>JANAVB010027995.1:1694896-2219453 GCA_029216955.1 Iris pallida
ACAGTTGTGGTAATTTAGACTTTATGGCTTAGCTGTTGACTAATACTTTGTTGGATCTGCGTGTAATCTCCAGGCAAGATACCTTGCCTCCCTCTACAGTTCATTTTTTATGCTTATAGTTCATCTGTTTTAGTATGTTATCTTTAGTTACCTTAGTTGCTATAGATTTATATGATACCATGTTTACTAGTTTATTGTCTTGCTTGTATATCAGTATTTCCTGACTTGATAGTGTAGTTACACCAGGCTTGATTCACATTATGGTTCATGCTAGAGTACTCCTTACCTGTGTCATGATTGAGTTGTACAGTGTCATCACATATATCTTGACTGAGTCGTGTCTGCAAGTATGTGTGATTGAACTGCTATTCCTATATCGTTCCCACAACCTGCGAGTCCACACACGGGGCGAGGGTTGTCCGTTTGCACCTGCGAGTCCACACACGGGGCGAGGGTGACTTTTCTTGAAACTGACCTGCAAGTCCACATCGGGACGAGGGTTGGTATTTCATTGATCTCATGTTTCGCTTGTTCATCCAGCAGTTCAGTTACGCATGGTTGTTCTTGTATTCCAGTTCATAGTTACCTGTTAGTAGCCACATGTCAGTCTCATGTCTAGTTCCTGTTTATACCCTGTTCATATTATTGCATGATTAAACTGTTAGATAGGCATGTTTTTATGTTCTTGCTATGTCCCCTGAGGACCTGATGATCTCTTCAGATAGCTGATTGCATGGAGTTAGTTAGCGGCTCATGATGGTAGTGATTACACCTGCAGGGATACATGTATTTGTTTGTGATATTTCCTTATTATCCTTTCGTGCTTTATATTCCATACCAGGATATATTCTACTTATTTTATAGACTCATATTGTCCTTGGAGTCTAATCGAACAATATGCTAATGGGCTGCAGACCATGACCCATAATTGTTCATTATTGTCTTATATATTCTTGTGGATTGAGATACACTGTAGATTACCATATTAGCCATGATACCATGACCTTGACAGCTTATACGTACTCGAGTCGGGCTGGAGTCCCCTTGATACGTAGTTGGCTTGCTCATGAGCTCGCGTCCGAAAATCGGGTGCAGGTCGTGACAGATACTACATGTCCTGGCTTCCCACAATGAGTGCAGCCCATTACGGAAGACTGCTTCTGCTTCTGTTGCTGAGGGGACGTCGGTGTCGAGTACTGAACCGTCAAAACCGAATTCGCCCTTCGGGGAACTCCAATAGTCAAAGCCTTAGCTGCCGGGGCTGGTATTGAGGACAGACTCATCAGCCCACGGGACCTCTTCCTGCTTTCGGTTCTGTCCATGATCCACTGCGAGGTATACTCATGCCTCTTTGCTGTTCGCAAGACGGCATCAAATGTTTGGTGCTCAAACTGCTCCACTGATATAATGATCTCTAAGTGAAGCCCCTACTGGAATCGCTGGGCTCGGTCCAATTCGGTTGCCACCAAGTTGGGAGCAAACCGACTAAGTCTTGAAAACTCGGCCGCATAACCGTCGACCGTCCTTTCCATCTGCTTGAGATTAGTGAATCTCGTCTGCAGATCATAGCGAGCTACTGCGTCAAAGTACTTGGTCTAGAACTTGTCACTGAATACCGCCCAAAAAACAGGCATCACTAATCCAACTGCTAACATCGCCCACCAGGTGCCGGCTAAGTCCAATAACTGTAGGCGTACTATAGCCACCTTCTCTTCCTCAGGAATCCTACCTGCTTCCAGGATAACCTTTGTGTTCGGAAGCCATGCATCAACAGCGATAGCATCTTCACTTCCATCAAAGAAGGGAGGGTTCAGGCGCTTGAAATTATTGGTTGTATTGTTCCCTTGATAACCAACTCTGTCCATGGCATCTTGTACTTTCTGGTGCAGGGCATCGCCCCGACGATCTTGTGATGTAAGCAATTCCCGGATGAGTCCTACCAGGGTTCCATTATCAGGCTCTACAGGCTGGACAGGTTAAACTAGGGCTCTGGATCCCCGGAATGCATAACTCAGGAGGCTGCTCCAGAGTGTTGGGCTTGGTCTCCTTGTTGAGGCTGGTTCACTGGTAGTTCTCCTTCCGGCTGATCGGTAGGACCAGAAGTAATGCCACTGAAGAAAATAATATGGGGAACATTAATGAAGGACCAAGGTAGATCAAGGATATAAGCATGTAAAAAGGCCAAGATTTCATGAAGATTAGAAGACACAAGTAGAGATCAAAGGCGAGTTCTGATTGAGACATCTATCAGGTAAAACCCTCACACATCTTGATTTACAAGACCTGCATGGGCCACCACTTAAATCGTGTCACACCCCAGAACCAGAATACTGGAGAGCGGGGGACAGACACAGCCAGCTACGTATATCGAAGTGTAATCTACCTCGATATACGGTCACGGCTGTCTAGATATATGAGGGTTTATCTACAAGCCATCAGTCTCTTATGGTTAAGAACATGCCTAGTGTCTCAATCTCAAGCAAGTAATAATAGTTCAAGATATTAGACCATTAAATATTTAATAGTGAGGCGTCCCATACATTTCATATACAGATGATCATGAAGCTAGTCGTACAAAATGCGAGGACTAGCAAGAGTTTCAGTCATACATGATCAACCCTAGGATTTGTTAATCATGTTACAGCCCGTAGGCAGACAGTAAGTAAAGTATTCAACAGAGCTAACACTTGCTCGATGGCTAAACACCTCAAAAAAATAATTTACAATAGAGTGGGAGAGCAAAATAAAACCTACTCGTTGCCAGGGTTACGTCTAGTGTTCACCATCTGGCTGGAAGGCAGGGAGATCCTCGGGAGCTACTCTGAAATCTGGCCATACAAAACCAGCTGGGTCAGACCCCAGAAGAGCAAGTGCCACAAGGAAGGCTTCACTTAAGGACTAAAACCAATATATTAGCACATGAGACATAAATGATAACATAAGACATGAGTTAGGGAAAACAAGGTGATAAACGATAAGACAACTAAGGGACTATTCCGGTAACCATGTTACAACCCTTAAACCAAACAAGGACTGGGGTTGTAACCCTTCACCTGAACAGAGCTTAGT
The DNA here is from genome assembly GCA_029216955.1 of Iris pallida. Lineage (NCBI taxonomy): Eukaryota > Viridiplantae > Streptophyta > Magnoliopsida > Asparagales > Iridaceae > Iris > Iris pallida. Next base: position 1,697,966 of record JANAVB010027995.1, read on the forward strand.
CTTCAACCAAGTATCGACAAGAGTAAAGCATAAGCATGCATGTCCTGAGATAACCATGTACTGGATCTAAACAAGACTAGACAAGATTGGACTCCATCCAACATTCACGGCCAAGCAATAAGTACGGCTTGATACTTTAACTAACTAGGGTTATCACAAGCCTAGTTACTAACAAGATGCATTGAGATGTTCTAATAGCCACAAGCCCTGCAGACTTAATCCAGGTTATCCAGTTGCAAGTTAAGAGAGTTGGATTAGGTGACTTGGAGGTGCAACACATTACAGTGTACTGGAAATATACCCTACTCGACGGCAGGCTACAAGTCCAATTAAAGCGCCCAGATAACGTGACTGCTTGTAGCTGGGAAATCTCTTCATGAACTACTTGATCAATCTAGTCATTACCCTAGTCAGATTCAGTATGAATCCCTGACCGTGGTAATCGGGAATCCATGTCCTAGGCATGATGCAAGACGAGACATGTAGCTTGTACAGGCACAACCAAGAGAATCAACTACGGTGTCAAGACAAGAGTTACTTAGTAAGTCCAGGTAGTTGTCATAATACCGTATCAAGATTATCATGTTAGGTTTTGTAACGCCCCAGAACCAGAATACTGGAGAGCGGGGGTGCACATAGCCAGCTATGTATATTGAAGTGCAACCCACCTCGCTATACGGTCACGGCTGTCTAGATACATGAGGGTTTATCTTCAAGCCATCAGTCACTTAAGGTCATGAACAAGCCTATAGTCTCAATCTCAAGCAAGTAATAACAATTACAAGATAATCAGAGCACCAAATATATAATAGTAAGGCGTCCCATACATTACATAATTGGATGATCATTAAGCTAGTCGTACAAAATGTCAAGACTAGCAAGAGTTTCAGTCATACATGATCAATCCTAGGATTTGTCAATCATGTTACAGCCCGTAGGCAGACAGTAAATAAAGGTACAATCGAGCTAACACATGCTCGTCGGCTAAATGCCTCAAAAGAATATTTTCACAATAGAGTAAGAGAACAAAAGAAACTCACTCGTTGCCAGCGTTACGCCTGGTGGTCACCATCTGGCTGGAAGGTAGGTAGATCCTCTGGAGCTACTCCAAAATTTGGCCATACAAAACCAGCTGTGTCAGACCCCAGAAAGAGCAAGTGCCACAAAGGAGGCTTCACTTAGGAACTAAAACCAGCATATAGTAATTGAATAATAAAGATAATTATATGTAAAGAAAACTGATAATAACAGAGCCAACCACAGTGAAATTGAGTACGAGAAAACCATTCAAGTAGCTAGTTCTCAACCCTTAAACCAAACGAGGACCGGGGCTGCAACCCTTCACCTGGATAGAAACCCGTCTCAAATACTTGTTGGTAAGGTAATAAGACAATAAACGAAGAGAGGACACAGAACTGCTCCGGGAGCTAGGTTACAACCCTTAAACCAAACAAGGACCGGGGTTGTAACACTTCGCCTGAACCGAACTTGACCCCTGATCGTTATTGTTAAGGCCAGCATAAGTAATCATGCTATTGAGGTAAGGTAAAACTGTAGGGTGTGAAAAATTCTGACACGCTGACATAAGACCAAGTCGATCAATGGCCATACGCTCAGCCAAAGGCTATACGCTCAGTACAAAAGTCATACGGTCAGTGAATATATTATTATTTCTCGAATGACAGCACAGCATACACTCAGTGGACAATGAATCTGACACTTCGTCTTTCGTGTAAAGAACAGCTGTCTTAGGAGAATTAACCGTCGTATGGATTTTCGAGAGTTAATTTCGTCTTTTACGAAGACAGCTCATTAGCCATCATAAATGCACAGCCATCATTACTGTCAGTTCTGACAGCCTGTCAGCCATCATATCTGCAACACGACGCTCGAGAGATATTCATCAGTTATTAAGAGATATGGCATATTCGAGAAGATTGAGGACAGCCACGTGTCTACTTCCCCAGTCATACGACTCCTCATCAAGGCAGCGTATGGACTTCATATGACTCCTAATGAAGGCAGCGTATGGACTTCATACGACTCCTCATCAATGCAGCGTATGGACTTCATACAACTCCTAATCAAGGCAGCGTATGGACTTCATACGACTCCTAATCAAGGCAGCGTATGGACTTCATACGACTCCTAATCAAGGCAGCGTATGGACTTCATACGACTCCTAATCAAGGCAGCGTATGGACTTCATACGACCCCTCATCAAGGCAGCGTATGGACTTCATACGACTCCTCATCAAGTGAGCGTATAGATTCCATATGACTCCTCTTCAAATAAGACAGTGTATGCTAGGTATGCTTCTCCAAAAGATAGCGTATCAAAGCAAATGTATTCAGAAGTACTTCAAATATATAGTCAACATATGTTCTCATGTGTCCTGTATTCTGTTACCCACTTATTCAGAAGTTATGCAACATGGCATTCATGCCATCAATCTCTCCTGGATATACTCCACTACTCTCAACCGCACTCCAATGTGTCTCCACCAAAATTTGTCACGTGTCCCTGCAGTTATGCACACGACAAGTAACTGACTGAGCGTATGCCCAGAGCAGTTATCCAGAACTCTATAAAAGAGAGTTTCTTTACCTTCAACAAAAAAAAAATTCAATTCAGAGAGAACAGAGAGATTGCTTAGTTGCTGTCAAAGTTCTTCGAGATTCGAGCCTTCTTCATCGCGTCGTCCAAGGGATAAAGTGATCGTCTTCTAGATCAGATTCCTACAGTTGTAATTTTCTCAGAAACACAATCAATAAAGTGAATTAATTTATGGAAAACAAATTGGCGACTCTGCTGGGGAAAGCTGTCTCCTGTCACGAGACAGCAACAACTCAATACGATACTTCGTCGATCGGTTCGACAAAGAAGACGATGGTCGTACAATTCGACCAATCTGCTTACGAAGAAATGCTCAAAGCAAAGGAGAGCCGAACTGCTTCCTCTGCTTCTCTCTCTGCCAAGAAGAAGGGACATTCTGTCAATGTCCCTAAGTCTTCTCCGGTGGCTCGAGATGTTCCTGTCACTTCCCACGTTGACAAGAACACAACTCCAACCTCAGTAAAGCACGTCTCGGCTTCTCTGAATACAGCAACAGTGGCTTTTCCTAGTCACGCTGACAAAATGGGCTCTTTAGCCAAGTCAGCGGGTCCAAAGAAACCCATCTTTGGACATGTCAAAGTCTCTTCTTCTTCTTCTACTCCTACGACAGCAGTCGGCTCTTTAGCCCTTAATGACTCTGTGCGTATGGCAACCCTTGACCAACCATACGCTAGTCAAAAGACAGCGTATGACAAGAATTCTTCGAAGTCAGTGCGTGCCAATCAATACAGTCCTTTGACTGTCTCTCAAGGCCAGGCAGGGGGTTCGCTTCCACAGAATATACAAATGATTCCTCCACAGCTTGCACATCTTGTGCCAACCATAGAGAACGACTCTTTAGTCAACTCCTCTGCTCCTAAGGTTTTTACCTCTGGGGTTAATTTGACTAGTACTCTTACTAGATCAAATAAAGGAAAACGTCTTTTGGCTACTTCCTCTAAAGATGGATTATTACCGACTCCCAGTCGGAATAATGTTCATCTTCCTTCTCTCAAAATTTCTCGATCCGAGAAAGGCAAATTGCAAGTATCCAGGACTGATACCAAAGTTGTACCTCCTATGGACCTTCATGACAAGCTTAACCGGAATCGTCTCGGTTCTACTTCGGACATAAAGAAGCCTTATCAAACTAAGACAAGTATAATGGACCCTGATGCATAATATGCTAAGAACTATATCGCTCAGATCAATCGGTCTTTATACACTCAAAAACAAAAAAGACAGAAGAATAAAAGACAAGTTTCTACACAGAAACCATCTTCAAACACTTCCCGGTCCGTTTTCGCAGATCTCCGGGAGCATTTGCAAAACAAGCTGAGAATCAATACTCCAACTGTCTCTAACATTGCTCATATTCGTCATAAAGAGCATTGTTGTAACTTCCAACCTCGGGCTGTCATCCAGTGTTGTTGCTCACCGAAAAGGCGATCTGTCTTCGAACGGATTCAACATGAACTAATACCAGACGAAGATGAACCTCTTTATGCTTCCATCAACACGACCTCCAAAAATACTGGGGGTAGAATACGATCTGATTCTGAAGATGGTGTTTACCTTGGCACCAGATCCAGAACCGGAACTTCAACCAGTGTCTCTTCTTCTTCTTCTTCTCATCCAGGTGATAATCCTGAGACCACGGAAGATTTCTTAGGAGAGTCCAACTTCCCAGTATTAACTCCCGTGAATAGCCCCGAGAAAGATGCTGACTCTCATAGCGACGATTCAGAACAGACTATTTCATCGTCAATACCTCGAATGATTACCACCTTTATGGTAGATGGAAATCACGAACCTTCGACTAGCACTGAGGCTCATGAACAAAGGATTTCATCCTTGGAACAACAGTTACGAGCCATGGCGGATACATTGACTGCTATGCATACTCTTATGCAAACTCAGCAACGAACTCAGCAAGTTCAACAAACAGCACCACCAGTAGTATTAAATACTCCTGTTGCCCCAAACCTGGAATCTTCTACTATTCCGGGGGTACAATCTAATGTTCATGTACAGCCCACTCCAAGTCAGTCCGGAGCTGGGGGTGGTACATATGCTGCAGTCCCTCCTCCCAATTATGCTCAACAAGCAATGACACCGCAATCTTCCGGAGCGGTCACTAAAGAGTTGAAGAATCTCCGGTCTCAATTCGAAGCGTTCAAGCAAAAGGACGGCTTACAAAGATTAGGTATCAAGCAGCCTTACCCCATACAATGGAAGGAGGTATCTTACCCCCCAAAGTATAAGCCTCCAACCATCTCTTTCTTTGACGGGACCACCTCCCCAAGTCAGTTCATCAATCACATTGAGGAGATGACTGATCAGTTGCAACCGAGCGATGCCCTCCTTACTCGGGTATTTGTTGGTTGTCTTAAAGGAACTGCTTATGAATGGTATCGAAGTCTCCCTGATGGGTGCATTACTTCGTTTGTCGGGTTCAAACAGATGTTCCTAAAACGATTCTATGAAGACATTAACGATATGACCATGTCAGCTCTTATACGAATCAAATAGAAAAATAATGAAAGCACTGAAAGCTTCATTGAAAGATTCAGAAGAGAAGCTCTAAAAATGCCTCTCGGAACTCCCGATGCCGTCACTATTGACACTTGCAAGTCGAATCTCTTACCAATCATCAGCATGTGGACAGGATCCATCCAATTCCAAGATTGGCCTTCCTTTATCGTCAGTGCCAAAGCTGCCGAAGTCAGTGCCGAGAATTTTAAAGGTCTGGGGGTACACATGACTCCCAATGAATCAAGTCAAAGTACTAGCAATAATACACGACCCAACAATCACAAAGGAAAAGAGACTCTCGAAGTCAATCTCCAGAGCAAAAATCAAGAGGTAATGTCTGCCCAAGCTACCCCAGCCCCAACAAATCAACAGTAGAGACCTCCTCGGCCGAAGGAAGAATACTCTTTCGACGATGACGATGTTCAAGGCATCTTTGAATGTTTACTTAAAGGTAACAAGATACAACTGCCAGAGATAAAAAAAGCCTGATGAAGCCAACAAGACGGATCATCCAAAATATTGTCCATATCACAGAATGTTGGGTCATACAATCCGGTCTTGCTTCGTGTTAAAAGGAAAGATCCAAGAAATGATCAAATCAGGAGCTGTGACACTAACACCTAAAGACAAGACAGTCACAGCAAATGTGATTTCGATACAGTTCGGTGACTTCCCTCCGTTATTGGTGGAAAATAGAATTGTCCCTATCCCCAAAGCAACCCTTGAAGTTGTGAATATTCCACCAGCCCAGAACGAATGACTTGTTCCCGTCACCACTAAAAAAGGAAAGATTATGTGGATCTACCCCGATTTAGTGGCAGAGTTCGAGACGTCTTCTTCTTCTCCTCAGAAGGCCCCTCTGTCTAAAAAGAAACCTGGGAAGACTAAGTCATGCCATATGACTTCTAGCATCATACCCAATCTTTCTCTAACCTCTACTTTTATCCTAGCAGGACAATCACCCCCTACAGAGGCAGAAACTGTACCTCAATCTGAAGACAGATACAAACCTGCGTTTCATCTATATAGTTCACAATCTCGTGAATTAATGGCGAAGATGGGTTATGATCTTGCCACTGCTCCTGGTTTGAATTCCAGCAAAGGACTCCGAGCACCTCTAGCCCTCACTTGAGACATAATCAATCCCGTGTTGGTCTCGGTTTCTGGACTGAAGCTCTTATCAAGCACCAAAAAGCCAAGAACAAAAATGAAAGATTGCAATATGGTTTCGATAGACCCTGAACCTGAGCCTGAAGTTGAAGCTCTCTCCGGAACCCGGTCAGGAAAAACATACTTGAAAGATTATGCTGAAGTTTCTGAAGACACTTATGATATCCCTCCGGTTGCAGCTCTAGCACCCATCTCCAACGAAGGATCTTCAAATGCTCTTGCTGAGACGATTCCCTCTAAACCAACAACAGCCGACAAAGGGAAGCAACCTGCCCGCTTCGACAAACCAATCAAGAAGTCTCTCCCTCCCGGATTGCAAAAACCATATAATTTTGACATTCTGGCTCAACTTGCTAACACTCCAGCCAGGTTGTCCATCTTCAAACTTTTACGTTTATCCAAGGAAACTCGGGAAACGTTAAGTGAAGCTCTACTGCAAGAAGACTCTTGCCTGACTCATCTGAAGAAACCGAAAGCAGAGCCGGTGACTTGCCTACATTGCAACAGTGTCTTGGAAATCATTCCGAACATCACTTTTACCCAAGACGATATGCTTCTAGAAGACAATCGTCATGATCGGCCTCTTTACTTCACTGGATACATTGACACGATGAAGGTTAACCGTATTCTAATTGATCCAGGATCAGCTCTAAGTATTATACCTAAGAGTCTCTTGGATGCCTTACGGATTCCAGTTCATCGTCTAGTCAAGACAGTCACTACCATTTTAGGGTTCAATCAAGGCAAGAGTGAACCTCTGGGGAAAATTTGCGTAAAAATACAAATAGGCAATTTCCGAACAAGTGTCACATTCTACGTGATCGAGTTAGTTGGATCTTACAACTTGCTCTTGGGAAGACCATTCCTCCATGAACACAATATAGTCCCCTCCACTCTTCACCAGTGCTTCAAATACATTGATGAAAAGGGAGAAGTTCAAAAGGAAGTCGCGGACATTAATCCTTTCAGAGGAGTTGAAGCATACTACAGTGACTCTCGCATGTACAAAGATGAATATTCAAAAGTCTTACAAGCTGTGGATGATGATGAGACATTGAAAGTTGACACCTTTGTTATTCCTGTAAAAGGGCGTATCACTCATCCGCGGTCTACCAAATCATCTGAAGAAAGCCCACTGATAATTCCTGTTAGTGGAAGTACTACTTCATTGCCTTCCCAAGCTTCACAAAGCTCGCTGATAATCCCTGTCAGTGGACGCACTACTCTCTCACCATCTTCTCATGCTAGACCAGATACTCTAGTCATCCCAGTCAGTGGACGCACTACTTATCCACGATCCTCTTCAAGGGAGCTCACCTCCTCTGAGCCTTTTGTTATCGACCTTAATCGAAACAAAACTTCTGTTCGCCCTTCTTCTCCCCCTTTAGTCATTAATTTGACTAAATCTACTAAAGCTCAGCCTTCTTCTGTAAATACAGCATCTGATATCAATAAAGCATCTCCTTTACAGTATGTTGATGTTTGTAATTATGTACAAAGTTATTTACATTTTCTCGATAGCTTAGAGCCACTAACTATAGGATTTATTCAAACTCTTCATACAGAAGTATTATTGGAGTCTGTCCAAAGTTCATACTTCCTTGTACCTATTAGAAAGTCAGGAGAAACTCCAATATTCTTCTTCAAGGGTCCCCAGAATCCTCTTAATCTGGAAGACGACGACAAAAACGATGATACCGGAAGGTTACAACTACGTCGCTATAGTCAGCATTCCAAAAACATCATCAAGAACATGGGCTACGACTTCAGAACCGGCCTCAGTAGAGGAAAAGGAAGAAGAATGCCTGTTCGAATTCCTCTCTTGAAATATGGAAGGACAAAATGTGGATTGGGTTACATTACTCCTACCCCTTTCATCAACACAGTCCATGAGGATCCAGAATCTGACGGAGACGAACGATCTGATTCTTCCGATTCTGACACAAGTATTGGCGATTTTCATCGTTCTACTTTATACACCAATATGGTCTCCGTCGATGGTCCGCAAGAAAATGATGAAGGTGAAGATGATTTTGAAATATCACCCGAATCGGAATAATGGGCTCAAAGATTAGACAACCAATAGGAATTCAGGTTCGAGCAAAGAGAACCTCCTACTGAAGATAAATTGATCCAAATTGATGTAGGTGAAGAGGGATCCCCCAAACCAATATTCATCAGTGAAAGTCTTTCAGAAACAGAGAAGCAAGACATGATCAAGCTTATTCATGATTACATCGACGTCTTCGCCTGGAGTTATGAGGATATGCCAGGGCTAGATCCGAAGATCGCAACACACAAACTTAATATCATGCCGAATGCTAAACCAGTCAAACAACAACAGCGACGATTTCGTCCAGACATTATGGTTGCAATTGAAGCTGAAGTCGACAAGCTTATAGCTTCCGGATTTATCCGAGAGGAACAACATCCTGAGTGGGTGGCTAATATTGTTCATATTCTTAAAAAGACTAGCAAGATCCGAGTTTGTATAGACTTTCGTGATCTCAATGCGGCTTGTCCTAAGGACGAGTTTCCTCTTCCAATCACCGATGTCATGATCGATAACACGTGTGGTTTCGAACGAATGTCATTTATGGATGGGTATTCGGGGTACAACCAAATCAAAATGTTTCCAGACGACGAGAGACATACATCCTTCAGAACGTCGATCGGTACATATTGTTACACAGTAATGCCGTTTGGTCTCAAAAATGCAAGAGCAACGTATCAGCGAGCAATGAGTACTATATTCCACGAACATCTTCGAAAAATAGTCGAATGCTACGTTGATGATATTGCAGTCAAGAGTCGACAAAAAGAGGATCGCATCCAAGATTTGAAGACTATCTTTGATTTAATGCGTCAACATCAACTTAAGATGAACCCTACTAAGTCCTTTCTGGGCGTCTCTAGTGGTAAATTTATCGGCTTCATCATTACCGCTAAAGGTATACACGTGGATCCCGAGAAAATCAAAGCCATCCAAGAGATGCCTCCTCTACGCACCTTAAAAGAGCTACGAGGAATTCAAGGAAGAATTGCTTATATCAGGAGATTCATCTCTAACTTATCAAGATGCTGCAGACCGTTCAATAAACTTTTGAAGAAAGGTGTGTCTTTTGTCTGGAACGAAGAATGTCAAAAAGCATTTGACGATATCAAATAGTACCTCATGAACCCTCCAGTTTTGGTACCTCCCGTCTCAGGAATACCATTCCTTCTATATGTTCGAGCCATGGATCATTCTCTCGGTGCATTACTCGCCCAGAAAAATAAAGATGGCCATGAACAGGCTATTTATTACCTCAGTCGTACAATGACAGGTGCTGAACCACGTTATTCTCCAATTGAGAAAGAATGCTTAGCATTAATGTTCGCCGTTCAGAAGACGCGACATTACATCATCGGTCAAACGATTCATGTCATTTCCAGAGTGAATCCTATCAGGATTATGATGAAGAAACTCGGTATCCTCAACTCTAGACTAGCTAATTGGGGAATCATGTTAGCTCAGTATGACATGCATTATATTCCTCAAAAGTCAGTTAAAGGACAGGCTCTTGCTGATTTCCTGGCAGCTCATGCAGTTCCAGAGGATTCTAAATTATACGACGAGATTCCAGATGAAGTTATGGATTCAAATCATGTTTCTGAAGAAACTCCTACCTGGCATCTATTCTTTGATGGAGCATCTAGAATGGGCCCTAATGGCAATATTGTCGCTGGAGTCGGGATTTTCTTGTATCCCCGGAAGGGCTGGCTATTCAGAGGGCTTATTCTTTGGATCAATCGTGTTCAAACAATGTAGCCGAATACAATATATTACTCATCGGTCTTCAACTTGCTAAACATCTGGATATTCAGTATTTAGAAGTTTACGGAGATTCCAAACTTATCATCAATCAAATCAGAGGTACATATGAAGTCCGTCATCAGGATTTGATACCTTATTACCGAGCAGCACTCTCCATGGCCTCTTCTTTTGAAGGTTTATTTATTGAACACGTTCGGCGAGCCTGTAATACAGAAGCCGATACTCTGGCAAATCTTGCCGCTGTGCTAGCTATACCGGTCAGACGTCAACAAGTGATAGTGGTTCATAATCGGGAGCTATTCTATATTGAGAATAATTTGGCTTTGGGATTTCCCTATAACCCAGACGAAAATTCTCTTAACCCTGATGAATTTAATTCCTCCAACCTTAACACTGGATTAGGGTTTGACAGAGCATCCTCGTCTTCTTCTGATTCTACTATGGAATACATCTTTTCCAACGAAATAGATGCCATAAACGAAGACTGGAGACGTCCATTTCTAGATTTTGTATTGTATGACATACTTCCCGATAATCCGAGCGAAGCAGCGTCTATCCGGCGTCGATCTCTCAGATTCTATTATAATCATACGACAAAGACACTATATCGTCGGACCTATGATGGTCTTCTCCTCCGATGCATCGCTGGTGAGGAAGCACAACAGATTATCCGTGAAGCACATAATGGTATTTGTGGAGCCCATCAACCAGGTCCTAAACTTCAAGATCACATCCGACGTATGGGTTATTATTGGCCCACGATGGTGGCTGACGCCATTTAATATGCCGGAAATATAAAGCCTGTCAAATCCATGCAGAATTTATCCATCAACCGTCAGAGTTCTTACACCCGATAGTGGCATCATGGCCCTTCGAGGCCTGGGGCATGGACATCATTGGCCCCATCAACCCACCATCATCAAAAGGACACCGGTTCATTCTAGCAATAACTGACTACTTTTCTAAATGGGCTGAAGCAATCCCGCTATCCGAAGTCAAAACTTCCAACGTTATCAACTTCGTCAAGCATCATGTCATCTATCGATTTGGTGTTCCTCGGCGTATTATCCATGATAATGGACCACAGTTCGTCAGTCAGAAATTTACTCAATTCTGCGATAACCATCGAATCAATAACCTAGCTTCTACAGCATATAATCCAGCAGCTAATGGATTGGCGGAAGCTTTAAATAAAACCATCATCAAACTCCTGAAAAAGTTTGTTTCTTTTAACAAACGCAACTGGAGCGAGAAGTTTGGTGAATGTTTATGGGCCTACCGTACCACAGTTCGCAATGCGACCGGGTGTACGCCTTTCTCTTTGGTATATGGGTGCGAAGCTGCCCTTCCCCTCGAGATCCAGATTCCTTCTCTGAGAATCGCAATCTCCAATGAACTTACAACAGAGAACAATGATCATCTTCGACTTCAAGAGCTAGAAGCTCTAGACGAAAAATGATTGTATGCTCAACAAAATATCGAGCTGTATCAGGCCCGAATTTCAAAAGCTTTTAACCAGAAGGTGAAAGTCAGAGCATATCAGAAAGGAGAACTTGTTCTCACCGTCAAGCGTCCAATGACTATGACACATATGAGCAAAGGCAAGTTCGATGCGAAATGGGAAGGCCCATTCGTCGTAAACAAAGTCTTCTCAAACGGAGCATATCAGCTTACCTCTATGGATGGTAAAGTCACGATGATGCCTATCAACGACAAATTCTTAAAGAAATATTATGTATAAATCTCGTTGATATATGATATTTTCAGAGTTTATTCTTCCCTACAAATGTCGTCTCGATATCATTATCCCCAGCGGAAATTAATATTCTACCACATATCATCTTTCCAGAGAATTTGATATTCTGTCTTATTAGATCCCAAATGGATTCAATAATGATCTCATATAGAAAATCACGTCCATACTACCTCTGAATTTTCTATCTCAGTATCATGAAAATGATATCTAGTCTTTTGATTTCCGAGTCCAAAGATCATGAAAAATTAAGTCCAAAGATATCTTTATATCTGTATTCAATTTTCTCTCATCTGATGAAATTACAAAATTCATTTGTATATTTCATTCCATTAAAATATGTCATGTATTATTTACCTCTGAACATATTTTCTACAAAAACATCACGCACAAAATCGACATCAAGTCAAATACTCATTTCTTCAATCAAAATCAAAATACTGATTACAGATGAGTATTAATCTATTTAGAAGGAGTAATAATCTCCTGAATATGAGCAAGTACATTATTCATCTTTTCTTCATGAGCTTTACGAATTTGCTCTGTTGCTTCAATCGCAACTATCTGTTGATCAAAATTAATGATAATAGAACTGCGACGATTGGTTTCTTCTATCTGATCAGTCTGCATCTGTTCCCGCTCTTGCTGTAAGACTTGATAGCGGGTAGCTTCGGTTTCACGAGCAGTGATAATATCAGATTGCTCCTGTTCTGCGGATGCAATGCGCTCCTGGAGACGAGCTAATTCTTCTTTTAGCTTCTGGAGTTCTTCAGCTCTAGACATTTCCTCAGCTTCCAGACATTGTATCTTCTGACGAGTCGATACTATTTCCTCGTCCTTTGCCATTAATTTCTCAGATGACAAAGCGAGGAATTCTTTTAAAGCAGCCTGCTGGATTTGTGCCTCTCGTTCTAGTTGAGCAATCTCAGCCACAGTCAAAGATTTAATATCTTCTTGTTTGATCTCCCAGTATTTATGGATAGTTACTTCCAAATCGTCTAGGAGATGATCAAAGAAAGTATACTGAGTTTCACAACCAGCCTGTCGCAAAGCTAAGAGCGGGAAATTAATCGCCGCTCGAAGATTTGAAAAAGGCATAGTCTCATCCTTCATGAATCGCCTGGAGAATGTATCCAGATATGAATAAATAATATCTGAATACATCGCCATGGTCCTTGCTATCCCCGTTTCAAAACCAGGAGTTGCTGCCATTGTGAAAGAAGGAGCCGAAATGGACTCTACTCTGGAAACAGAGGTATGTGCTTTTGGAGAATGTTGTAAATGCGAGCTTCCCTCACCAACCTCTGTCCGAACAGGTGGAGCATGAGTCGAGCTCACTGCCGGTGTAGTTCTTACAACTTTTGGCATCAAAGAAGCTTGATCAGAATTAAAGACAATAAAAGCAAGAAAGGACAAAACTGTACTGAATAAGATATTACCTGAAGTAGGCTCGTACTCTGTTTCTCTAGGATCGTTCAGCCCTATTCGCAGTCTATTCAAAGTGTCTTCTGACACTGGCCTTATTTCACTGCTTCCTGCCCCAGAGGTGCTCGGAACGTGGACTTCTATTTCTAGAAGGTTCTCTGGCTCCGAAGTCAACCCCGAATGTTGGCCGGCCGTCTTCAACTCATCGACACAGATTTCAGCTGGTGACTCATCTTCAATCTCCATACCCTCATCTTCAAAGGAATGAAACGAAGGTTCATAGTCAACCTGTTCTTCTTCAGATGGTTCGATATGCTCATCCACTACCTTGGAAAGATCCTCGGCAGACAGTGTTGTTTGATCAGGAGATGGCTTAGCTGCCGATTCTTCTAGCGCATCCTCTGCAGCAGGTTCTATATTAGCATCCTGCGTGGGCTGCACTTTCGAGGGTGCAGGGGAAGAAACTTCAATAATCTTCTCGGCAGTAGAGGATCCCGCTTCAACTCCTTGCTGAGGAGCAAGGATGGTTTGTTTCTCTCGAGCCAATCGTTCAGCATGATTGGTGGGGCTTTCTGCATCAAGACAAATTACAGATTTAGTCTTCGAAACTACCACTTTTCTTTTTCCTACCCTTTTCATTAGTGGAATGGTAGGATAATCTTCTTTGGGGTCACTACCTTCTTCGTCAGCATCTTTTGTTTGTTGACTCGAAGCAGGAGAAGTCTCCAGGATAGTAATCCCTACGCGACTACGACCTTCTGCTCGAGTAACTCTTTTTGGAGCGGGCCCGGAAGTACCCTTGCCACGCTTTCTCTTCGGTGTATCCTCAGCAGATACACTCTTCTCGACATTTCCAAGCGGTACGTGTAGTGGCTGATGAAGTTCATCAGGAAAGAGATTCTCCATGGAGACTTCTTCATAAATCTCGTCGGTAGCGAGAGGATCCTCCCGATCATGACAATCTTCTGGCAGAGTCGACTTGGCTGACTTCTTAGTAACATGAATAAAGCTCTTACCCAAGATGCTAAATTTCTCATCAAATGTATTCGCAGATACATAAAACTTGGCATAAGATGCCAACATCCTAGCTCCTTTCCGATGATTCACCGGATCTGGCATTGTAAAGGTAGCTCCGGTGCCTTTGGCAATATAATATATCCAAGCTCTAGCACCGTCGATCAAGCCGCCTTGATGATTGAAGCATGTCGTTGCATTCCTTACATGCAACTGATCATAACCAAATTGCCGAACAAATCTACTCGGAAGATATGGCTCCAAATAAGTAATGTCGTCATGGCGACATACCAGATGAGATGGTCTGATCCTTTTCAGCCATTCGTGCTGAACATCATCCAGCTCATTAGCACCAGTGCCATCAATCATTCTCGCAGGCATAGTCTCATAATCGATAGGCGGAGGAACACAGGTAAAACTCCATAGTTCTCCCCTATTCAGTATGGTCCTGCAGTCTGTCAAGGTATCATATTTCCACTTGGGTGTATGACGGTATCTTTCTAAGAAAGTATCATCTGGTCTAGCCAGTCCTGCACTCATAAGAGACTCAAAGTGGAGGAGCAGCCAGCCGTATAAGTATGTGAAGGGCATTTCTATCCGAAGAAATGCTGTTAGTTTCTTCCTCGCCAGATTAAACATTCTGTCTGTATATACCCTTAAACCAGCATTCAGACGACATGTCATCGCCGTTAGCAAGTCCATCTTGTACCCGAACGTTAGACGGACTACTGCAAATACGATTCCTCTGTGCATCTTGTCTGTCGAACAGGTGCCGGGTACTACGAATCTTCTCAGCCAAAGGGATAGAAATCCAGCCAGATGACCTTTATTAGATAAGGTCCGGCTACCTTGCTTTATGTAGGTCTCTAACCTATCACCAGCTTTATAGGTGCCTTCATCTTCTTCAATGATGATGTCATCATGGGTGGTCTCCCGGATTAATCTGTCAATTTCAGCTTGACTCAGAGGTTTAGAACAACCAATATATTGTTCGGTCTTCTTCTTCTTCTGAGTTTCTTCGGTGCGGCCTTGGAATAAGTAGGCCATCCACTTCGAAGTATAGCAGCCTGAATCTACATCTTTTGCCTTATTAAAGGCCTTACAGATACTGTAGTGGCACATTAATTCTTC
Source organism: Iris pallida (assembly GCA_029216955.1). NCBI lineage: Eukaryota > Viridiplantae > Streptophyta > Magnoliopsida > Asparagales > Iridaceae > Iris > Iris pallida. The sequence goes on from JANAVB010027995.1 coordinate 1,713,407, forward strand.
AAATACATGAAGAATTAGTGGGTTGGCGTCAGAGATCTTGTTCATTTCATCAATAAAAAGAATATACTCCTCATATGGTAGATCTCCTGTCGGCAGCTGAGAAATGTATGCCATTTCGTGGAGAGCGAATCCCATCTCGCCTCTCGGAGTCATAAAGTTCCAGTACGGTAATTATACCTTTCTGCTAATGCCAGGAATAAATCTGGATTCGGCCTAAAACTATAAGCAGTGCACTTGATGGCATCATACAGGCCTATTGCCTTCAACTGATTTCCATAATCTCTCAGAATCCATCTCACGAGAGCAGTCCATCTGGTATTCTCTGGATTCACAAGACCAGTGAGTCTCATAGATTGTTTCGGATAGACGGCATTGTCTAGCTGTACAAATTTATTTGCGAATATTGGGACTCTAACTGGCATCAGAAGTGCAGAATCCTCAGGGGGAATTGTGGAGGGCAATAATCCTCGCCAAACTGAAACATGCGGCTCAGTACCACTGCAAAATCTTTCTTGTCTGTACCCTACCCATCCAGCTTTTGCTTGACGGGTTGGAGTAATATCCTACTTCATGTGCCTTTGGTGACTTGCATGGAACAAGCGAGCTATGTTGATACTCTTAGACAATCCAGTCAAATACATCGGCTGGGTCGCATCGCCATCCCGGTAATATGAGTATGACACTTTATCGGAGGCTGGTTGAGAGTCTTTGTCAATAGCATCCCCGAATAAAAATGCCGGTTTTGAGTGAGTAACACTGTCCACACTCTGCAGTGGTTGACCACTTATCAGACTTAGCAGGGTTTCGCTGTCTTGATTTTTCAAAATGGCTATCCTTGTAGAAGGTTCATCAAATTATGGAAAGTGGACATGGGATAGATCACTCTTATAGTTGCTCCCTGTACATCCTTCAAACTGAGCTTCTTGGGCCAGAATATCCACTACAAAGGAGAAATAAGAGGTTAAAAATCCTTAATACAAAGAGATGTCAAGTTTAAAGCCCAACTTACGCTCAGTCTATCCTAAGCGTATGTCAAGTTTAAAGCTCAACCTACGCTCAGTCCATCCTAAGCGTATGTCACGTTTAAAGCTCAACCTACGCTCAGTCCATCCTAAGCGTATGTCAAGTTCAAAGATTAACTTACGCTCAATCTATCCTAAGCGTATGACAGATTCTAAGTTCAACATACACTCAGCTACGTGTATGTCTAAACCAAAGCAAGCAGTCGTATAGAATTCTTTAAAGAACAGTGAATGGTTAGCAAGACGTTCATTAAAGATACGCTAATAAAAGAGTCAGCGTATCTCAGCAAGACGACTTGACATAGCATATTCCTTCAGATCAGCGTATTTTGACATTTCTGTCGAAGATATGCGTATCTTACAGAAATACGCTCAAAACATATTTTTCGTATAGATGAAAAACATAGAATACTACTAAACCCTAAAGAGAGAAGTGTATTTTCTGACGTATTGACCCTAAAAAGGGATACGTTTTCTGATTTTGTCCTAACCAGAGCCCTAAAAAGGGGATGGTTACAATTCATCGTCCCCATCCTCACCATAGAGGGGTCTCAATGGATGTTCGCTCTGTGGAAGACGCTGCTCGGCGGTTCTCTTAGTGGTCGCGGCGGCGGGTCGAGACGGCTCTGCAGGAGCCTTGCCTTTCCCCTTCGCAGCAGCGTCAAGCTTGGGTGCCATTGACAAAGATTAGTTTAGAGAAGAAGAAAGATTTAGCTCTGGATTCTTTCTTAAAAGGCGAAGACAAAAGTAAAGAAAAGAAGTCTGTTCTTAAAGGCCTATTTATAGGAGAAAGAGAAGCCCAAACGGCAATTATTTTCAAAATACAGAATCCCTAGAGATATGCACTGATATCGAGGAGATAACAAACTCATGCCAGCGTGTCAAGACTCATTCCCACTTTGAATTCAAAGTAATTTCGAACTTTTGAAAAACATAAAGTTCGAAAACTTTGAAGGGGGTCTTGTAGGGTGTGAAAAATTCTGACACGCTGACATAAGACCAAGTCGATCAATGGCCAGACGCTCAGCCAAAGGCTATACGCTCAGTACAAAAGTCATACTCTCAGTGAATATATTATTATTTCTCGAATGACAGCACAGCATACACTCAGTGGACAATGAATCTGACACTTCGTCTTTCGTGTAAAGAACTGCTGTCTTAGGAGAATTAACCGTCGTATGGATTTTCGAGAGTTAATTTCGTCTTTTACGAAGACAGCTCATTAGCCATCATAAATGCACAGCCATCATTACTGTCAGTTCTGATAGCCTGTCAGCCGTCATATCTGCAACACGACGCTCGAGAGATATTCATCAGTTATTAAGAGATATGGCGTATTCGAGAAGATTGATGACAGCCACGTGTCTACTTCCCCAGTCATACGACTCCTCATCAAGGCAGCGTATGGATTTCATACGACTCCTAATCAAGGCAGCGTATGGACTTCATACGACTCCTCGTCAAGGCAGCGTATGGACTTCATACAACTCCTAATCAAGGCAGCATATGGACTTCATACGACTCCTAATCAAGGCAGCGTATGGACTTCATACGACTCCTAATCAAGGCAGCATATGGACTTCATACGACTCCTAATCAAGGCAGCGTATGGACTTCATACGACTCCTCATCAAAGCAGCGTATGGACTTCATATGACTCCTCATCAAGTGAGCGTATAGATTCTATATGACTCCTCTTCAAACAAGACAGTGTATGCTAGGCATGCTTCTCCAAAAGATAGCGTATCAAAGCAAATGCATTCAGAAGTGCTTCAAATATACAGTCAACATATGTTCTCATGTGTCCTGTATTCGGTTACCCACTCATTCAGAAGTTATGCAACATGGCATTCATGCCATCAATCTCTCCTGGATATACTCCACTACTCTCAACCGCACTCTAATGTGTCTCCACCAAAATTTGCCACGCGTCCCTGCAGTTATGCACACGTCAAGTAACTGACTGAACGTATGCCCAGAGCAGTTATCCAGAACTCTATAAAAGAGAGTTTCTTCACCTTCAACAAAAAAAAATTCAATTCAGAGAGAACAGAGAGATTGCCTAGTTGCTGTCAAAGTTCTTCGAGATTCGAGCCTTCTTCATCGCGTCGTCCAAGGGATAAAGTGATCGTCTTCTAGATCAGTTTCCTACAGTTGTAATTTTCTCAGAAACACAATAAATAAAGTGAATTTATTTATGGAAAACAAAAACATGACGAGCATGACATGGGGTGCAATAAGACAATAAACAAAGAAAGGACACAGAACTGCTCCGGGAGCCAGGTTACAACCCTTAAACCAAACAAGGACCGGGGTTGTAACCCTTCGCCTGAACAGAACTTGACCCCTGATCGTTATTGTTAAGACAAGCATAAGTAATCATGTCATGTCATAATCTTGTACAGGATCAGGACGAGACAAAGCTGGGCTAGACTCCATCCAATCAATCACGGCCAAGCAAAGAGTATGACTTGATACTTTAACTAACTAGGGTTATCACAGGCCTAGTTACTAGCAAAATGCAATGAGATTATTCCAACAACCACAAGCCCTGCAGACCATCCAGGTTATCCAGACGTAATTAGGGGATTGAATTCATGTGGGTACATCGTCCAAGAACACATGTACCCTTAAGTAGCTTGGTGGGTGCAACACATGACAGTATGCTGGAAATGTGCCCTACTCGACAGCAGGCTACAAATCCCATGATGGGACGCCCAGATAACGGGATTGCTTGTAGCTGGGAAATCTCTTCATGACTACTAGATTATTCTAGTTATTAGCCTTAGTCAAATTAAGTAGGTACCCCTGACCGTGGTACTCAGGGGTCCTTGTCCTAGACATGATACAAGACAATACTGGTTTATTTGTACAAATACAATCGTCCACGGTGTCCAAGCCATTTATTATAGTCATGTCATACAAGCCGTCGCAACCGTTTTTAATAGTTACCGTCATGCTTGCTTGTCATGTCATGTCATGTCATGTCAACATCATACCAGGTCGTGTACAATTATCATTTCAAACACATTAAATAATTTGTGATTATCAAGTTCATGACAAAAGGCGTAAGGATACGAAAGCAATAGATTACGCTAAGGGAAGGGGGCTCGAAATTCTACGCGGGCAACACTATGCTAGGCCCAAGAGACCACACGCGTAAAACAGCTCTACGCGGGCAAGACATAAGGATAGGCATGCTCTACGCGAGCAAGTGCGCATAAGAGTAGGGTTTTTACGCGAGCCGGGGCTTTACGCTAGCAAGCCGAAGGCAAGCGAGGCTGTACGCGAGTGAAACTCTACGCGAGGGAAACTCTACGCGAGCAAGACTTTACGCATGCGTGAGTCTGCTAGAGCCAGGGATTTTATGCGAGCACGATTTTACGCGAGCGGGAGGGCCCCGAGCGTAAAACTCGTAGGAACTCAGCATAAAATGGAGTATGCTGGCACACAAATGCGTGTGCGTAAAAGGCTGAAATAATACGCTGACACGTAAAACGTGGGCGTAAAGGCTAAACACTACGCCAACACGTTAGAACGTTTGTGTAAGGGCTGAAACACTATACTGGCACACAAAACATGGGCGTAAAACTTCATCTTCTCCCCATGGCCAAGAAAACATGCGTAAAACCTCACGAATCCAAGCAAGCCCCATCTCGGTCAAGTCTCAATGAAATCCGACTATTCCAGAGCAAAACTTGCGTGAAATCGAAATCCATGTTACATGGAACTCTCCTATTCGAAAACAACCAAGTTTCAGAAGATCAAAACCATGAAGATCAAAATACTAAAACTTAGATCTACATGAAATGAGCCATGGAATTCAAAAATGCTAAATACTAAAGTGACTTAGAATCTCATGAGGAAGACAATGGAACAACAAAATTTGAGTTCCTCTATGAAGCAAGTTGCACTTGCCTAAGCCACCTGTTAGGTGGAAGAGAGTAATGGTGAAGAAGAAGAAGTAATGGAGAAAAGTAAATAAGGAGAGAGAGAAAGAGTGGGCGGCTAATAAAGAAAAAGAGGGTGGTAGGTGGGGGTTGGTTCACATGAAAACCAAGCCGAGCCAAACCAAGCAAATAAAATACCAATTAAATCGGGTAATGAGACATGAAATAATACGTATACGTATACCAATATACGTAGTACGAACTATGGTCGTTACAGGTTTACTTATCAAGAGTGCGCCACGATGGGCCACTATCATGTATTATTATGCCAATGTTGCTTGTCAAGAGTGCGCCACGATGGGCCAATATTATGTCATGTTACTTGTCAAGTGTGCACCACGATGGGTCACTATCAAGAATTATCATGTCGTGTTCATGTTTCATGTCGTTCTCATGGCTAAGTTAATACAAGATATGCCCAAGATTCATAATCGTCCAATCGGGTAGTCGCAAGTTAGGCTGAGTACAAAATATAAGCAATTTAAACATAAAACTACATACTAATGATGAACATGCAGGGGCTAGGGCATGCGGCCAAGGCATGCGGTCAAGACTCATGCGACCAAGCATGCAGTCCGCATGACTTCATGCGGCCAGGGGCCATGCGGCCAAGCATGCAGTCCGCAGGACTGCATGCGGCCAGGGGTTATGCGGCAAGGCATGCAGTCCGCAAAGCTTCATGCAGCCAAAGCTTCATGCGACAAGCAATGAAGTCCGTAGGACTTCATGCGGCCAAAGCTCATGCGGCCAAGATATGCGGCCCGCATGATTTTATGCAGCCAGGGCTCATGTGGCCAAGGCAGCACTGCCGCAGGACTTCATGCGGCAAGACTACACTGCCGCAGGACTTCATGCGGCCAAGGCAACACTGCCGCAGGACTTCATACGGCAAGACTTCATGCGGCCAAGGCAACACTGCTCATCTTCTCTAAAATCCGAGAAGATAAGAAGATGAGCCGTGGAAGCCATTGCTTCCAAGCTCCGTCCAACCTCCGAGTTAAGTCAGAAATTGGGCTCCCATAGGTCAAAATGGGGTAGAACGAAATTTTCTACAACATGGAACAAGTAGATTTTGAAAACAAACAAGTTTGATAGATCAAAACCAAGGAAAACCGAAAATAACATAAACTTAGATCTACAAGAAAATATCTACCAAAATCGAAAATGCTAAGTTCTAAAGTGTCATAAAATCGTGTAAGAAAGAAAATGGAACAAATAGAAATGAGTTCTCTCATGAAGCAAGCTAGCACTTGCCTAGGGTTTTCTTTGGTGGGTGAAGAGGAGTAATGGAGAAGATGAAGGAAATAAATGAAAGTAATGAAGAGAGAGAGAGGAGAGTTGACTTATATATCAACCCCTCTCCTCTCAAACCACACAAAACCAAACCAAGCCAAGATGAACCAAGATGAACCAAAATAAACCAAGGCAAGATTAAACCAGGATCAGGCTAAGCAAGACAAGTCTAACTACGAATCACCTGACAAACGTTAGAAATCCGTACATGTATACTGAAAATACGTATAATGAAAAATGGGAGTGGCAATTGTTTAATACTATTCTTTGCTTTGTGTGTATGCACTTAACATTAAACAATTAAGACTTGTGGTCATTAGATATCAGCATTTTCTACATGCCTATATTAAAAAGAAAAGAAAAGGATATGTAAATAACCAAGTAAATATAAGAATATATGATCAGAGAACATGGAGCTCATGATATATAATGATACAGAGAAAATGAATTCTTAAAATTATCTCATTTTTCTAAGGTAAAAATGGAAGTTAAATTAGGTTGCATTTACTATTTCAGGATGTAAAGGTTGTTTTCTAAGGTGTCGACGCCAAAGTCTGCAAATGTGAACGCTTCTTCTAAAAATCAATAAGAAGTTCATCACTCCACTCCTCTACCTATGATCCCTCGGGTCCCTCGTGTAGAGATCAACTTGAATGAACTTCCTGCTCATCCTGGATTAAGAAAGAATATTTATGAGTATGATGTTAATGACAGAGAGAAGGTTCGATGGTGGTATTTACAAAAAGGACTACGTCAACCTAGAAATCACAATTTTCCTGGGACACTATTTTCTGGAGTCGATCGTAGTTTTATTTCTGCTTGGTTTATGGAGTACAACATATCGAATGATGATGCCTATTGTTTGGTTTGTTATCTTTTCAACCCAACTATGGGCACCAAGGAAGTGGTGATGCATTTATTGGAGAGGGATTTAGAAATTGGAAGAAGAAAAATAGATTCGGTATTCATGTTAGAGCTCATAATAGTACTCATAATCAATATTCAAGGCTTGCAATGATCTACTACTTCAATGACAACATATAGAAGTTTGCATGTCTAATCAATCCGAACATATTCAAGTAAATTATCGTATTCGGTTGACTGCATCAGTTGATTGCATTAGGTTTCTTTTGAGTCAAGGTTTGGCATTTCGTGGTCATAATGAATCCGAGGATTCGACATATCAAGGTAACTTTCTTGAACTCCTACAATTTCATGCCAACCACAATGAGGAAATCAATAATATTGTATCGAAGAATGCTCCTGAAAATCATAAATTAACATCGCCCAGAATTCAAAAAGATATTGTTAGTGCCATTGCAAGTGAGACTACAAATTCAATCATTAGAGAGGTTGGTGATGGTTTGTTTGCAATTTTTGTTGACGAGGCACGAGATATATCTGTGAAAGAACAAATGACTTTTGCTTTACGTTTTGTGGATGATAGAGGATGCATTATTGAGCACTTTCTTGGCATTATACATGTAAGTGATACTAATGCCTTATCACTTAAGGAATCTATCGAGGCCCTCTTTCTAGTCATGGACTGAGTTTATCAAGTATACGTGGACAATGTCATCATAGAGTGAGCAATATGCGAGGTGAGTTCCGTGGTCTTAAAGCTTTGTTTATGATGGAGAATCCAGCTGCCCATTATATTCATTATTTTGTACATCAATTGCTCTTGCACTTGTAGTTGTTGCTAAAAATCATACAAAGATCGGTACATTCTTTGATATTGTAACAGTTTTGTAAAACGTTGTTGGAGCCTCCTGCAAATGAGAGATCTTCTTCGAGAGAAACAATTTGAAAAGCTTATTCAAAGAACTGGTGATGGTGAAATATTGACTGGAAACAACTTGAAATGATCGGGCGATACATGTTGGGGTTATAATTTTGGTACAATAGTGAGTTTGATTAACTTATTTTCCTTAGTAATTGATATTCTCTTGGTTATAGGAGGAGATGCACATGATGTGACTCACAGAATTCAAGCAGATGATCTATCTGAGAGAATTCCAACTTTTCAATTTCTCTTTTGCTTACACTTAATGAAAATGATCTTAGGAATTACTAATAACTTGTCACAAGCATTACAAAGGAAAGATCAAGATATTATTAATGCTATGAATATTGTGAAAATAACCAAGCAAATACTATAAAGAAAGGGATACGGTGGATGGAAATTATTGTTAAATGAAGTATCTTTATTTTGCATAAAATATGGAATCGGAGTCCCAAACATGGAAGCCAAGTTTGAAGTTCATGGAAGATCGCGTCATAATGTTGAAGAACGCACAAATCTTCGCCATTATCATGTTGAATTATTCTACTCCGTTATAGATTTACAACTTCAAGAGTTGAATAATCGATTTACTAAGGTGAATATAGAGTTGTTGTTGTGTATGGCATGCCTTGATCCGAGCGATTCTTTTTCCTCATTTGACATGGATAAGTTGATACGATTTGTTGAGCTTTACCCCTCTGATTTTGATGAAGATGAACTTTCATGTCTTGGATATCAACTTTCAAACAATATTGAGGACGTTCGCACCAACGAGCAATTTTCTGATGTTACAGGGATTAGTGGACTTGCTAGAAAAATGGTTCTAAGCAAAATGCATCGTCAATATTCGTTGGTATTTCTGCTTATGAAGTTGTAACGCCCCAGTCCCAAAATAGAAGGACTAGAACGTAACCATGCCAGTTGTATACATACGAAGTATATGGACCGTCGTATGTATACATAAGCTGTAAAATGCAGTAACCAAGGCACTAAATCTCATCCACAAAATAAAGAATGATATAAAAGCAACTTTGAATTTGTCATGTACACAATCGTTGGGCGGAGACAAATCCACTACCAACTAATTTAAATAAGAAAAAATTATACAAAGAAAAATGATCTGGTGAGCGAAGGAGATGACGATCCAAAAAGTAACATCTCGAAGAATAGAGCGCAAGTCATGGCCTTCGCTAGAGCACCTGCAGAAATCACAAGACACACCTGGAGAGATAACCAGGTCCTTAGAGGGACGTAACAAGATACAATAAACATGCCATATAAATACTGAATATAAAATATGCCACAATCAAAGAAAGTGACAAGGCATAAATAAGATAACCTAACCATACTAAAGTGATCATGCAGTTGAGAAACAATCCTTCGACGCATGAGCCCTGGCTGTAAATAGGATTGGCATAGTCCCCATATAGGGCACCAGGGGCCCACGTCCGTAATGTCCGAAGATCGTCAGAGGGCATCATGTGCAAGAGGATACGTCCATAACGCTCTGGGAAATGTCATAGGGCACCTGGAGCCTGCGTCTCCGGAGGAGCGCACAGGTAAGCAGCGAAGTGCAAAGAATCCCATACGTCAGGTATTGTTCTCTCCACCCGATGCTCTTATTTAAGTCACATCCACGACCATATATCTCTACTAATTGCTAAGTCTCCTAACATACCTCTATTAGCAGTTAGCTCTAACGCATGCGCACGGGTGATCAGCCAACACGCAAGGACCTCTACATGCTACTCATCTCACACATACTCTTGGTACAACTATGTCGAGGTATATGCAATACACTACAACCGATAGTCTCTTAAATCTAATTTCATATGTAATCAAAGGATAATAACAAAGTACCGCTAATATCACTGAGCAGGCAGTAAATCAAGAACTGTAATAACTAGAATTAAATGAACAGTGATATGTAATAAAATATAAACTGAAAATAAATAGTATAATGGCAAGGTATCTTGTCTGGTGTTACGCCAGATGTTGTGCGGTGTTCCATCAAGTCATGTTTGTCCAGTAGCCATGTTCGTTGTGTAATGGTACGAGAGTCACGAGGAAATATGAACGTGTCATTAGTCATAATTTGTGAATATAAAGGAAAAATTGCGGAGGATAATTCTTATTCTATAATGATTGAAAAATAGATTTCTATTAGCTAAAATATATTTTTAGATAATACCAAAAATCTAAAAGAATTATTTTAACTGAAAACTGTTAAGTTTATTAAAATATGTTTTCTAGGCAAAGACTACAATTTATTAGCAAAACATAGTTGTGAAGAAATATATACATATATATATATATATATATATATATATATATATATATATATATATATATATATATAAAATTTATTTTAACTGACAAATATAGGGTCAAAGCACAAACTATATTTAATAGTTAAAAATAAATATAGATAATATTTGAAAACTATTTACATAATTATTTTGAAATAAATTTATATCCATTAAAACTTATTTACAAACCTTATATGAATTTATTTAAGATAATAAATAGAAAAAAAGAATATGTACCTCAATATCAGGAGCTCATATAAAAATTCCTTTACTTGTATATATATAATTAAATAACAATAAAATTTTAAATATATCTAAGGATATTAGTAATGATAACAATAATAATCATCCCAATAATAATAATAATAATAATAATAATAATATTAGAAAAAACCCAGCACTAGTTAATGCTGCTATTGGCACAAATTCATAAGGAATAAAATAAAATATATTAACTTTATACCCTATATATTATACTATATTCAAATCGTATAAAATATAAAACAAAAGAAAATGAAAATAATAATGACAAAGCAACAGCAGCACATGGCTGCTCTCACTTTCAAGGGACCATAAAACCTAAATACAAAGAGAGAGAGAAAAAACATTTTAAAGAAAAGAAATTTTGAGGGAAAGGGGAGAAACTGAGACGAGAGAGAGATGGGAAGAGCGGGGCGAAGGAGCTTACCAAGGGGTCGCCGGCGGCAAAGCGCGGTGAAGGGTGCTCGAGAAGGCGGCAGAATCGGCCAGCATGGCCGCTGGCGCAGGTGGTGCTGGGTTGCCGGTTCTGAGCGACGTCAGCCCACCGCGGAGGTCGACTGGAAGGCGTAGGCGGAGGGCTCTGTCGGGTCGCCGGAGACGCGGGTGGGCGGACATGGCAGAAGGAGGCGACTTGGGGGCACCGACCGCAGGAGGGGCTCGGAGGAGCTGGTCGGGACGGTGGCATGTGTACGGCGGCGGCGGCGGCGGGATTAGGTAAGAGGCTAACCCCCCTTTTTGCTGTGGTGGTTTGATGGAGGCGGGTCGGGACGTAGCGGAGGGTTTTGGATGAGACAGCGGGGTGGCATAGTGTGGCGCCGGTGGTGGAGTTGATGGCATGGAAGGAGAAGTCGAGGGGTCGGGTGCTGATGTAGTTTCGGGTCTACGGAGGTGGAGATGCAGGTGATGAGGTGGGGGTTCGAGTCCTGGCCGCGTGGTGGTCGGTTTGTGGACGGGGAAGGAAATGGTGGTGATCGGGTTGAAGGTGGCGAAGGGGATGATGACGATGGCGACATTGGTGGTGTTGGCCGAGTGCGGCCTCGGATGGTCGCTCGTGGTGGTGGCAATGGCGGGACGGCCAGCTTTGCTAGGGTTAGGATTAGGGCCGAGGTCCAGGGTTGTCGGACTAGGCCAAAGTGTACATGTAACAAAAAAAAAGTAGTGGATGGAAAGGAGACACAGACACGATGCACGGGTTTGGTAATGGTGGATAATTTATGGATGATGGTAGAAATTTAGGGATGAGTACCTCTCCTTATATAGGAGGTGGGAATTCCCAGTTGGATAAGGATGTAGGAAAATTTAAATCCTCTTAGATAATTTATCTATTAATTTAAATCAATTCAATAATTTCAAATCCAAATCTAAATATAGTTTAATCCAAATAAATCCAACATAGATAAAACTTCATCCTTATTTTAAATTATTTTAAAATAAATCAAATCAATATTTAAATTGCCACAATAATTTTAAAATATATTTTCTAAAAATACTAATAATAATAATTTCAAAAATTATATTATTATTTAAAAATAAGCTAATAAAATATTTATGAAATATATATGTATGCACGAAGAATATTATTTATTATTAAAATGAAAGGCTTTTATAATTAAAATAACAAACTTATAAAATTTTGGTACGATAGCAAGAATAATTATTATATATATTATTTGAAACTATAAAAATAGAAAAATATTTTTCTAAAAATATGTACGCTCGCACATATTCGCACTCGTTGAGCAATTACGAAAAACGAAATTTCGCACGCTATGCAAATACAACAATGCGAACTCGTATGCGACGTGCAGATACGAAGTACAAAACAAATACAAAAATATATATTTTTTAAATCGTAGTAGAAATTTAGGGGGTTTACTTTCTACCCAACTTAAAAGAATTTCTTCCTCGAAATTTAGGAATAAATAGGGTAGATAGGCTTGAGGAGATAGAAGCAGTTTTATCGATAAGAATTTGATCCATCTGGAACGAGATGGCAATCACAATATTTAGACAAGACGGCGAACGACATTTCAATGATAATAGGTCATTTGGATGACTAGGAAAGAATCGGTTATGATTATGCATATGACCACCCCTCGATGTCTATAATCCATCATTCACTGTCATTTGTCCTATGGACGTGCAAGCTCCCCAAATATGTAATAGTTTTCTAATATTACTTTTGATCATTAGATCGCTATTCTTGATTTAACATTTCCTTGCGTATTTTTAGAATTGTCAAAATCTCAAATCGTCCTTATCAATTAGCCATATTCACTATTTCAATTTGTTTTGTCCTTAATTTATATTCCATAACTTTCTTTTCTTTTTTTATTTACTTCAATCATTTTTCTTACAAACTTTAATTTCCAAAATGTATGCAAATATCTAATTCAATATTTCCTCGTAAAAATTCAACAAGTTCAACAAATTCAAATTCAATGAATCTCTAATATACTTCTCTCACATATCCATATATATAAATTTTCCTCAAAATAGATCTCGTCGTTCACAATCTCTTCAAAAGTAGGTATTCGATAATCTTTCAATATGTTTAATCAAATATTAAATCAACATTCTTTGTAGAAAATTCGTACTTATCCTTAAAGTACCCAAAATAAAATATCACCTTCAATATTTGTTGATCATATCTTCACAACACAATCTTTTATCATTATAAATGAAAATCTCTCAATCCCTTATCTATTAGGGTCTTCCTCGAAAATTGGAATCCAATGATCTTTTAATTCATGATGGTAAAAAATGAAACCCGTCTTAACTTCATATTCATAATCATCTTAGAAACGTATTCCTTAAATTGCCAAAAATGTAAGCAATTTCTTTCTTCAACAATTGGTTATCCTTGAAAACTAATATCATCATAACACTATATGTTATCAAAGGCAACAACAACATTGTCTTTATCAAGAATTTGTATCCATCAATTTAATATATAAATTTGGTTCTTAACCACCAAAGCTTTAGAAATTTTTCACTCGATATTCAGTTACCTTAAAACAAATTTTGAAATTCGAGAAGTCTATTTATCCTTGAGCGTTGCATCAAAACATAATATATCATTCCTTCATCTATTCGAATTTATCACACTTTTTTATTTATGCCCCATTTATACCTCATAATCTCGTAATTATCTTAACCAACTACATTATTTATCTATGCTGTGGGGTTCTCCAATCTAATCTCTACTAACCCAAGATTATCATGATTAAATTTCATTTCGCATAAGGGAATCATACAAGGAACAAGGTTGCATAAACTATAGAGGAATCATAGTTAAATATAAGTGTAACAGTTTAATTGGAAGAGAGAAGGGTAAGGGTTGCAATATTGAAGAGCAAAAAGATGTTATGTGTCTAAGTGAATCAAGATAAGACATAAAAATAAATGACAAGGGTTAAGCAGTCAAGATAAAACACAAGGTTAAGCATTTAAGGGATTTAGTAGATCGCAAAAATTTGAGTCGAGGTTGAGTCCATATATGTAGTCAAAAGTATATCGGTACCATGGTAAGGGTTATAGTTTAGTCTTTATGACCCGAAAGTCGTATCATAAAAATAGAGTACAAGGGGACGTGTTCTAGTGGGACATGACATACCTACATGAAGGTGAGCTCGTCTAGGTCTTGTATGTGAATTTGTTGGAAGGAAAAGTCTAGTGTTGTGCTCTAAATATCAAAGTAACGATAGGGGATGTCAAATGATCAAAATAGAAAGTGGGTTTTCATAAGGTACTAGTTAATGCACAAAAATAAAAGGTTAAAGCACGTAATAAAGATAATTTAGAAAATCTCGTAGATCAAGTTAAGATAAGTTAGAGACACAGTTTCTAGAGAGAAAATAGTCTCATAGATAAGGGTATGGTCAAGGGAATGATTCTAATTATTTCTAAGTTTCAAACAATTAGATGGTCACGAATAAAGATCTAGATTTGAGGGAAGGTCGAGTAAGTCAAAGATATGTTCATCGGTTTGGTCGATGACTAACTATACTTGTGTATATGCAATATCATAATCATAGGTGGTATGGCAATCTAATGTAGAATACTTCTATCTCACTAGGGTGACCTTACTTGCTTCTTGGTCCTCTACCAATATATGATCTTATTCTAAAATTTCAAGTTCCTCGAAAGTTTTCTCAATAAAATTTTCAAGATACTCCACCAACACTTTTAATCATCTTAGGCTGTCAACTTTAATCAAAATTTTAAATCTCTAGTCAATCTCGAAACAACCCTTGTATATCGCAAATTGAATAATTATTATTATTGTTATTATTATTATTATTTCTCCAAATTTTAAACTCAACATTTAAATAAATTTATCAGCCGAATTTTATACTACAAAATGGAACATTTAAATAACTCCCAAATTTAATTATATATCCTTCAAAGGTGTATATCTAGCTTCCAATAAGTCACAACTACTCTTCAAAAAAAAAATTTAACCAAAATTTAAATATCCATAATCGAGGCTTTAAACTAAAAATCTAAATAACTTTATAAATCATAGATCATATGACGTAATTTAATTCAAAAATATTTTACCAAACTTATCAATCAACCTCAAATTTTGGTCAATCGTAAATCATACTTGAAAATTTTATGATCCTTTTCAAATCAAATTTATCTCTCCAAAAAGATGTATAGTTATAACTCAATAAATCCTAAATGTTCAAAGACCTTCAAAAATCAAAATGCAAATCAAATCAATTTGTTTTTCTCGATCCAGCTATCCTCTTGTGTATACCACCTTGTGATATCAAAATAAAATTCTAACCATCCTTTGAAAGTGGTAATATGCTACTACCCAACTTGGAATTAACTAATCCTTAAGATCATATTTCTAGGAAAATAAATGCCTTTATAACTCAAATAAAATCTCAATGCGTATTAATTGTCAATGTAATCTTCCTAGCCATGTGTTTGACCTATGAGCATATAATTGTGTAGTCATCTTTCTAACTGTCACTAAGCACGAAAGATAAGAATTTACGGTAGAAAGAGTTCAAGCAGGATGCAAATCAAGGATGGTAACGAGAGTTCAAAACTTGAAACAAGGAAGAAGATCAAGCTTGTGGATGAGATTCTTAGACACTAATCCTATATTGCAGGCTCACATCGGTACAATTACGTAACCGAAGTGACAAACTCAACCTGCATGGGCCACCACAAAAACATGTAACGTCCCTGTCCCAAAATAGAAGGACTAGAACGTAACCATGCCAGCTGTATACATACGAAGTATATGGACCGTCGTATATATACATAAGCTGTAAAATGCAGTAACCAAGACACTAAATCTCATCCACAAAATAATGAATGTTATAAAAGCAACTTTGAATTTGTCATGTATACAATCGTTGGGCGGAGACAAATCCACTACCAACTAATTTAAATAAGAAAGAATTATACAAAGAAAAATGATTTGGTGAGCGAAGGAGATGACGATCCAAAAGTAACATCTCGAAGAATAGAGCGCAAGTCATGGCCTTAGCTAGAGCAACTGCAGAAATCACAAGACACACCTGGAGAGATAACCAGGTCCTCAGAGGGACGTAACAAGATACAATAAACATGCCATATAAATACTGAATATAAAATATGCCACAATCAAAGAAAGTGACAAGACATAAATAAGGTAACCTAACCGTACTAAAGTGATCATGCAGTTGAAAAAACAATCCTTCGACGCATGAACCCTGGCTGTAAATAGGATTGGCATAGTCCCCATATAGGGCACCAGGGGCCCACGTCCGTAACGTCCGAAGATCGTCAGAGGGCATCATGTGCAAGGGGGCACGTCCATAACGCTCTGGAAAACGTCAGAGGGCACTTAGAGCCTGCGTCTCCGAAGGAGCGCACAGGTAAGCAGGAAAGTGCAAAGAAGCCCATACGTCAGGTATTGTTCTCCCCACCGATGCTCTTATTTAAGTCACATCCACGACCATATACCTCTACTAATTGCTAAGTCTCCTAACATACCTCTATTAGCAGTTAGCCCTAATGCATGCACACGGGTGATCAGCCAACACGCAATGACCTCTACATGCTACTCATCTCACGCATACTCGTGGTCCAACTATGTCGAGGTATATGCAATACACTACAACCGGTAGTCTTTTAACTCTATGTCCATATGCAATCAAAGGATAATAACAAAGTACCGCTAATATTACTTAGTAGGCAGTAAATCAAGCACTGTAATAACTGGAATTAAATGAACAGTGATATGTAATAAAATGCAAACTGAAAATAAACAGTATAATGGTAAGGTATCTTGCCTGGTGTTACGCCTGATGTTGTGCGGTGTTCCATCAAGTCATGTTTGTCCAGTAGCCATGTTCGATGTGTAATGGTCCGAGAGTCACGAGGAAATATGAACGTGTCATTAGTCATAATTTGTGAAGATAAAGAAAAATTTGCGAAGGATAATTCTTATACTATGATGATTGAAAAGTAGATTTCTATTAGCTAAAATATATTTTTAGATAATACCAAAAATCTAAAAGAATTATTTTAACTGAAAACTATTAAGTTTATTAAAATATGTTTTCTAGGTAAAGACTACAATTTATTAGCAAAACATAGTTGTGAAGAAATATATACATATATATTTTTTAATTTATTTTAACTGATAAATATAGGGTCAAGGCAAAAACTATATTAATAGTTAAAAATAAATATAGATAATATTTGAAAACTATTTACATAATTATTTTGAAATAATTTATATCCATTAAAACTTATTTACAAACCTTATATGAATTTATTTAAGATAATAAATAGAAAAAAAGAATACGTACCTCAATATAAGGAGCTCATATAAAAATTCCTTTACTTGTATATATATAATTAATAACAATAAAATTTAAATATATCTAAGGATAATAATAATAATAATAATAATAATAATAATAATAGAAAAAACCCAGCACTAGTTAATGCTGCTATTGGCACAATTTCATAAGGAATAAATAAATATATTAACTTTATACCCTATATATTACTATATTCAAATCATATAAAATATAAAACAAAAGAAAATGAAATAATAATGACAAAGCAACAGCAACACATGGCTGCTCTCAGTTTCAAGGGACCATAAAACCTAAATACAAAGAGAGAGAGAGAGAGAGAGAGAGAGAGAGAGAGAGAAAGAAACATTTTAAAAGAAAAAAATTTGAGGGAAAGGGGAGAAACTGAGACGAGAGAGAGATGGGTAGAGCGGGCGAAGGAGCTTACCAAGGGGTCACCCGACGGCGAAGCACGGCGGAGGGTGCTCGGGAAGACGGCAGAATCGGCCAGCAGGGCCGCTGGCGCAGGTGGTGCCGGGTCGCTGGTTCTGAGCGACGTCGGTCCGGCGCGGAGGTCGACTGGGAGGCGTAGGCGGAGGCTCGTTCGGGTCGCCGGAGACGCGGGCGGGCGGACATGGCGGAAGGAGGCGACTTAGGGGCGCCGACCGCAAGAGGGTTCGGAGGAGCTGGTCGGGACGACGACATGTGTACAACAGCGGAGGCGACGGGATTAGGTAAGAGGCTAAACCCTCCTTTTTGCTGTGGTGGTTTGATGGAGACGTGTCGGGACGTAGCGGAGGTTTTGGAGGAGACGGCGAGGTGGCGTAGTGTGGCGCCGGTGGTGGAGTTGATGGCAGGGAAGGAGAAGTCGAAGGGGTCGGGTGCTGATGTGGTTTCGGGTCTATACGGAGGCGGAGATGCAGTGATGAGGTGGGGTTCGAGTCCTGGCCACGTGTGGTCGGTTTGTGGACGGGGAAGGAGATGGTGGTGATCGGTTGAAGGTGGCGAAGGGGATGATGACGATGGCGACGGTGGTGTTGTTGGCCTAGTGCGTCCTCGGGTGGTCGCCCGTGGTGGTGGCAATGGCGGGGCGGCCAGCTTTGCTAGGGTTAGGATTAGGGCCGAGGTCCGGGGTTGTCGGACAGGACCAAAGTGTACATGTAACGGAAAAAAGTAGTGGATGGAAAGGAGACACGGACACGATGCACGGGTTTGGTAATGGTGGAGAATTTATGGATGATGGTAGAAATTTATGGATGAGTACCTCTCCTTATATTGGAGGTGGAAATTCCCAGTTGGATAAGGATGTAGGAAAATTTAAATCCTCTTAGATAATTCATCTATTAATTTAAATCAATTCAATAATTTTAAATCCAAATCTAAATATAGTTTAATCCAAATAAATCCAACATAGATAAATCTTCATCCTTATTTTAAATTATTTTAAAATAAATCAAATCAATATTTAAATTGCCACAATAATTTTAAAATATATTTTCTAAAAATACTAATAATAATAATTTCAAAAATTACATTATTATTTTAAAATAATCTAATAAAATATTTATGAAATATATATGTATGCACGAAGAATATTATTTATTGTTAAAGTGAAAGGCTTTTATAATTAAAATAACAAACTTATAAAATTTTGGTACGATAGCAAGAATAATTATTATATATATTATTTTGAAACTATAAAAAATAGAAAAAACGTTTTTCTAAAAATATGTACGCTCGCACATTCGCACTCGTTGAGCAATTACGAAAAACGAAATTCGCACGCTACGCAAATACAACAATGCGATCTCGTATGCGACGTGCAGATACGAAGTACAAAATAAATACAATTTTTTTTTAAATCGTAGTAGAAATTTAGGGGGTTTACAGAAGTTGGCATTAATATTACCCGTTGCGACAACAACTGTTGAGAGGGTATTTTTCAACTATAAAAATTATCAAGACTCAGCTACGCAGTCGACTTGTAGATGAATTTATGAATAACTGTTTGGTCGCTTACGTTGAGAAAGACATGTCTGAGACTATCAGGAATGAAGACATTATTCAACGACTTTAGAATATGTGCAATCGGAGAGGGATATTGTAATATGAGATTAGTTATCTTGTTTTTTGTAAGACATGTGAAACTAAATATATGTATGCTCTTTTTTTGTATGTGATTTTATTTTTGGACATTTTTTTACGTTTAAGGTCGACCGCCCCCCCCCCCCCCCCCCCCCCCCCCCCCCCCCCCCCCCCCCCAAATTTCTGCGTCCACCCCTGGTTCGAAAAATAATTACTACGGGTCGTCTATGGAGCCGGTCCTCCTCGCTGCCGCGTTCGTACTACTACGGGTCGGGGGAGCCGAGGTCCTCGCCTTCCCATTTGTCATCGCAAAGGAGTCTTGACATGTTCAGTGACGAGAATGCCAATGCTTGCAATGTTATGTAATGGTGGCTGATCGCTGAAGTCCGCTGAAGATATCCGGATTTATCTAGAATGTAGTATCTAGAGGGGGTTAAGGTTATAATACCACTTGTATAACAGTTGATAATCCATGAAATGGAAATGGAGTATTATAGTAGATGTGCACAACTACTTCTTGCTGGTTCTCACTTCTGATATTTGTATTCTTGCTTTATCACTAGTACTATATGCTGGTATAGGTTAATCTATAAACTAGTTATTGTAGTTCTCACTGGTAAGGTTAATGTTTAAGACCAATGTTGCAAGGACACAAAGAAATTGGTGTCCGTATGGTGTCTGTAACAGTATCCACGTATCCGTGTATGTAGCCGTGTTCATGGAGAATAGGGTACTATACATGTCGTATCCTGTATCCGTAGTGTCCTTATCCGTATCTGTGTATGAATTCATGTGACACGGTTTAAAATAGATAGCAGTAGACTAATAGTAGTTTAGGCATCATTTGGCAAAATAGTTTTATTGCTGAAAACCTTTTAGATCTCGTTTGGTTCCCAGAATTAGGACCTTGGGAAAGGAAAGACATTCATTTTCTGTGTTTAGATGTCAAAGAAAATGAGCAATAAAAGAAATTGTTTTCCAAGAGGAAGAAAAATAAGAGAAAAAATGGTTCCCCACCTATCCAAGGATTCACTTCCTCCTCTAAGGATTCATTCACTTTTCCTCTGACTTTTTTAATCACGAAAATTGATTGTAATTGCAATTTCCCCAAGAAAAGAGCAAAGAATCAATTTCCTTTCCTTTCCGCGAACCAAACTAGGCCTTAAGAGTTTCTATTGCAGAATCTGTTTGCAAACTAGACACTCATAGTTTTAAAACTTTGGAATTGTGAGAGTCCAGAACCTCATAAACTGCAGTTCTGAACAATTCAACCTTCCAAATATTGCCGTAGGATTCTAGGAGTTTGAACTCGAAGTTAATTCTGTTTTTTCATAACAAAAATTTGAAAGTAGGCTTTAATGTCATGTAGGGTCACTGCATAATTAGTGATGATTCATGCTTAATAAACTCATATTCCTTGGACCTTGGCTAAAGAAGACTAACACTTCCAGTTAAGTTGGGTCATATATATATATATATATATATATATATATATATATATATATATATATATATATATATTTTTTTTTTTTTATATATATATATATATATATATATATATATATATATATTTATTTATTTATTTATTGTATTTTTTTAGCACATCCTTGACTTGATGATTAATGTAGGGAATCATGGTCATCTTCCATATGTAGGTAGGGATGGCAACGGGCAGGTAGGGGCCGGGGACCATATCCTCCATCCCCATCTTCGAGTACTATTTGAATCCCCATCCCCGTCCCCGTTTTTCGTCGGGTTCAATTTTTTACCCCGATCTCCGTCCCCGTTAAACAATGCCCTCCCCGTCCTCGCCCCCGTCCCGTTGACATTTTCGGGGCCGAATTTTCTCTTGTCCGTCTCTCGTCCGGTTAATAATTTTTTATGTACATTATAAGCTTAAAAAAATTATTTTCATTCAAAAAAAATTACAAGACGTGTTAATAAAACATGGTTTTCGTAAAAAAATACTACTAGATATAGATCATGAACCCATCATAGCAATGGGTTGCACATATGGGTACAAGTAATCGGGGTCGGGAATTTACCGGGGCGGGGAGTACTATACCCATACCCCTCCCCGAATCTGACTGGAGAATTTCTTTAATCCTCATCCCCGCCTCCATCCTCGTTTTTAAATCCCCAAACCCGCTTCCGTCGGGGAAAAAAAACCTAGGTCCCCGTCGGATTCGGGAGAAATTGCCATTTCTATATGTAAGGTGGGGGTTCATCACTAGACTCTTAATTTGTTTTTTTCATGTGCAGGTGATGAACATGAACTGATAAGACCAGGAATACTAATGTACCTGATCAAGATGTCTAGTTTGACAGATGCACATTAACCACTATTGAGAATTAGGTATTGTGATCATAAGCTTCTCTAAGAGCATCTCCAACCCTATTGTGAGTTTAGAAAAAAATGGTTGCCACATAGGAATGACAAGCTTTCATTTCAAAAATCCTTCTCCAATGCAAATGTAGAATAAATCAAAAAGTTGACATGACAATGATATGGCAAGGACAATGTGAAGTTGGTTGTCTAGATCTAGACAATGCACTTTCACAATGATGTTGTCTCCACATCATCAATTATGAATAGAAATATTTATTAAAAAAATGAAGAAGTGGAGTAGTTGTCTTGGAAGTTGGAAAAGTACATTTTATTGTCTCCTCAATACTTTTGCATTGGAGAAGACTTTTCTATCTCAATGGCTTTTGTGAGTATAAATTTGCCACCTAAGACTCACATTGTCTTGTGTCTCATGCCACCTAAGACTCACAACACTTGACAAGTACAATAGGGAATTGGAGATGCTCTAAGTAAATGAGTTGAATATAAGATGTATAACTCTATCCCCCACCCAAACTTTAGAGCATCTCCAACCCTATTGTCAGTTTAGAAAAAATGGTTGCCACATAGGAATGACAAGTTTTCATTTCAAAAATCATTCTCCAATGCAAATGTAGAATAAATCATGAAGTTGACATGGCAATGACATGGCAAGGACAATGTGAAGTTGGTTGTCTAGATCTAGACAATGCACTTCACAATGACTTTGTCTCCACATCATCAATTATAAATAGAAATATTTATTAAAAAATTAAGAAGTGGAGAAGTTGTCTTGGAAGCTGAAAAAAATAATTTTTATTGTCTTATTAATACTTTTGCATTGGAGAACACTTTTTTATCTCATTGTCTTGTGTGAATATCTTGTCACATAGGAAAGACATTGTCTTGTGTCTCATGCCACATAGATATCACAACACAAAATAAGACAATAGGTTTGGAGATGCTCTTAGAAGTTCGGTTCAGTGACATAGACTTTAACATGATATTTTGACCAACCCAGGTTCAATTTTTATGGCTTGTATTTTATGCCGATTTTATGAAAATAATATATATATATATATATATATATATATATATATATATATATATATATATATATATATTTGCTGCTTGAATCTAACTCTCATCCATTTATTAAAAGAAAAATCATGCTGTTGCGTCAATCCAACTTTTCCTCCTAGGGATGTACATTGCACTGTTTTATTTCTCTTACTACTACTGCATGTCAAGCATGTTCTTGCACCTGTAATGGACTTTAAGCCTTTGACATCTTAGAAAAGAAAAGGATAGATGTCTTCATAATAAAATAGAGAAAGTTTGGTGATAGCCCATTATATATCCATCCAATAGAGGAAATCACGAGCATATTCGAAGTCTATAACGGCATTGAATCTTATGCCTCCATGCATTAACCTCTTGTCCCTGGCATGAGTCACAATAACCAATCGACATGGGATAATCAAGTATTGAAATCAAATTTGGCATGTACCCTCATCCAAACGGTCCCATACAACAGTAAGGACTGTGCCAAAGAAAGATGGGAGATCCTTCAACTCAGCCCCACGTAGCATTATACTTTTGGACTCTAATCTACATCTCTTGTTGGTACAACTCTCTTAGGATCTATCTACGAAGAGGATCGTGATTTCGTTATAGTATTCCTAATACCCTGTGCTAAGCTTTCCATTATCTTGTGCCTTTCGGACTAGGAAGATCAGCGCCAGTACCCTTCGTTCGTCCATCATTAGTGAAAATCGAGAGGTGTTTGTTTGTTAATTTGTGCTTGTTCGCTTGCTTAACTTTACGAAACTAACGACTATGAGGATTGCAGTTTCATCGTTACCACCACCATCGGTCCGCGTCTTTTAGCCATACCTTTCTGATGTTATGTCTTTACATGTAGGAAATATTATCTTTAGTAAAAGAATTGTCATTGTGAGAAAGAAGAATCTAGATTTGTGAACAGGAAATAGGGGGTTTCTTTGTGATCGAATTAAGAACAGACATTAAACCTTGAAGTAGTTAAGTTGCACGGTGCTATTTAAAATTTTAACATGAAGCCATTAAAACAACATGTTTCCATGTTGAATGTAAACACCATGTTTCAGGATATTATGTTTTAACTTCTCTAATGTGTTCTTCAAATATTATTGGTCAATTAACAACTAATTGTATGGCTATAAATCTTCATACTTGTAGAGAGTATAGTGATTTGAGATATCACAACGATATATACTAGAAAGTATGATACTAGAAAGTATGATTCAATGCAATGGCTTGCATTCGGATGATGAACATCTGAGTCATGAAAACAACATCCATATTAAAAAAAACCAACTTCAACCTCGCCCAAGACCCTGCAGGGAGCGTCGATTAGCTAGATGCTGTTGGAAATATTTTCTTTTCTCCTTTAATAAACTGTAAACAAAATTAAGGTTATCGGTCTCCGAGGAAGTCGCGCACGAAGCACTGCCATAAGAGTTAATCCGGGTCTATGTGGAGACTTTTTCGAATTCTCCTAGTGGTAAAACCTCTGCTCTACCGGTACCTCGTCATCGCACACAACTCGAGGAGCTTGACCCGAACTTAACTCTGCCCAGAGCAAGAATGTGAAGAAGAGAAATAGCTTCGACAAGACAAGAATTTGAGAGAGATTTTACGTAGAAAGTTTTTGCGTGAAGAAGAAGAGGAAGAATCAATATATAGGCAGAATTAAGCTTCTCCAACGGACAGAAAAAAAACATGGTTCAAAGAACCTGGACAAAATTAAATGTGTCCAACGTTCAAAAATATTAATGAGAAGCAAAAAGATTTTTACGGTCTCAACCCGAACCCGAAGAAGGAATAGTGATTTATGATATCACAACGATATATAATAGAAAGTATGATTCACTGCAATGGCTTGCATTCGGAAGATGAAGATCTGAGTCATGAAAACAACATCCACATTAAAAAAACCAACTTCAACCTCGCCCAAGACCCTGCAGGGAGCGTCGATTAGCTAGATAGTGTTGGAAATATTTTCTTTTCTCCTTTAATAAACTGTAAACAAAATAAACAAAATTAAGATTACCGGTCTCCGGGGAAGTCGCGCACGAAGTACTGTCCTAAGAGTTAATCCGGGTCTATGTGCAAACTTTTTCGAATTCTCCTAGCGGTAAAATCTCTGCTATACCGGTATCTCGTCATCACACATAACTCGAGAAGATTGACCCAAACTTAACTCTGCACAGAGCAAATATGCGAAAAAGAGAAATAGGTTCAACAAGACAAGAATTTGAGAGAGATTTTACGTAGAAAGTTTCTGTGTGAAGAAGAAGAGGAAGAAGACTCAATATATAGGTAGAATTGAGCTTCTCTAACAGACAGAAAAAAAATAGTTCAAAGAACCTGGACAAAATTAAATGTGTCTAACGTTCAAAAATATTAATGAGAAGCAAAAAGAATTTTAGGATCTCAACCCGAACCCGAATAAGGAATAGTGATTTGAGATATCACAACGATATATACTAGAAAGTATTATTCAATGCAATGACTTGCATTCGGAAGATAAAGATCTGAGTCATGAAAACAACATCACACTAAAAAAACCTTCTTCAACCTCGCCCAAGACCCTGCAGGGAGCGTCAATTAGGCTAGATATTGTTGAAAATATTTGTTTTTCTTCTTTTAATAATTTGTAAACAAAATAAACAAAATTAAGGTTACCGGTCTCCGGGGAAGTCGCGCACGAAGTACTGTCATAAGAGTTAATCCGGGTATATGTAAAGACTTTTTCGAATGCTCCTAGTGGTGAAACCTCTGCTCTACCGGTATCTCGTCATTGCACACAACTTAGGGAGATTGACCCGAACTTAACTCTGTCCAGAGCAAAAATTTGAAGAAGAGAAAGTGCTTTGGCAAGACAAGAATTTGAGAGAGATTTTACGTAGAAAGTTTCTGTGTGAAGAAGAAGAAGAGGAAGAAGACTCAATATATAGGAAGAATTGAGCTTCTCCAACGGACAGAAAAAATATGGTTCAAAGAAACTGGACAAAATTAACTGTGTCCAACGTTCAAAAATATTAATGAGAAGCAAAAAGATTTTTAGGGTCTCAATTCGAACCCGAAGAAGGAATCAAATCGGCATTCGGCGCCAGCAGATGTGGGCACGTACCCGCACCCGTTACGAATGTCGAACCGAACCGAGCCGAGCCGGGCCGGGCCAGACGGCGGCACTGGCACGCGCGTGCGGCCCATAGGGCTACCCACACAATACTTCAATGATGCAAAATGAAGTGAAGTAATAAGAACATTATCCAAAGCATTGCACAGCCGATTTGGGACTATTAGGTGGGATTGGTTTTTGAAGGGTAGCAGAAGCAACAATCCGCCCCCCCACCAAAAAAAATAAAGTTTCGAATAAGAAGAGAATATGAGTAGAAAAGTTCTGAGCTGTTATATATTATGCATAGATGAGAATGGACTACAACCTTGAATATTACTTAGTGACTATTGTCTTTTTCTGAAGAAGAGCTGATGGACTACGCCCTGAATCAGTTTTCTTGGACCAGATCCAGAAAATAACACAGATAGTATGCTAGATATTCTTGGGTCATCGGATAGCGCTTTTGATTGGTCATGCGCACTTCTCTATATTTACGAGAGTTGTCTAGGATCGCATTGTCCATTAGTCGCGGCCTTCATGACCTCTCATATTAGTAGGTTTCCAAGCGTTGATGATAGGAGTCAACTTGCAAATCATGCTTGGAACTATTAAGAGTTAAAACTCATCCTAACCATATCACACCGAAATACTGTCACCATAGGATGAGATATCTACGTATAATATCGTACAGCCTCTTGGACATTATGTAACCCCTCTTTCCGAAATTTTAATAATATATTTTATTTATCTATTTGAATTAAATGGTGATTTTATAAGTAATTACTTAATTAATTATTACGGTAGACGCCTTTAACCATGGTGGAGTTTTGGAGTACAAGGTGACTAGAAATCATGGCACGGATAGTGCAACGTCGTGCTTGGACTAGTGTATTAGCCCTGATAGGGAAGGCCGAGCTATAGTGATGTCCTAACTAGGAAGACCATGCCAAATTGTGACTTAACTCTTACCGAAGGTTTATTAGTTATTAATTATATTATTGAGTTTAGGGAAACCGGATATACCATTCCAGTCCGGATTGGACCCGAACTGAGTCCTAGCCCATGTAGTCATACGGCATGTCCAATGACATTCATGTTGATGGAATTTGGTATGAGGGTGTTGTATTTCGTGTTAATGACTTAATGAATATTTTCTAAAAGATTTGTTAATTATTTATTATAAATATCATCATTTGTAGAAATGGGTCCTGGTACATTTCGGGATTTTTAGACTGTATATAATAGTATATACATCATTATTGATTTACTATATTTCGTTATTTTTATTTTTATTTTATTATCAATATTGCTGAGGTCATTATTATATGATATTATTATTATTATTGGTTAAATTTATTTGGTTATCAAACAAATGTTATATATATTTATTCATATTTATAGGCCCTACATTATGATAGAAAATATTGAGGATTAGTTAGATTTTATAGAGATTACTATACATAAGAATATATGTATATATGTATATATATATATAGATATATTAATAATAATAAAAAAATAAGGAAATATCCTTCAATACTGTTCCTTGCGGGAACAGTGGACATCTCCAGCCGGATCAGGAGTAAACCCGATCCAGGGGGGCTTCACAGCAAGCCCAATCCCCTCACGAGGAATCCCAACCAACCACAGGCCAGAAGCCCACAAAGGCTTCCTTCCTGAACCCGAGCGGAAGAGCTCGTATCCACAGCCGAGAAAGGAAAACCGCATGTATATGTACTACATATAGATCGGGATAGATGGAAATCTCGCAAAAAAACCTAAAACCCTAGAGCCACGCCTCATCCCCCGTCACCTGGGCGGCCACCCGCCGTCGGCGCCAACGCCGTACGCGGCCGGGGTTGGCCAAGAACGCGTGCGCGCGGCCTAGTTTGTTTAGAAGCGGCAGCAGCAGTAGTGCAAAGAGACCGACTTTACGATACCTTTTCGTCGCGCTCAATCGACCAATGGTCAAACCGTCTTCGCAGGTATTTCGACAACCTATACAACTGTAATTCCCATCAGTCAGATTGATTTTAGATAACCTCTATTGCTCGAAAAGTCGAACCCAAGTTCATCGAAAAACTGTCAAAACAGGACAGTAAAACCAGTCCGACGACTCTAGTTTACGGTCAATTTTCTTCCAACCCATGCACGATTTTGAGATTCTAATTGAAGAAACTTATAGACAATATATAGGAGATGGAAACCCTTCTTTTCGTTTCTGTATTCATGCATTGTGTACCGAATAAACTGTCCCCAAAGATTAGGAAAAACCTGTTTTAAAATATTAAAAATTATAAAAAAACTCTTCGATACGACGTGCGTCTCGCCAATCCGGACGACGTGGTCGCGAACCTAAAGCATCGAAAGGTGCGTAACGGCTTCGTGGACGTATGAGCTTTGACGGAATTCAAATTGGTCGCGTGTGCGCGACGAATTTGATGCGTATCCGTCAAAATTTACCGTATCGACCTCTGTGGAAGTTTCTCAATTACTTTGTGCACGCTCGTCAGATCGAGACGAAACTTGCGCCATTAGGACCGTATCGTTTTTCTGGTCCTGTATGCCAAGTTTGGTCCAATTTCGAGATAGTTGATTGGATTGCCGTTTTGCGGTCCCTACGGTCCGATTCAACGGGCGATTTTGTGCACGGCCAGCCGGAATCCAACTTTGGACATACGGTTGGGTTCGTATCATCAAAACGAATTCGTAGACATATAGTTTGACGACTTTAGAGACCGTTGACTCTGGCACGCTTTTCGGTGCAAAGCGGGTCCAACGACGGACACCGTTTTGACCCGAAACTACCGTTTTGCCCCTGTGTCTAGAATTGAACTTAAGGACGGGCAATTCTAGCTAATTTGACTATTATAAGAACATTGGTAATATTTATTTCAGCTTCCGGGGACTGTTGTACGAGTTTTGACTATTGTGGCATATTGAGTGGTTTGGACTATCGGTTTCACCAGCAAAGGACCACAGACGAGTACAGTTTATTGTTTATTTTCAGTATTGATCTTTACTATACATCAGTATTTAGTCGATAGATATGTGATTTCAGTTTTCTGTTGATTTTGTTCCTTGTTGTGTCGGGAGGTGAAGTACCAACGATGTGTGATCTGACCTTAGACCGTGTAGACCGTGTAGACCGTATTTATTATTGTATTTATTTCTTGTAGACAGTGTAACTTTAGACCGTGTAGACCGTGATTATTATTGTATTTAAAACTGTGTAGTTCGTGATTATTATTTTGTAGACAATATTTCTTTATTGTAATATTTTCTGTAGACCGTGTAATTGTAGACCGTGTAACTGTAGACCGTGTAACTTTAGACCGTGTAGACCGTATCACATAATTGTCCCGAGATCGATCACATATCAAAGGTACTTCAGTCGGTCAGTTGGTGAGTATTTATTGTATTTCATTTTCTGTTTTTAGTATTCAGTTTTATTCTGTCTTTCTTCATTTTATTTTATGAATCATATGTCTCAAAGCTAACCTCTGTGATATAGTCATTTTCATATATTGGAACTGTATTCAGTGAATTTTACTCGTTCCATTCCTGATTGAAAACCAATATTTTTCAGGTTAGCCGTGGATTCGCTTAGCATGGCAGATACGGGGGTACTTACAGACAAAAAGCCTAGAGACTAGTTAGATAGTCAAGTTATAGTCATTCAATATTTGTACAAGTTTATATTTTCTGCAAATATAAAATTTGTGAATATTGTAAGTTAAATTAATTATGTGAATGAACATTATTTATGATTTTGATCTTCATGGCCGTGATAGCGTTCTACCGCCGACACTGCGGCGTAGGCTGGCTTGGACACGCCTCGTATTCGTTTTTTTTAAAAAAAAAGGGTGCGAATCGTGACAAGTTTTTTGTGGTGGCCCATGCAGGTCTGTTTTCGTAAATCATACGAACTCGTGGTAGTACTTAAGTTAGTTGTACTATTGCGAGCCTGCGACAAGGAAATGCTCATTCACGAATTAGAAATTAATTTAATTTGAGAGAATGACTAGGACTAGGAGTCCCTTATACAAATTTACCGATGGGTTGTCTAGGCCATGCAATTTAAAGGAGGAGTTATTAATTTTGATAGTTGTCAGATTCCCATAGGTACACTATTACCCCTTGATATGACGATGTGATCCAATGTGGATAGATTATTCACTTGGTGAGACAAGGCTTCATAGAAGTGATGATCTATCCCTGATAAATTATTCAATTCCTTCTCTTGCCTCTTTAGATATCGTCATCATATCTTAGTCCGAATTGCCTATTTAGTTCCTATTTTGCCCTAAGAATTATTATTCTTATACAATTTCTGATTAGGTTATCCATATACGGACCTCGAGTTAGTTTCGATTCAAAAATTTTCTTTCATGGTTTGAATACACATGAAATAGATATTAGAATGTTTGTAATTCATTTGTCCTCGGTTTGTTCCTCCATGTTCAATCTTTTATTTTAAAGGTTGTGACTGATAGGACAAATACTTACGCTTTTTCTCATAGCCACTTGTTTGAATCTCTAGAAGCTTATAAATTTTTACAGATATAGCTAAAGGAACGTTAGTTAACTCATAATGGCAGGATAGCAGCGCACTGCCGCCATTTATTTGAATTTTGGAGACTATGGATTCACTGTAGCCAGCAACGCACTGGCAAGGTACGACCCCTAGAGTTAAAATTTGTTTAAAGAAATATAGGTTATAGAATGTTACTAAAAACTATGGCTAGTGATCCTCTTTTGACTGTAGTCGCCCTTGTGTCAATATAAGGTAGAGTATCGGATATCATATCTCATCTGAATCACAAAACCAAGGGTTTACCACAACCAGAGTATACAGGCGGGGCATAATCCTCGGTGAAATAATTTCAGATGAGATTACAAGTTTAGGATACCATAGAGGATAGAAAAATGCCATGTATGTTCCATAAGTTCCAAAGCCAATATTAGTGGAAGTTCTGCAAGTTACATAGCATGCCTCCCAACCTAGTATTCCGCGATCCTTGTGACCTATTGACGAGAGAATTGACTGACGCTAATAGGATTACCTGGAATATAGAATTTAGAGGTCCATAACCCATTAATCGACCAAGACCTTAGGAATAAGAGGATAGTAGGATGATGGTATAAGCAAGAACACCGGGTAAGGTTTTGATTCTCATAAAACTCGAACTACTTGTGACTCCTTTCAAAAATCTCGCATTCTTGTATTTTGACTATCTTATCCAATGCTGCTATTACAGCCTAGTTTTGTAAGCTCACTTTGTTCTCGAGCTTGATTCAAGACATATGTTTAGTGGGGACGCCTACTAACGTATTGTCTAATCAGAATCGATGTATTACGGTCTGATCAACCGTAGTGCACTCGGTTCGCTCTTCCTCTGATTAACCTACGTAGATTGAGATGTAGATGTCTCTAGGATCTCCTCCGCTACTGCATTGATAATTTCTCTTGAATTATACATTCGCCTTTGAATCACGTAATTATTTTCAGTAACATCTCCCTTGAACTCTTTATTGTTTTTGTCTTTCACTGATTTGGAAAGACGAAAGCTCGTAATTGGTAGAGAGATATCCCCCATGACTATGGTAGTTGTATACACAAGGGTAGCTACCATCGCCAGTCATGTGATTGAGTTACTCGTTCTCTTCTCGGCCCTCAAACTACTATTGGGACTTTCAAGCCATCTGAATTTGAGAATGATTAGGGTTTTAACCTTAGTCAAAATGCCAACCTAGGAGACTATCTATTCTCAAGAAACCAATTTATTGTGAGTCTCTAATTGATTGCTTGAAGCTTGCTTTAACTAGCAACCCCTAAGCCCATACCCCTAGAACTCTTGTGACAATAGTCGGGCAGGCTTAACACAAATAGAGATTCATGACTCAGTTGTTAGAAATCTTTTCAAATGATGTGCCTTAGAGTTAGTTACCCCGTCGATAACTCTTGAATACTGGGGACGAGTAGGTCATTCTATTTTGTCGATCAGGTGTCATTGTACACACTCGTTTTCTATTTATTGAGAAACGATCCTTGACTTGACTTAGATCTACCGTATTCCGTTATGCCGTGCCTCATTCTTTATTAACCAGAGTTGCGGTACAATATCCGGACTTTGGATTTCTTCTAACCTTATTATTCCTAAAACTATATCCTAGTTTCTAAGGTGAGTAGACTGTAAGCCTTCTAAAATTTTGGGAGACACGAGGATTACCGATTGATTAGAATAATTTCCATTGGGATGATAATTAGTGTCTCATGGACTCCCACTTTCCATTTAGATCATTTTGTGTCCCCGACCGTGTCATTAATATTAGGAGGACGAGACCAGCTGTTACCTTCCAACAAATTTCATATGCAAGATCTAGACGAGTCCACCTTTATCTAAGTATATCATGTCCCACTCAAACACATCCCCTTGTACTCTATTTTTATGGTATGACTTTCAGGTCAAAAGGACTAGCTATAACCCTTACCATAATATTCGTATATTTTCCGACTTCCATTAGAGCCTCAACTTCGACTCATTTCATTCTATCCAATATATGGTTGTAATCTACTCGAAGCCCACTACGCGCATGTCACTAGTGTGCCATTCAATTTTGTCTTCTCGTGCTACTTAAGCATAAAGTCATGGAAGGTGCATCTTCAGGGCTTACAGAACCTAGTTAACCAATCTGACTGTCCAACTAGCTCAACCACTTGGGTTGAAACTTATTCCAGGTTACCCTAACATAGTAGAAATAGTTTTATCATTGGGATCTTTTCCAGTTAATATAGATTGAAGTCCAAGTTTCATCCAACCGACGACTGATGTGCAATTGGGGAACCCATTAAGACCCAGTGATACCTATTCATGCATACCACCATATTTGGACTTTAAAACCGGACTACTTAAAATAGGTCCATATACCCATTACGTAATCTCCACCTCTTAGAATGCAGGGTCATCCATAATCATTATCCCATTTACCTGGAAGTCGCGATATGATTTTGTATTGCATTTATATTCCTTGCTTGTGTGTTTAAATAACCACGGAAAATCACAATCTTGATTTCTCAAATTCTGTTCTACTATGGAACCTGCGCATAATTTCGAGAACAGAACTTCTGTATTGCACGGATGGCAAGCCCCTATAAGGAACGAAGAGTTCTTCGATTTAACAAGTGACTGGGCTAGAGTAGCCACTCTAGCAAATAAAGATAATGGTTCATAGACCTTCTTTCTAGCTGCATCATTAGATACCCTCTACCACTCTTGAAACTTCATAATTGCCTTCGGCTATTCTTCCTTATCTTTCCGTCCTTCTTATTTCAGAGCGGCGAAGGGTCGTGCTTATTAGAGTTTACTAATATTTCTTAGCCAATTGTGTAATTTATTGCTTGTTAAATTTTGGGATTGCTTGATAGATAGGAGAAGATTACAGATGCCCTATACAGTAGATATCTTTTGGTAGCTAATTTTAGCAAATAGTTGGATGAGCATAAAGTTTAGTGACATGAGATTTGAGGGAGTAGTGTGACCAAAGGTGGGTAGAAGTCCTCGGGGTTTCGAAGTTACAAAATGGCTAGGAGGAGGATGTAAACTATTTTTGAGGAATTAAAATCCAAGGAGATTTAGGTAATGGTAGCTTTCCTTTTTGAATTTAACGAATAGTTACGAATTAGAATTTCGAGGACGAAATTATTTTTAAGGTGGATAGATTTGTAACCCCTCTTTCCGGAATTTTAATAATATATTTTATTTATCTATTTGAATTAAATGGTGATTTTATAAGTAATTACTTAATTAATTATTACGGTAGACGCCTTTAACCACGGTGGAGTTTTAGAGTACAAGGTGACTAGAAATCATGGCACGGATAGTGCAACGGCGTGCTCGGACTAGTGTATTAGCCCTGATAGGGAAGGCCGAGCTATAGTGATGTCCTAACTAGGAAGACCATGCCAAATTATGACTTAACTCTTACCGAAGGTTTATTAGTTATTAATTATATTATTGAGTTTAGGGAAACCGGATATACCATTCCAGCCCGGACTGGACCCGAACTGAGCCCTAGCCCATGTAGTCATGCGGCATGTCCAATGACATTCGTGTTGATGGAATTTGGTATGAGGGTGTTGTATTTCGTATTAATGACTTAATGAATATTTTCTAAAATATTCGTTAATTATTTATTATAAATATCATCATTTGTAGAAATGGGTCCTGGTACATTTCGAGATTTTTAGACTGTATATAATGGTATATACATCATTATTGATTTATTATATTTCGTTATTTTTATTTTTATTTTTATTATCAATATTGCTGAGGTCATTATTATATGATATTATTATTATTGGTTAAATTTATTTGGTTATCAAACAATTGTTATATATATGTATTCATATTTATAGGCCCTACATTAGGATAGAAAATATTGAGGATTAGTTAGATTTTATAGAGATTACTATACATAAGAATATATGTATATATGTATATATATATAGATTTATTAATAATAATAAAAAAATAAGGAAATATCCTTCAACATTGTTTCTTTGCGGGAACAGTTGACATCCCCAGCCCGATCAGGAGTAAACCCGACCCAGGGGGGCTTTACAGCCAGTCCAATCCCCTCACGAGGAATCCCAGCCAACCATAGGCCAGAAGCCCGCAAAGGCTTCCTTCATGAACCCGAGCGGAAGAGCTCGTATCCACAGCCGAGAAAGGGAAACCGCATGTATATGTACTACATATAGATCGGGATAGATAAAAATCTCACAAAAAAACCTAAAACCCTAGAGCCACGCCCCATCCCCCGTCACCTGGGTGGCAACCCGCCGCCGGCGCCACCGTCGTGCGCGGTCGGGGTTGGCCAAGAACGCGTGCGCG
The DNA here is from genome assembly GCA_029216955.1 of Iris pallida. Taxonomy (NCBI): domain Eukaryota; kingdom Viridiplantae; phylum Streptophyta; class Magnoliopsida; order Asparagales; family Iridaceae; genus Iris; species Iris pallida. The sequence continues at coordinate 1,748,316 of JANAVB010027995.1, forward strand.
CGGCCTAGTTTGTTTAGAAGCGACAGCAGTAGTAGTACGAAGAGACCGACTTTGCGATACCTTTTCGTCGCGCTCGGTCGACCAATGGTCGAACCGTCTTCGCAGGTATTTCGACAACCTATACAACAATAATTCCCATCAGTCAGATTGATTTTAGATAACCTCTATTGCTCGAAAAGTCGAACCCAAGTTTATCGAAAAACCGTCAAAACATGACAGTAAAACCAGTCCGACGACTCTAGTTCACGGTCAGTTTTCTCCCAACCCATGCACGATTTTGAGATTCTATTTGAAGACACTTATAGACTATATATAGGAGATGGAAACCCTTCTTTTCATTTTTGTATTCATGCATTGTGTGTCGAATAAACTGTCCCCAAAGATTAGGAAAAACCTATTTTAAAATATTAAAAATTAGAAAAAACTCTTCGATACGACGTACATCCCACCAATCCGGGTGATGTGGTCGTGAACCGAAAGCATCAAAAGGTGCGTAACGGCTTTGTAGACCTGTGGGCTTTGACGGAATTCAAATTGGTCGCGTGTGCACGACGAATTTGATGCGTATCCGTCGAAATTTACCGTATCGACCTCTGTGCAAGTTTCTCAATTACTTTGTGCACGCTCGTCAGATCGAGACAAAAATTACGCCATCAGGACCGTATCATTTTTTTTGGTCCTGTATGCCAAGTTTGGTCCGATTCTGAGATAGTTGATTGGATCACCGTTTTGCGGGCCCCACGGTCCGATTCAACGGGCGATTTTGTGCACGGTCCACCGGAATCCAACTTTGGACATACAGTTGGGTTCATATCATCAAAACAAATTCTTAAACATGTAGTTTGACGACTTTAGAGACCGTTGACTCTAGCACGCTTTTCAGTGCAAAGCGGGTCCAACGACGGACACCGTTTTGACCCAAAACTACCGATTTGCCCCTGTGTCCATAATTGGACTTAAGGACAGGCAATTCTAGCTAATTTGACTATTCTGAGAACATTGGTAATGTTTATTTTAGCTTCCAGGGACTGTTGTAGGAGTTTTGACTATTGTGGCATATTGAGTGGTTTGGACTATCGGTTTCACCAGCAAAGGACCACAGGCGAGTACTGTTTATTGTTTGTTTCCAGTATTGATCTTTACTATATATCAGTATTTAGTCGATAGATATGTGATTTCAGTTTTCTGTTGATTTTGTTCCTTGTTGTGTCGGGAGGTGAAGTACCAACGATGTGTGATCTGACCTTAGACCGTGTAGACCGTGTAGACCGTGTTTATTATTGCATTTATTTTTTGTAGACAGTGTAACTTTAGACCGTGTAGACCGTGATTATTATTGCATTTAAAATTGTGTAGTTCGAGATTATTATTTTGTAGACAGTATTTCTTTATTGTAATATTTTCTATAGACCGTGTAATTGTAGACCGTGTAACTGTAGACCATGTAACTTTAGACCGTGTAGACCGTGTCGCATAATTATCTCGAGACCGATCATATATCAAAGGTACTTCAGTCGGTCAGTTGGTGAGTATTTTATTTTCTGTTCTTAGTATTCAGTTTTATTCTGTCTTTTTTATTTTATTTTATGAATCATATGTCTAAAAGCTAACCTCTGTGATATAGTCATTTTCATATATTGGAACTACATTCAGTGAATTGTACTCGTTCCATTCCTGACTGAAAACCAATATTTTTCAGGTTAGCCGTGGATTCGCTTAGCATAGGAGATACGGGGGTACTTGCAGACAAAAAGCCTAGAGACTAGTTAGATAGTCAAGTTATAGTCATTCAATATTTGTACAAGTTTATATTTTTTGCAAATGTAAAACTTGTGAATATTGTAAGTTAAACTAATTATGTGAATGAACATTATTTGTGATTTTGATCTTCATGACCGTGACAGCGTTCTACCGCCGACACTGCGGCGTATGCTGGCTTGGACACGCCTCGTATCCGTTTTTTTTTAAAAAAGGGTGCAGGTCGTGACACATTAGTTTAAGAGAATTTAAGCTCAGGGTTGGTGTTCCATAGTAGTCACCAAACTCCAGCTTGTTTCTACCTATATTGAACAACGTTCTTAGGATCTCCAACCAGACTCAGTTGGGTTGCCACTGATGGTGATTAACTTATGGACTTAACCCCATTCCCCTCGATGATTCTAGGATTAATGTCCTAGACAAACCATTCGTCAAGCGGTCTACAAGTTCTTTTCTAACTTTATATAGTCAAGAACCACATATTCGCCTAAAAGGATATTTATAAAATTGAAGCACAGCTATAGGTGCGCATTCACAAAATCATGCTTTAGTAGTTTTATAACAGATTTGTTATCACAGTTTATAGAAATTACAGGAACAGAACTAACAAAAATATGTATATGCATAATAAGTTTTCTAAGCCATTATGCTTCTGTACAAGTAGTGTCCAAAGCTATTATTTCAGAGTCCATTGTATTTCTAGCTATGATAGTTTGTTTACAAGAACTCTATGAGATTGCAGCTCCTCCTAGAGTAAAAATATATCGAGTAGTAGATTTCATATTATGTGAGTCAGTTATCCAATTTGCATATGAGTAACCTTCTATGATATCAGGTGTCTAGTATAGTAAAGTTTATAATCTAGAATACCCTTCAGGTATTTAAATATCCTATCTAATGCAGTCCAGTATGACTGGTTTGGGTTAGTGGTATATCTACTTAATCTTTCAATAGCAAATGCAACATTGGGTCTGGTCCTATTAAATATGTACATAAGGGAACCTATCATTTGTGAATATCTATGTTGTTTTATAGATGATCCTTTATTCTTCTTGAACGAGTTCTTCTTGGGTTTGTGAATGATTATGCTTGGGTTTGCCATGAGATTCTACAAGGTTTATCTTAGTTTTAGAATCAGCCTTAGACTTAGATCTCAACCTAAACTGTTCTTCAGTCCTAATTTTCTTTAGAACTTGAGTATAGGTAAGATATCCTTGTGTATGAGTAAGATCTTTGGCAACATCAGACAAAAAATGAGGGAGTTTGTCTATCAAGCAGGCTATCTTATACTCATTAGAAAAAGATGTACCTTTGGCTTGAATATGCCTAAGGTATTCCTGAAATTTATGGATTTGGTCATTCATAGGTTTGTTATCTACCATAAAATATATGTTGAATGTGGAAGAATTGAATCTTTCAATTCCTGTATCATCACAGCCATATTCGTCTTCCAAGGCATTCAAAGTTCTTCAATGCTTTTATATTCAAAAAAGATGTAATAGAGAGACTCAGACAAAGCTTCTCAGGATTCTATGGAAGCAGTCATAGTCTATTTCCTTAGGGGTCTTCGATTTGGTGGAAGAGGAGGACTTGGATACCCCTATGTCAGATCCAGTGTCATCCGAATCATTAGTGATGGGTCTGGAACCATCGATAGCAGAGATCGGTCCTAAAGTGGTGAGCCAAAACATCATCTGACTCTATCACCTCTTGAAGTATGTACAACTTAGTAGGTTTAGCAGTAGAGGTCTCTTATTTGCCAGTCATGATTACTGATTGTAATCGAAGTCTGCAAAATTATATTTATTCAATTGTTTAGGATTAAAAAAATAGTTTAAGTGATATTGTTAATCAACCTTAAGAAATCTTTAGTTTATCAAGTGTTGATTAACTTGGGTTAGCTGTAGGGGCCGGTTCCCAGCTAGCGAAGGTCTACTAGGTACAATTATGTACCATGTCACTAAGAAATATTTACGCCTGGTTGACAGAAAGACCCTTTCGGCTTGTACCCAAAATAATCTCAAATTCTAAAAATTATATTTTTAAAAAATTATAATTTCACAGAACTATTAATTTAACTAAATTGTTTTAAGATATCCAAATAATATCTATTGCTACAGTATTGAGTTTAACAATACAAAAATATATATCTGATAATATGAATGGATATCCATAGTTATAAATGGTAATTTATCACTATACCAATGATAGTATGAATATCAAGCAAGATTAAGTATGTTACAATAGACCGTCTTAACAAACGTTCAATAGAAGTAAATCTTGACAAGAGAGGCAATCTATGGATTAAGTTAACAAAATTTCTTAACAGAAACTTTTATTTCAAAACAAGATGTAGAACAATTTCTGAATAGGTGAATCGATTTATTTCAAAGTTCAGTGATTAACAGAAGTATTGCAAATATATAGTGAGTTGTAAATGAACAACATTGTCTAAATATTCTTATAGTGTTTTTTATCCCGGTTAAATAATAATGTAAGAATTATCAATAGTCTCAACAAAAAAAATCTATTTGCAAAAGAATTAGAAGGCAAAGTTAGCAAATATATATATATATATATATATATATATATATATATATATATATATATATATATATATATATATATATATATATATATATATATATATATATATATATATATATATGTTTCAAAACTAGCTGGATGGTTTTGTATTACAGAACCACCCTATGTTTTATGGATTGGATGAAAATTTAGTGGTTGGGATTAAAAGGTTTCGACCCCACCCCCTTTTAAAGTGATTTTAATCTCAACCAAGCAATTCCAATCCAACGTGTATAACATAGGTTGGTTTCATAATACAAAACCAGCCGATTGGTTCTAGAGCACTTATATATATATATATATATATATATATATATATATATATATATATATTTACATATAAGAAGTTAGCCAGAAACAAATGTTAACAATAAGTAATTTAAAGTTAACAGTAAGAAAAAAATAATATATATGAATGAAGAAATATAACAGTAGGCAAATGTGAACCGTGAGCAACAAATAAAGTTAACATTATAATTGCTTACTATTAATATAAATTTGTTATATATATATATATATATATATATATATATATTTAACATTAAGAAAAAATTAACTCTTAGAATATTGAAAATATTTGTTTTTCTTCTTTAATAATCTGTAAACAAAATTAAGGTTACCGGCCTCCAGAAAAGTCGCTAACGAAGCACTCCCGTAAGAGTAATCCAGATTTATGTGCAGACTTTTCCGAATCCTTATAGTTGTAAAACCTCGGCTCTACCGGTATCCCATCGTCGCATACAATTCGAAAAGATTGACCCGTAGATCTGCCCATAGAAAGAATGTAAAAAAACAGAAAGAGCTTTGGCAAGACAAGAATTTGAGAGAGGTTTTACGTAGAAAGTTTCTGCATGAAGAAGAAGAGGAAGAAGACTCAATATATAGGCAGAATTGAGCTTCTCCAACGGACAAAAATATGACCAATAAAATCAGACGTTACAAATAAACAAATCAATGAAAAAAACATGATTCAAAGTATATGGACAAAATTAAATGTGTCCAACATTCAAAAATGTTAATGAGCAGCAAAAAAATTTTTAGGGTCTCAACCCGAACCCGAAGAGGGAAGGAATCAAATCATCATTCGATGTCGACAGATGTGGACACGTACCCACACCCATTACGCACGTCGAACCGAACCGGGCCGGGCTGGATGGCGAGAGTGCGTGTGTAGCCCATAGGGCTACCCACATAATACTTCAATGTAACAAAATGAATTTGAAGTAATAAGAACACTATCCAAAGTATTGTACAGCCGATGTAGGGATTGGTTTTTGAAGGGCAACAAAAGCAACAGATACTAGGGCGAGAAATAAACTAAAATAAGCATGGTTTATATAAAAGAAACACTACCAAAATACAGGCAAATATCGACTGAATTATTAGCGACGGACAACTCAGTCGCCTATTAGCGACAGAAAGGCGAATGATAGGCGACGGCGTAGTTTATTCAAATATATCATAACGTTAGCGACTAACTAACGACATGGTAGCGACGGATAATGTATAACGACGGACTAGCGACGGCAGAATCCGTTGCTACGTTTCAGTAAAAATCGAAAGTGAGGGTTTTATTTTCATTCTGAAAAAATTTCCCCCTCTCTTTCCCGATCACCCGACCCCTCCGGCGTCCCCCCCCCCCCTCCGTCGACCCCTCCTCCGTCGACCCCCCCTCCGGCGACCCCCCCTCCATCGACCCGCCCTCCGGCGACCCCCCTTCAGGTACTCTTTTTTCCTCCTCTCCCTCTCATTTTCCCCCTAATTTTTTGATTTTTGCATTTTTTTTGCTTATTAGGGTTTCGATTGTGGGCGAGAGGTTTCGACTAGGTATTCGAAGATGTAGCACATGTTCTCTACATGTATTATTGCTGTTGGCCCATTGGTCATATGGTCAAACTGATTTTAATAATTGATCAAACTCTGTCTCGATATATGAAGCTAGTCAAGATGTATTGGACTCTTGGACGTGAACAAGAACAGCTATCTACACAGTTCAAGACCGAAGCTATGTTTGCTTGTTCGAGTCTGTATTTCCTTTGAGCAATATATTTTTCATTTTATTGAGTCTAGGAATATGTTGTACACCGAGTCGTACTTGCAAATAGACTATTCCAAAATATTTTCAAAACTCTTTTAAAATATCCTTTGTTTTGAAAAACATTCTTTTAAACAAAAGCTTTAAAAAGGTTTTCAAAAAGGTTTTCAAAAATCATCAAAAATTATGTTTTAAAAACCTGACCTAACCCTGACAGAACTCGGCCAGAGTTCGGCCAGAGTTCGGCCAGAGTTCGGTTGGTGGCTGTTTAATTTTTGAATCTTCTGAACTTGGTCCTCCTGCAGTTGCGGATTGACCGAGATTTTCTCAAAGAGTTCTGCCCGAATTCTGCCCGAATTCTGCCAAAATTCTGTCTTTGGAATTCTTATAAATAGAGAAGGATTTCGATCATTTCAACTCACTCATTCACTTTCAATCTTCTCTCTATCTAAAGCATTCAGTCTTCCAAAGAGTTTTCTTGAGCTTTAAATTTTAGATCCCAAGCCAATTACAATCCTCTAGTCGATTTACCAGTGCGGTACGGTCTACAAGTTTCTAAGAGATTGTAATCAGAAGGCTTGATTGAAGAATACCTCTTCACATTTGAAGTTGGACGAGTTCTTCGTATCAAAGCTCGCGTTGTAGAAGTTGCAAGGACTTCGTAAGAAAACTTGCGGTATTTCCAATAGTAGATTCAACTGGTAGCAAGAGTTCTACCGACTGGATTAGTCCTCAACAGAGGGAAACCAGTATACATCGCTGTCTTTGCGTTTGCTTTCTTATCTCTGCCTTTACATTATTTATATTTGTGATTATTATTCTGTGATCTTGCTGCTAACAATTTTAATTAGCAATATTCTGCTGCCAACTCTATTCACCCCCCTCTAGAGTATTGTGCTTTACGATTTCGTTCCTACAATTGCTATCAGAGCGGGTGTTACAGGTAAAGCAAGGTAACAGTGCAATTATTTATTCATTTTAATTAACTGTTATATAGATCACAGCACAACACATGGCAACTGTAAAATTCACAAGTAAAGGCCAGGCCACAAACAGACCTCCACTGTTTGATGGTACGAACTATATCTATTGGAAAACACGGATGAGTTTCTTCTTGAGATCACTTGACTTTTATTTATGGTCCATTGTTATTGATGGCTATCAAAAGCCACCTCGTATAAATGTTGATAGAGTTTTAGTTGAAAAACCCCATAGCAGATATAAAGAGAAAAAAAAGAAAAGGGCCAGTCTTGACGCACGTGCTATTAACGCTCTATTTTGTGCTTTAGATATGACTGAATTTAACAGGGTGTCTATCTGCACAACGGCTAATAAAGTGTGAAAGCTACTTGAAGTCACACATGAAGGCACGACTCAAGTCAAAGAATCAAAGGTCAGCAGACTTACTCAAGAGTATAAGGCGTTCAAGATGAAGCCCAACGAAACAGTTACTCAGATGTTCGAAAGGTTCTTGGATATTGTAAATCCTTTGTCCTTCCTGTTGGCCCAATGATTACATCGTATTTTTGAATATGGCTAATCAGTTAAGTTTAACAAAATGATGTTACTAATATTCATATACTCACTATCATGTTGCTACTTAAACTTAGCATTGTCCTAATTGTCCTATATTATATTGCTATGCTTGTATCGTACTGCAACATATTTTGCTTAGCATTGTCCTATATTATATTGCTATGCTTGTATCGTACTGCAACATATTTTGCTGGTCTAACATATATTTGTAGACATGCAATAAGCATGATCAAACATGATCAAACCAGGACATAGGCAATGAAGAATTCAAGATGGACCAAAGACGGCGTCAAACAAAGAGATTTCTCCGAACCGCCTAACGACCTTTCTTCGGACGACTGCTGTCAAGAAAAAAGACGTCTTCAGGACTGCTCAAATATCAGAAGAAAGGCATCATCAAAAGGGCTCTTGGATTTCCTATTTGTTCCAAGTCTGTAATCTTCAATTTATTGAGTCTAGAAAAATGTGTACGTTGAGCCGCACTGAGTCATGTCAACCCCTAGACATATCTCTCCAAGCTCTACCATACAAACAGACCAATTCCTGAACCAAGCCCAAGCTCCACAAAGCCCAAAAGCCCATTGGACCAATTCTGTCTTCTGGAGATAGAGTTTGGGCCGAACTCTGCCTCCACACAGAGTTCAGGCCGAATTCTGTCCCCTGATTTCCAGCACCCTGATTTTTAGGGCCTGCTTGCTACAAGCTGTCCAACGTTCGAAAATTTGAATTCTTGGGGCAGAATTCTGGCCGAATTCTGCCTCCCCAGAGTAGTATAAATAGAGCTTGAATTCTTTCATTTCAAATCATCTCTTACCTTCAAATATTCAAGCTTTCTAAGCTCCACTACTCCAAGCCTCATTCTTCCATATCTCCTAAGCCACAACTCTCCTTAGCCCAAGGTGCTCAGTGCGACATCAGCTAGAAGTTGTGTGCAAGAGGAAAGAAAAGTCACTTGGACAATTCCAAGTTTTGCCACTGCGAATCTGTAAGAAGTTGACGTGCTCTTCTGAGAAAAAGGTACGGGGTGTAACTACTATTTCACAAATAGTAGATTTAATCCTGTGTTAGAGTTCTCAGGCCTGGACTAGTCCTCCACGAGGGAAACCAGGTTAAAACTGCTGTGTTTGCGTATGCTCTTATGATCTTTATTTACTTCCGCATTTCTCTCTGATTTATTTACTATCTTGATAGTTGTTTTGTGGAGGTGATATAGAGTTAATTTTTATTTGGTGATTATCGACACAAACTCTATTCACCCCCCTCTAGAGTTGCCTATACGTTATTTCAATTGGTATCAGAGCAAGGGCTCTATTGTTTGGCTTAACATCCTTAGAGTAGATCCTTGTTTATTTGTGTATGGTATCGTATTCTTCCTCCTCCGATGAAGAGGGTTTTACTTCTAGTAGCATAGACAATCATGTTTCTTCTAAATGCAATAAGTGCTCTAAGTGGAAAGCCATGGCTAACCAATCCTTAAAGTTTGTTAAGGCTTTTCATTCTACAAATGAAGAACTTGTAGAAAAGGTTATTCATTTAGAAGAAGCTAATGAGTTTTTGAGAAATGAAAACAATGATTTATTATCTAGACTTGACTCACAAAACTCATCTTGTGTTTCTTTAAAGAGTTTGAATGATTCGTTAATTTTGAAAATTAAATCTCTTTCCTCATCAATAGAAGATCTTAAGAAGCAAGCATATGAGCTAAATCATTTGCATGATTCTTCTATTGACTCTTTAAAGAAATAAAATGATGATTTTATTTCTAGAATTGCTTTATTTGAAAAAGAGAATTATGCTTTAAATGCTAAATTTGATTCTCTTACTTGTTTGCATAATGATTTGCTATTAGAACATGATATTCTTAAGACCAAATCTATGCATAGTGCTTCTCTTACTTGTGTGCATAATGATTTGCTATTAGAACATGATAGTCTTAAGACCAAATCTATACATGCTCACTCTAGAGATATTCATCATTCTAGTATGTCACATGTTCATAATCATGCTCATTCCGATACATGTGCACACACTAGTATTAGGTGCTTCTATTGCTCTCGCATTAGACACATGAGTGTAACTTTTCCTATTCGTAGGAGTCTTTCTACCAATGTTAGAGTAAATAGTATATGGGTCCCTAAAGCTAACAAATGTGGATCCAAGTTTATTTGGATACCAAAGTCTTCGCCTAATGTTGTAGGTGGAGCTTCTTGTATCAGGACATAGCACCGAGGAAGCGTGTTGGTGGTTGCAAAGCTCAAAGGTCTTCTTCCAAGCAATTGCACCAACACAAGTGTGGCCACTAGAGCCTCTTTAGTAACATGCTAAACGATTCTCTTTAAATGGTTTATATTTGTTGAATCTAGCATGTTTCTCTTGATGTCTTGCTACTACCTCACATTGATATCCTTTAGTTGCTTATTATATAAATCAATGTGAGATATAATACTAGCATGCTTAGTTAATTTTCTTACTATTTCTTTTATCTAGCATGACTAATTACTTAGCTTAAATGATTAGTTCACACTATGTAGTTTATCACTCATTTTCTATTAGTGTGACACATTTAAATATGCATGCTCGCTATTCTTTGTCTTTATAAAGCATGTATATCACTCTAGTTCATAGGAGCTTGATTCTTGAATTTTGTTTTAAAGTTAGACTCTCCATTTTTAAAGTTTTGAGATAGTTACTTCTTGCCGATTTGTATTTAATATGTCATATTTATCTTAATTGCTATTTGTGAATATATGTGTTTAGCACAAGCTACTTATAATTTGATAAGTATATACTTATACTTCTTTTTAATCTTGTGCTTGCATAATATATTCATTATCGATTCTCATATTTTTTTTTGATTATCCTCTTGAGAATCAATTATGGCTTTGCCTAATAAAGTATATTTATACGTGTTTTTGAATTTGTGATAGTTTTTTCAATCATTCATTAAGGATACATGACTATATTCATTTACATGTAGATCATGTAGTTCTTATATTGATATACATTTTTGTATAAATAACTTTTTGTGGGCATATGAGTTAAGCTCAAGTTTTAAATTATTTTGAAGAGTATCTATTCATACTTGTGCTTACCTCATACTTTAGCTATTTATTCTTTTGACCAAATTTGTGTTATCTCTTCTTGAATCAATTAGCTTCTTCCTTAAAGTCTTCTTTTGATGATATCTTATTGGCTTTTATTTGTTGACTTTATGGATACATGTCTTTCACTTGATTTTTGACCTTTTCATGTATATATATAGTTTTATCTATGTGATTCCAAATGTTGATATTTATTTATTCAAATACCTTTAAGTTGGAATGTTGAGAGAAAATATTTATTAGTGTCTTGTTCATGACTTTTATGGAAGTTCTTTTAAGAATTGCTTGGTTTTGTGCTTTACCTTACTCGTTGAAATCATCATACTTATTTTAAGTATGAATCTTCAATATATTTATTTCCATAAAGTGTATTATGAAAATATTTGTTTTAAAAATATTCTTAGTAAAATTTGATGATCATTCTTTGATTATTATTTGGGTATTTACCTTTCTTATACTTAGGGATTTTTATATTTTGATGTTGTTTGATGATACTGCATATATTCCTTTAAATATAAGTTCTTAAAAGTAAAGAACATTTTGGGAATAAGCCGAAAGGGTTCTTCTGTCATACAGGTGTAAATAGCCCGAAGCGACACAGTGCACTAGTCTTTGGACTACCGCTAGCTGGGAACCGGCCCCTACAGCTAACCCAAAGTGATCAACACTTTATAGACTTAAGATTTATTAAGGTCTACTTGCAACCATTATCTAGTTCTGGATCCACCGCTAAGTTCCAGAATACTTCATCATATCTAGCCTTATATTTGAGCTATAAATATTTTATTATTATTGCCCAATGATGTTTCGTAGCACATGAGAATACATGTAATTGATATATCATACTTCTCATGTCTTTAACTACTATGGGTTGAACTTTGACGTTGAGATTTTCCATTTCAAGAGAATACACTTTCATAATGGTTATATTTTTGCATTCTCTAGATCAATCTATTATTTTATTATCTTGTGTTAATCTCAATATTTGATAAAAGATTTGCTCTATTGTGTTTTCATGAACATCTCTTTTGTCCTTTACTTGATGAGAGTCTAATTCATTTACTTGCTATCTTATACTCTTATCCTTGCTTAACAAAGAGTATATAAATCATTTTGATCATTCAAGATGTATTACCCTTATTGTGAACTCTATGCTTAAGCATTTTTTTTGTGTGTCAGTGACTTAAGATTTAATGAGCACATTTATCCTATTAATGGCCTACCTCATTAATCTTAAGTAGTTATGTAGCTTGCTTATTTACGATGTATTGATTAAGCTACATAATTTTTGTTCACTTTCAATCATCTAGCTATCTTCTTGAATTTCAATCTATATATGATATGCTAGTTTACAAAAATAAGATTTATGAATTTTTTTTGTGATTTGTATTCTATTTTAGAAACATATATTTGGTCTCTAAAATTAGTTTAACAATTTTTTTATTTTAATCTTATTTTCGTTGAGGTTTGTGATTCATCGCTTTAACTTCCTTCCGTACTAGTCATTGGTAAGCATCTCTTAAACTTCTCTCATCTTTTGAGTCATGATTTTATCATATTATCGAATTACATCTCTTTAGATTTGTAATATTTTAAATGAGATTGACTTTTTCTCTCTATTTTTTCATCGATTTGTAAGATTTTATTATAAATATGGATTTTGGATTGTCTCTTGAAAAGATTCGTTGGATCATGTTTGATGTTATTGATAAATGATCCAAATGGTTGAGTAGTCCTATTTTATCTAATTATGTGGTTATCAAGTTAATTTATTACTCTACTTTGACTACTCATGGATTATCACATATGCTCTTTGCTATTTGAACTTCATTGGTTTCTCATTTAGTATTAGCAAGGTTGGATTATTACCCGTTAATGGATACATATGTGGTAAAACATACATAGTCCTTGCAAAGCAATAAATTGGTTGATCATTTCTTAATTAGATAATCATGGACATGATATTTGAGTTTTATTTTTTGAGCTATATTCATGATTGATTTAATTGACTTTATTCCTTTTCATGATGATATTTTTCTAATGGACCTTATTATTCCTTCTCATGATGACATTTTTCTAATGGTCCTTATTATTCTTTTTCATAATGATATTTTTCTAATGGACCTTATTATTCCTTCTCATGATGATATTTTTCTAATGGTCCTTATTATTCTTTTTCATAATGATATTTTTCTAATGGACCTTATTTCTTTTCATGATGATCTTCTTCTCAAAAGATAACATGTATTAATCTATCATATTCTTCTATGTAGGTTAGTGTATGTCACCTTTTGATTACATGTGCTTAATTAAAATATTATTTTTGTTCATTCATCTTTAGTGACTATTAATTGGATATCTCTTCTAAAGATGAAATTATTTATTCTATGATGTTTTTATAGCCTTATATGCATTGAGCAAGGGGGAGAAATCTATAGTTGATTTACCCCTATATCTTGAAGTTATCATTTTTTTTTTCTATAAGTGCTTTAGAACTAGATACGCATATTTTAAGGGGGAGCAAATAAATTGGTTCAATTCATACCCTTTAATATGTCGTATACCTTGTTCATTATTGACCCATATTTTTATCATTATTTTAGTGATTGAGGTTATGATACTGTTATGAGAGTATATGTAATTGTTTTCATCATATTATCTCTCTCTTTTATATGAGTCATCTCGTTAATATTAACTTTCGTATCTTATCTTCATGACTATTGTGCTTTCTTTGATTTGGCTTTCCTTGTATGCTTAACTGATTTGGCTTTCCTTGCATGCTTAATTGATTTGGCTTTTCTTGTATGCTTAATTGATTTGGTTTTCCTTGTTGAGATCTTACCCAAAATTTATGATTTTATCTATATTTGTAATTGTTTGAGGGGGAGCATTCAATTCGACTGAATTTCTCCTTCTCAAACATTGTTTCTCCTTTACCTTCATGTTTATCTAAAGGGTATTCATATAGCATGATCAGGTAATAGAGTTCAAATACATGAATTTTGGATAAGCAAATAGATGTGCAAATAATGAGATCATTTTATATCAATTGCTCTATTTTATATTGATCATTCCTTTATTTTGTGGACAATTATGACTATCATAGTTTCATTGATCAATGTTTCAAGTTTTTATATTTCAATTGATATCAAGTTTGTCTATTTCAATATCTCAATTGGTATCTATCTTTTATTTGCAATTATCTTATCCCTGTGGATTTTGATTGAATTTTTTTTAATTCTCTTCCAAAACTAGAGAAATATTTCATATTATGTTTTTGGATGTCTTTCTTGGATTTCATGTTGGTAAACTATCTATTGAGTTTTTTTTTCAAATTCTTTCAGTTTTACCAACTATTTGTGTTTTGACAAGCTATTTTCTATTTGGCACTCTACATTGGGTATGTAATTTCTATACTTGTCTTTACACACTTCTCCCATTGTTCCTCATTTAGTATATCTTGCTAATGATTGTCTATGCTTCCTCCTTATGCTTGAGTTCTTTTTATCTCTTATTACGGGGGAGCTTATTTTTTGATCATGTCAAAGGGGGAGAAATAAGTTTAAGTTAGCACACAATTTTCTAGTAATATGTGTTTATTAGTGATACATGCATCTATCGTATCTGACTTAAACTTAACCGATTTGCCATAATCAAAAAGGGGGAGATTGTTGGCCCAATGATTACATCGTATTTTTGAATATGGCTAATCAGTTAAGTTTAACAAAATAATGTCACTAATATTCATATACTCACTATCATGTTGCTACTTAAACTTAGCATTGTCCTAATTGTCCTATATTATATTGCTATGCTTGTATCGTACTGCAACATATTTTGCTTAGCATTGTCCTATATTATATTGCTATGCTTGTATCGTACTGCAACATATTTTGCTGGTCTAACATGTATTTATAGACATGCAATAAGCATGATCAAACATGATCAAACCAGGACATAGGCAATGAAGAATTCAAGATGGACCAAAGACGGCGTCAAACAAAGAGATTTCTCCGAACCGCCTAACGACCTATCTGGGGCCTCGTATCGGGGGTTCCGCTGTCAAGGAAAAAGACGTCTTCAGGACTGCTCAAATATCAAAAGAAAGGCGTCATCAAAAGGGCTCTTGGTTTTCCTATTTGTTCCAAGTTTGTAATCTTCAATTTATTGAGTCTAGGAGAAAGTGTATGTTGAGTCGCACTGAGTCATCTCAACCCCTAGACATATCTCTCTAAGCTCTACCATACAAACAGACCAATTCCTGAACCAAGCCCAAGCTCCACAAAGCCCAAAAGCCCATTGGACCAATTCTGTCTTCTGAAGACAGAGTTCGGACCGAACTCTGCCTCCACACAGAGTTCGGGCCGAACTCTGTCCCCTGATTTCCAGCACCCTGATTTTTAGGGCCTGCTTGCTACAAGCTGTCCAACGTTCGAAAATTTGAATTCTTGGGGCAGAATTCTGGCCGAATTCTGCCTCCCCAGAGTAGTATAAATAGAGCTTGAATTCTTTCATTTCAAATCATCTCTTACCATCAATATTCAAGCTTTCTAAGCTCCACTACTCCAAGCCTCATTCTTCCATATCTCATAAGCCATAACTCTCCTTAGCCCAAGGTGCTCAGTGCGATATCAGCTAGAAGTTGTGTGCAAGAGGAAAGAAAAGTCACTTGGACAATTCCAAGTTTCGCCACTGCGAATCTGTAAGAAGTTGACGTGCTCTTCTGAAGAAAAGGCACGGGGTGTAACTACTATTTCACAACCTGAGCTAGAGTTCTCAGGCCTGGACTAGTCCTCCATGAGGGAAACCAGGTTAAAACTGCTGTGTTTGCGTATGCTCTTATGATCTTTATTTACTTCCGCATTTCTCTCTGATTTATTTACTATATTGATAGTTGTTTTGTGGAGGTGATATAGAGTTAATTTTATTTGGTGATTATCGATACAAACTCTATTCACCCCCCTCTAGAGTTGCCTATACGTTATTTCACTCCCTAGGCAAAGAGTACAGTAACCATGAAAAGATTCACAAACTCCTGCGAGCACTTACCAAGAACTGGATTCCAAAGGCTACTGCAATCATTGAAGGGAACGACCTCACAACTATATCCCTCAAAGTACTCATGGGTAAGCTACTCACTCATGAACTGGAGCTACAAGATTTTGAAGAGCCTGCACCAAAGGAGAAGACGATTGCTTTCAAGGCTCAGCACAGAAAAGCTGATAAAGGTGACTCAGACAGTAGTGAATCTGATGCTGAAGATCAAGCACTCCTGGCAAAGAAATTCAAGAGATTCATGAGACATGAGAAGAGAGCCAAAGAAAACAACAACAACAACTGGTATCAAGATGATGCTGTCTGCTATGGCGGCAAGAAGTGGGGACACATGAAGAAGGATTGTCCTACAAACTCATCATCAAGCAAGAAGAGCAACAGGTATGAAAAAGGAAACCTGAAGAGATCAACATCACGAAAGTATGCCAATACCAACATATGGCATGAAAGTGAAGCCAGCGACTCAGAAGACGAACAATCAGAAGACGCTGCAAACGTATGCTTTATGGCATCCGATCAGGTACCTACTGAACCTGTAGTTGATACATATAATGACTTCACCTTTGAGCAATTAGGAGATGCCTTCAGTGAACTGATGACTGATTACAGGAAACTGCGTAGCAAGTATCAGACCTCTAAGAAGGTACTCAAAGAGTACAAAGGTGAAATAGGTAGACTTACCGACCTACTAGCTGAGGTTAGAAATAATGTTAGTGAGTCTGGTGAGCTTTCTTCAATAAAGCTCTTATTACACGAGACTACCAAGTCATCTGAAGAGAAAGACAAAGTTATCGACCAACTGAAAGAAGAACTTTCTATAGAGAAGAATAGTCTTCGATGTGCACAAATCAGAATGGAAACACTTACTTCTGATTATACTAAGTTGTATGATACTTCCAAAAGATTGGAAATTAGGTTAGAAAAATAGCCTGAGCCTGCTGCTTCCTACCCTAACACGTGTCACTTACCGAAAAATCGGAACATTTCCAAGCCAAATACTGTCAGACCTAACCCTATCAAACCTTTACCCCAAAAGGTTAAGCCCAAACAAGATTATAGGTATGCTTTCTTCTATACTAGCACTACAACAAAAAAACCCTTTTAATGACGCTTGATAAGTAGATTTCATGACGGCTGACAAAGAAGCGTCATCAAAGTTCGAAATAACTTTTTCTATGACGGTTTAGGCTAATTCTGGGCATTTTATAACGTTTATAAAACAAAGCGTTATTAATAATTTAGAGCGGTGGCAAACTTGTAATATTTTTTAAGTTTAATTGTTGGTAAAATCTTTGTTATAGCCCGCCTCTCCCCAAAACATTCTGGTCTTCTTCTTCTCCTCCTTTCTTCTTTCTCCTCTCCCCCAACTCCAAAACCCTAACCTAGATCCAAAATCTTCGAGGAGGGCCTCAGGCTCCTCGTCGCCCTCCAGGACAAGCTCGAGGCCGTCGCGCACGCGATCGACAAGAACGCGAAGGAGGAGCGTTTGGGTTCTGCTCGTCCTCTTCTCCGCGCTCTTCCTCTTCTTCCACCGGCGTCGTCGATGTCGTGGGTCCGCAACCTCCGCCGCTTCATCGATTTCGGTGCCGGCCTCGGATCCGAAGCCCTCATGGGTCAGTTTCTCTTCCTTACACCCTCCTCTCCTCTTCTTCTCATTCCTTGCCTCCGTCCTTCCGCCAACGTCGGACAGCCAAATCTCTAAGAAGGAGGCCGACGTCCTCGACATGTAGATGGCCGAATCCTTGTGCCCCCTTGGCCCGAGCCTCTTATACATGTATAGGTGCATTCTTTGATAACTCATTATTTTTTATGGAAAGGACATTTTGTCAAATATTTGAGCTACAACACTTTGAATTGTTGGTAAAATCCTTGTGCCCCCTTTAGTGGGCACGTTGGTCATCGAGATGTACATACAGAAGCAACATGAACAGAGTTCTGATTGAATCATTCGCTATTATCATTTCCTTAGCAGTTTAAGGATGACACTAATTTTCTTCTTTGATAATATGACAGTAGAGGAGGATGAAGGCTGTCACGTCCTTTGCATGGGTATCCCAACCGTTCCGTGGCAAAGTGTGATGTTGATCCCCGCCCTCATGCTCGCTGGATGATAGTTTCTTTGGTTCCATGTACTCTAGCGATATAGGTAATTATATTGATAGTAACTCTATTGATTGCTACAACAAAGTTTAAACTTATGTGCCAAGGGCTTGTTTGTGCATGTGTAATCAGAAAAATTTTATCATCACAGCTATTGCAATCAGTGATTCTGTTGGGGGATCTAAAACTGGGAAAACATAAAAGTTAGAATAATAAGTTTTTTTTAATTAAAGTTAGTATAATAAGTTACCATAAACTGGTGACTAAACTTGTTTGGTACCTGAATGGTCTTTTTTTTTCCAGGTAATAAGGTGTTTGGAAAAAACTTTTCGGTGCTAAAATTATTGAGAATGATCAAATGACACATACAATTCAACATAAAACATAGGAGTGGTCGGTGTTCGGACCACTCCTCTCCTTTATAATTTTTTATAAAACATAAAACGTAGGAGTGGTCGGTGTCATAAGTTTCTATAGAAAATATAAACTATAAGGATAGCCCGTATAATTAGTTTGAAATGTCCGACTATTTTCGATGATTGCTTTGATGTCGCTTACAAGAGGGTTTCTCTTTTAATCCTCTTATTTGGGGTTTAATTGGATTGTCATTAGTAGGTAATATATGGATTAGTTCTGTTTATGATTTCAAAGTTTTTTTGCTTTAATGGGCATGAGGAATTGTTCATTCAATTGTGCCTCCAGTTGAGTGGCGCTGCCCTCTTGAATCAGATTCATGAACATAATCTAAAAAACTACATTTGGTGCCTACCAACGGGATTCCTAAGGCTTTGTTTAGGAAATTATTAGGCGCGCTACAAAAGAAAAGAGAGTGACAGGAGCTGTCACATTTGCTTAAAAAAAATAGGATTATCATTTTTTATATCCAAATCATCCTTCAATGTTAGGAAATATTATAATTTTTAATCTTACATTGAGTGAAAAGAGCTATTGGAATCTCAAAATTTCAGTATAGCTTCTCCATCTATAATAGAAAAATCTGATGAACGTTATTTTTTTGTTAAGTACTTTGTATTTACTTGCTTTATGTTTATCAAGTCCCTTTCTGGCTTCGCATATGTTGAGCCTAATGGGAAGGCTTCTGGAATAAAGGTAAGAAAGAAGGTTGAATCGATTGTAGCACTTCTAAATGACAAGGAAAAAATACAGGCAGTCAGGAATAAAGCGGCTGCTAACCGTGATAAGTGAGTTCGTCATAACTTATTTTTTTCATGTTACATTATCTATAGTAGAATGGATAAGCTAACCATGTAAATGCTACTGCATCTAGGTATATTGGACTGTCCTCAAGTGGGATAACATACAAGTATTTGTGCATGAGTATAGAATCAAAGCAAAAACTCTTAGTTGACTATGACTTCTTTTGAGCTGAATTTTGTATCCTTTTGAGTGCAGCTCAAGTATTTGTGCATGGGGAACTTGGAGTCCTGATAGAAAGGAAGGAATTATTACTGGAGCTCAGACACCATAGACCAAGGGTTCATGAGGTAAGCATTAAAATTAAGAGTTTTTTCTTCTAATTCTCTCATTTTGGACATGGATATATTTGCATTACGGAGTAAAAGAAGAAATTGCATATTATATTATAATTGGGTGAAGACTGAGACTTTTATGTGGTATCAATAGATAAAGCTTTTTCTGATATGATACAAGTGTTAGCAAGCATTTTAGCTTCTTCCAGATTGGTAATTTTCTTTCGCAGGTGGAATTGTAGCTAACTAGTATTAATTTTCTTTCTCAGGTGCACATGAAGATGCAACTATTATTGCAGTGGTGGGATTTGCTACACGTGATGTTGACAGTTTTGATGTGCTCAAGTTGAAGCCAAAGTATAGTTACTTGTTTTGAGGATTCATTTAAGTAGTAGTTATAAATATATGTATTTGGATACCCTATTTTGAGATAATGTAATGAAGATGATGATATAACATTTCGATATTTTCTTGTGAATATAGTTCAAAGTTGTTGTTTTAAAATTGAATTAGAAGTTTTTGGAAAGTAATATATAACGTGCAGTATTGAGTGTTATAAATGTGATGAGTTCAGTAATATGAGTGTTATAAATGTGCTGCATTGAGCCTATACATATTATCTATTCATGACGGTTATTTTATGACGCTTTTAAAAAACATTTATAACACCCGTTTTCATAACGGTTACTGTAGAAAAAAAAGCGTCATGGTTCGTCATTAATGACGCTTTTTAGCCGTCATTAAAAGAGTTTTTTGTTGCAGTGTAGAAAACCTAAACCTACCAACCATGCACTCCACTCAGCTTTCAACACTCGACATGCATAATGTCATTATTGTGGCCTCATTGGTCATATTTCATCTGCATGTAGAATCAGAAGCTTGTTGATTTAAATATTTATGCTTGGATACCAAAGGCTAACATTTCAGGACCCTACAAGAAATGGGTACCAAAAGTTTCATCTGCAAACTGTTTTGTAGGTGGAACACCCTTCACATGCTAAAAGCAAATGGATCCTCGACAGCGGTTGTTCACGGCATATGACCGGTGATGCTACATTATTTGCAATACTGTCGAAGAAGAAGAAGGAAGGTTATGTTTCCTTCAGTAATAACTTGAAAGGGTATCATTGGTATCGGTGATGTTGGTAAGTCTCCCTATCCTGTCATTAAGGATGTCTGTCTGGTTACCGAGTTGAAACATAATCTACTCAGCATAAGTCATTTAGCTGATCATGGTTATGGCATCAACTTTGGCAAAGACAAATGTACTATAGTTGATAGCTCAACTGGTAGTACTATCTTTGAAGGTATCAGGGAAGACAACATATATGTTTTCTATTTGTTGGAAGAAACTAACATTTCAGGTAGATGCTTAATGGCTAAAAGCGATGAGAGTCATCTGTGGCATATGAAACTCGGTCATGCAAATATGGACACAATATCAAGATTATCCACAAAGAAACTAGTACGCGGTTTACCGGACATTACATTCAAGAAGGATTCAGTATGCAGTCAATGTGAAAAGAACAAATCTACCAGATCCACATTCAAGTCAGTAAACGCAGTATGTACTACTAGACCTCTACAATTGCTTCATATGGACTTATTTAGTCCTAGCAGAGTTGCTAGCCTCGGAGGTAAATTTTATGCTTTTGTAATTGTAGATGATTTCTCTAGGTACACGTGGGTATACTTCTTGACACGCAAGAATGATGCATTATTCGAATTTGTCGCCTTTTACAAAAAAGTTCAGAATGAAAAAGGTTACATGATCACTCGTATAAGAAGCGATCATGGAGGCGAATTCGAGAATGCAGAGTTTGAGCATTTTTGTGACACACACGATTTTGTACACGAGTTCTCCTGCCCTAGGACTCCACAACAAAATGGAGTTGTGGAACGTAAGAACAGAACTCTATCCGAAATGGCCAGAGTAATGTTAAACCAGTTTAGTCTACCCAAATATTTCTGGGCTGAAGCTGTCAATACAGCTTGCTTTGTTCTTAATAGAGTCCTAATTCGACCCAAATCGAAGAAGACTCCATTTGAGTTATGGTTTGATAGAATTCCATCAGTTTCTTATTTTAGAATATTTGGTTGTAAGTGCTTTATTCTTAATACAAAAGACAATTTGGAAAAGTTTGATGAAAAGACCGATGAAGGTATATTTTTAGGTTATGCGGCCAAGAGCAAAGGATACAGAGTCTTCAACAAACGAACCATGATCATCGAAGAATCAATCAATGTCACCTTGATGAATTGAATCAAATGACTATTGATGACAATGACGAAGATACATCTGTACCAAGCTCAACTCCAGCTGATTCTCAACCCAGCTCAGTACTAGCTGATCCTCCTATAGAAGATCCAGGAACAAGCTACCTTTAGAGTCTACCGAAAAGATTAAAATTTACGGCTGATCATCCAAAGGATTTGGTAATTAGTGACATTACCAAAGGTGTAAGTACTCGTACATCCAGTAGAGATATTGTTTCTAGTGTTGCATTTATTTCACAGCTAGAACCCAAAACTATTGATGAAACATGTAGTGATAATTTTTGGATAGATGCCATGCAAGAGGAATTAAACCAATGAACGGAATCAAGTTTGGGAACTTGTTCCCAAGCCTATTGATCATCCGGTCATTGGCACCCGTTGGGTATTCTGAAATAAACTTAATGAGAATGGTTTAGTGACTCGTAATAAGGCTCGACTCGTAGCTCAAGGATACAATCAAGAAGAAGGTATCGACTACGATGAGACATATGCCCTAGTTGCGAGATTAGAATCCATTCGCATGTTATGTGCATTTGCATGTTTTCATAATTTCAAACTATTTCAAATGGATATCAAGAGTGCATTTTTAAATGATTTTATTAAAGAAAAAGTTTTTGTAGCACAACCTCCAGGTTTCACAGATTTTAAAAACCCTGATCATGTTTTCAAGTTGAAGAAAGCTTTGTACGGTTTGAAACAAGCCCCTCGTTCTTGGTATGATCGTCTAAGCTCTTTTCTACTTGACAACGATTTTTTAAAAGGCAAGGTTGACACTACACTTTTTATTAAGTCCTTTAATAGTAAGCTTCTTTTAATACAAGACTATGTAGATGATATCATATTTGGATCTACTGATGAATCTCTGTGTCAAAAATTTTCTAAGTGTATGCAAAATGAGTTTGAGATGAGCATGATGGAAGAGCTGAAATTCTTTCTCGGACTGCAAATCAAACAAACTGACAATGGGACGTTCATAAATCAAGCCAAGTACATAAAAGATTTGCTAAAGAAGTTCAATCTGGACAATGTCAAACCTATTGGCACTCCGATGGCAACTTCAACAAAGCTTGATATTGATGAACAAGGCAAGCCGGTCGACAAACGTAAGTATCGAGGTATGATCGGTAGTTTACTTTATTTAACTGCTAGTCGTCCAGATATTATGTTTAGTGTTTGCCTGTGTGCACGTTTTCAAGCTAATCCAAAGGAATCACATTTGTGCGCAGTTAAGCGTATCTTTCGATACCATAAGGTCACTTCTTCTGTTGGCTTATGGTATCCCAAAACTAAGTCCTTTGGCCTTATTGGTTATTCGGATGCAGATTTTGCTGGATACAAAGTTGATAGAAAAAGTACCAGTGGCACATGTCATTTCTTAGGCAAGGCTTTAGTCTCATGGTTTAGTAAAAAGCAAAATTCTGTAGCCCTATCAACAACAGAGGCTGAGTATATCACCGCAGGACGTTGTTGTGCTCAAATTTTGTGGATGAAACAAACCTTAGAAGACTATAATTTATTTTATACACATATTTCCATTTTCTGTGATAACACGAGTACTATTAATTTGACTAAGAATCCTGTATGTCATTCTCGTACTAAACATATCGAGATTCGACATCATTTTCTTAGAGATCATCATCAAAATGGAGATATTGACCTTGTATACATAGATACTGAGAATCAATTAGCTGACATTTTCACAAAACCTCTAGCAGAAGATCGTTTCAATTATTTACGTCGAAAATTAGGAATTTTGGACGTCAATAATATTAATTAATTTTGTTTTATGATTATATTTCAATATGCAAAAACTGTGTTAGAGACAAGCTAATAAAGAGTCTGTCTGTCACCACAACTACGGTTGAAGCGAAGCGGTACTTAAGAGTTCTCCGGTGAACCTCCGCCAGCTGGGACAGTACTCCTACAGCTAATCTGAAATAGTCGCTGTGTAATGATATTTAATCTATAAAATAATATTAATTATGTTAATTGAAGGCTAAAATTACTAATCTTTGAATTAAATTTTTGAAATGAGTCAAGGATGATGAGGAGATGTGATAATGATATGTTGCTTTTTGAGACTTAGACATTATCTATTGTACACTTGGAAATGCTCCGACATTCCAAGTTTTTATATTTTTAGACTTTATTATCAGTATTTCTTTTTGAGGACTTGTACTGGATTTGTTTTATTTGATGTCATCTGAACATCTTTATCTGCATCTTTATGAGATACGTAGTTTATGGTTCACATCAGTTTATTTACTTATCTACAGCATATTTATCTGCTTTTCTATCATAAACTGCCTGTGATATAATTCTTTGTTTATTATACACTGACTGAGTACAAATACATGCCTGTGTCGTTATTCAATTTCTTTATGATTTCTATCATTTACCATGATTATTTTCTTGTATTTCTTCACTGTTTGTTATTTATGCATTGATTGCGGAAAAGTTTTCCTCTTTTGTAATTATTTTGCTAAGTGACAACGGGGGAGAAAAATAAAGATCTAACATTCTTTTGAGAAAATGCAGGACATGAACAATTTTTGTTTTTATTTTCAAGCTTAAATGTTATATCATTCATAGTTTGTCAATTATCAAAATGGGAGAGATTGTTGGCCCATTGGTCATATGGTCAAACTGATTTTAATAATTGATCAAACTCTGTCTCGATATATGAAGCTAGTCAAGATGTATCGGACTCTTGGACGTGAACAAGAACAGCTATCTACATAGTTCAAGACCGAAGCTATGTTTTCCTGTTCGAGTCTGTATTTCCTTTGAGCAATGTATTTTTCATTTTATTGAGTCTAGGAATACGTTGTACACCGAGTCGTACTGGCAAATAGGCTATTCCAAAATATTTTCAAAACTCTTTTAAAATATCCGTTGTTTTGAAAAACATTCTTTTAAACAAAAGCTTTAAAAAGGTTTTCAAAAAGGTTTTAAAAAATCATCAAAAACTATGTTTTAAAAACCTGACCTAACCCTGACAGAGTTCGGCCAGAGTTCGGTTGGTGGCCATTTGATTTTTGAATCTTCTTAACTTGGTCCTCCTGCAGTTGCGGATTGACCGAGATTTCCTAAAAGAGTTCTGCCCGAATTCTGCCCGAATTCTGCCAGAATTCTGTCTTTGGAATTCCTATAAATAGAGAAGGATTTTGATCATTTTAACTCACTCATTCACTTTCAATCTTCTCTCTATCTAAAGCATTCAGTCTTCCAAAGAGTTTTCTTGAGCTTTAAATTTCAGATCCCAAGCCAATTACAATCCTCTAGTCGATTTGCCAGTGCGGTATAGTCTAGAAGTTTCTGAGAGATTGTAATCAGAAGGCTTGATTGAAGAATACCTCTTCACATTTGAAGTTGGACGAGTTCTTCATATCAAAGCTCGTGTTGTAGAAGTTACAAGGACTTCGTAAGAAAACTTGCGGTATTTCCAATAGTGGATTCAAATGGTAGCAAGAGTTCTACCGACTGGATTAGTCCTCAACAGAGGGAAACCAGTATACATCGCTGTCTTTGCGTTTGCTTTCTTATCTCTGCCTTTACATTATTTATATTTGTGATTATTATTCTGTGATCTTGCTGCTAACAATTTTAATTAGCAATATTCTGCTGCCAACTCTATTCACCCCCCCTCTAGAGTATTGTGCTTTACGATTTCGTTCCTACAATTGCTACGTCTTCAAATGGTAGGGTGCTAACTTGTGTTATTGGATTGAATTGATACTAAATAATTGATTTGTAAGAGAGGTCAATAATCAGTTATTTATTAGGTAATTCAACAAATTCCTTCTACCTTCATCTTTCCCATTGTGTTCAGTTCTTTCTTCTAAATTCTTCAATTCCATGCCTGTATATTTCAGGACAGATATCACTTCTGAGTAAACTATACACCTGACAACGCATGAGATGCAAAAATATAGATATACCATTTACGTCGGTATAACTGTTCACTGGAGGTCTGCCTCTTCTCCTTCTCTTTACCTCATCATGGGATTGTTGTTTCATATCCTAAGATCACAACAACAACAATAATATAAATAAAAATAATAGTAAAACCTTACGACTGTAGGCATATCATCATCAAACTGTGGCTCCAAGAGTAATGTCTTACATTCTTTCTATGAGGACGTGGGGTTCGGCTGATACGCTTCTTTCTTCGTACCTTAGTATTTGCCTTTGTATCACTAAAAGCTGAATGATTTTCTCCTCCTGCAACTGAAAGAAAATCATTGGCCTATTGGTTAGCTAATGAATGGCTGATCTTAGCCGCCTTCAGTTGATGTTCTGATCCCTCCCCCACGCAATTAGAAGATTCCTCTCCACCGACTATTGATTCACTGCTACCATTCATTTTAGACATGTCTTTTCCATGACAGAGCTCTCTGTTTAAGGGACTCAACGGCAATTTTGTTGCCGCTTCTGGACCGGAGCATTCTTCACCACAGCAGGGCTCTTCAAATGTTGTGGTACATCCATCAAGGTGGGGCTCTCCTTTAATAAAGGAACTACAGAGGAACTTTTGCCTTTCTTCGTTAGGGATTTAGAACCATGCTCATTCAACATGACATCTTCCAGTCGATCATCCTCTTTTAGCATTTTTTGTTTCTTCACCCTCTTGTGGACTTTAGATGACTTGACCTGACAGTCAAGATCCAGATTTTCAAGATTCTTATCCTTCCAGTTTACATTAGATCTATCAGCAACTTTACCATCTCCAGTGCAAGAATTCGATGGTAAATTTGTTCCCACTTTCAGACTTGGAGGAGTCTCTGGAGATGAGATCTTAGAATTTCCCAAGGTTGGGCTTGGTATTTCAGAATGTGAGTTCTCCCCTACCTTTGTTGCATTCTCTGAACTGCCATCAACCAATTGTTCTAGTAAATTCCCAGTCTTCAACTTCTTTTTAGGTTGAGATGACTTGCTCTGATGTTTAGAGGTGGCTCCTCCATACATTGCTGCAGCAGTAGAGGAACTCTCTAACGCACTTGGTCTTCTAGAATCACGATATACCAACATGTCATTAAACACTTGGTGGTCTTCTATCAAATTTTTCCTCTTCAACTTCTTGTCAGGTTGAGGTGTCTTGATTTGAGTTGTAGTGTTGGGACCTTCTAACGTTGTAGCTACAACAGGAGAAATTTTCCCCACCTTCATTTATTTTCCTATGCTATCAACCCTTATAATAATCATATCTTAGTTTGGTAGGTATCCTGTACTAATGATTGATATCATGCATAACTTGCAATACTTTCTTTGCATTCACATATTCACTGCACATATGGCTTAACCTACACCCTTGTTTTAGCCCTTGTATTTATCCACTGCATATTAATGTTGCATGTACCATCATTTGCCTACTGCCCTCACTTGGGTTCTTTTAGGCACCTCAAGTTGTATATTCCGCTCCTCCAAACATGTCCTACATTACCCATTAGTCCTTGTACTCCACTGTTCTATTTGATATCCAGGATGAACAACCCCATTATTTGTACTGCCTTATCTTGGTTCAGTCCCCAAACCAATAGAGCAGTTCAGTCCTTAATATTTCGTTTCAGTTATGTAGTTATTAGAGTATCATTAGGATGGGTTATTAGAGTATCAGTATTTGTAAAGGGTATAGTGTATATATATATATATATCTTTTTTTTTTCTTTTATATATATAGTGTATATATATATATATATATATATATATATATATATATATATATATATATATATATATATGTGGGGGGGGGGGGGGTATTAGTCCTTAATTGACTTGAACTCTATTGCTCTGTCCTTCCTAACCATAGTACCTACCCTGGGTGTCTGCCATGTAGATCAGATACTCAAGTTGACCCTATACATTGTATTCATGTAACAATCTGCCCATGTGTCAAAGTTTAAGTATAGCTTATGTGTGAGTGTTTATAGGTGAGAATTAGACATTTGAGTAGGATTGTGAGGATTACCTGTGTTGATGGCCGAAGAACAGGCCTAGTACACCACTGGTAGTGGGGACTTAGCCTTGGATTTGATTGGTTGTAGGGCAATATATGAGAGATGGGGGTCTATATATATATAAAGATGTCTTAGATAAAAGTTGTATCCATCTTTAGTTCAGTCTTTGATAAAAGTTTAGTCCACCTTATACTTTGAATCAATCCAGTTGTATCCATCTTAATATCAGTCCTATATGTTAGATTCAATTCTCTAATATTCTGTAATGTTCAGTGTACTTTTGATTCAGTCCAGTTCTGCCTATTTGGATTATGGGTTTTGACTTTGTCCAACTAGGGTTTCGATTATGGGTGAGGGGTTTCGACTTTGGTACTTGAAGACGTAGCAACCTTCCGATAGAAATGTTGTGTTCTCTATATATTTTTTAGTGGGTCACGTGTTCTCTACATGTATTTTTGTTGCAACAAATTACCTGCTTCTAGGGCACTCCTGTACGAGTTACGTATACTCCATATATAGATTAATACTTATGTGGACAGGACATCAGTACTCGTAATTAATTGGCTACTCTAGGCGGTGTCTAGGCGGTAGGTAAGTGTTGAAAATCAAATTTAAGATATCGGTATAGAGTGAGTATCCTAGAAGGATATATATAAGATATCTTAGTAGTAGATAGGTAAGTGTTGAAAATTAAATTTACTTATGCCAAGACTTTTGGGCCTATCAGAGTTGTAGATCTTTTTGGAAATCTAGTATATAATGCTGATTACCTCAAAAGGCTTGTATAAGTAAGAGTGTATAGAGTGTATATCGTAGGCGGATGAGTATATAGAGTGAGCCTCCCTACTTCCCTTCTTCTCATTTGGGCCATGAGGCATCCTATTCTGCATCATATGATATTACATCTCAACCAAAGCGTGGAGAAATGTGAAAATATTAATATTAACCAAGGATCAGTATCGGAATCAGTATCACCATGAATCTCATAACTTGTTCTAACAGAGGATAATATAAAACCAAATGTGAAGCAGAGCTTCACATTCACAATATTAGAATGTGAAGCTCTGATTCACACGTTTGGTTTTATATTATGCTCTGGTAGAACAAGCCATGGGATTCATGTTGATACCGATTTCGATACCGATCCTTGGTTAATATTAATATTTTCACACTTCTCTACTCTTTGGTTGAGATGGATATCATATGAGAGAGTCGAATGAGAAGCAAAAAAGTAGAGGGGGATCAGAGAGGGGGCCTTCTGAGGACGCAGAGGACGTCTAAGAGTCGAGTTTGTGTGTATAATCATTTGATAGTATCCAGGTTAAGAAAGTATAAAAAAATTAGATAGTATCATGTGTTAGGGGGGTGTGTGTCTAGGAGTCGAGTTAGGACTGAGTATCAGGCTCAGGGGACAGTATACGTATGAGGGCTTATCCAGGGACAGAGTCTCAGACAGGAAGGGAATGTGTGTGTATTAGTAGTTAGGTTTTATGTATCGAAAACATATGCATATCTCGGTTACATATAGCAAGTGTGAAGTATACAGAATTGAAAATATGTGTATTACATATACATTTTTAGATTTGCCTATGTCGGAAGGCGGACGTGCACGTGGACGTGGACGTGTACGTGATTCAGATTTGCCTACGACGGGAGGCAGACGTGGACGTTTGCAGCATGGGTTTGGCTCATGTCCGGCTCCTTTGGAGCGTCCAGGCCATCCACCTGTCGACGAGGACGAGGTCCTAAATGTTCATTATGGGTTATCTCCGGGCGCGGCCCGTTCATCTGTCGGGGGAGCTACTCCTTCGGCCAATACTCCGACGACTGCTCCGACGACTACTCCTACGACTACTCCGGCCGCTTCTACCCCTACGGCCGCTCCCATTGCGGCTAATCCCTATCCTGTCTTGGTGGCCAAGTGCGGAGTCTACAGACGACGCGTAGGAGATCCTCCGACGTTACCGGAGCGCCCAGCCAACATCCATCTTTTTGAGCTGTGGGCTGATGGCACTACAACAAAAAACCCTTTTAATGACGGCTAAAAAGCGTCATTAATGACGAACCATGACGCTTTTTTTTTTCACAGTAACCGTTATGAAAACGGGTATTATAAATATTTTTTAAAAGCGTCATAAAATAACCGTCATGAATAGATAATATGTATAGGCTCAATGCAGCACATTTATAACACTCATGTTACTGAACTCATCACATTTATAACACTCAATACTGCACATTATATATTACTTTCCAAAAACTTCTCAATTCAATTTTAAAACAACAACTTTGAACTATATTCACAAGAAAACATCGAAATGTTATATCACCATCTTCATTACATTATCTCAAAATAGGGTATCCAAATACATACATTTACAACTACTACTTAAATGAATCCTCTAAACAAGTAACTACTTTGGCTTCAACTTGAGCACATCAAAACTGTCAACATCACGTGTAGCAAATTCCACCACTGCAATAATAGTTGCATCTTCATGTGCACCTGAGAAAGAAAATTAATACTAGTTAGCTACAATTCCACCATGCATCTATAACAAGTATTATCAACACATTAAGATAACACCAACTTAAAAATTTAAAAATAGAGAGAGCTCTATGAGCTAATCTTCAAAAACTTCAATGACTAAGGCATTAAAAAATGGTTCATGCTTTAAACCTCATCTTCTTAAATTTTAGTTTAACTAAAGGTAGAATTAGAACTACTAATTTTTTTTCTTAAGTTTGAACAATCAAATTTATTGGATACTTGACCACAAAAGAATTAATAATCACTACAGCTAAATTCTTTCCAGAAAAGATGTTAGCTTAGGAGAAAACTTACTAACTGTTCCAGAAATCAAGAAACGATACAACTCGTGTTTAGAAGTTAGCTTAATTGAACTTGGAGGAAAAGGAAACAAATTAATTAACTTAAGAACCGATACATCTTGCCACAAACCTGACACATGAAAAATATAGATCAACGCAGCTTTCAAGGAACTCTGTTTTCCTGCAGATAGCAGAAAATAGGGGACACATTTTTGCCACTTATGATGTTACCAATTCATAAGGTTTTTAGCCAATTACAACAGTATAATAACAAAATAGATAAGATACAAAATAACACCAAAAGTATACATTATCAACCTACAGGAACACAATAAGAAGAGAAACAAGTTGACGAAAAATTAGCAAATATGAGAGAGCATCAGAAATAGTTATATTGATATGGTCTGTAAGAATGAGATAAAATTATGAACATAAACAAGAAAAAAAAGGAGGAAGAATTAAGTTATAGCCTTATAGGACATGAAACTTACAGGTAGGAGTAGCAAGCTTGAGGGTTCGGAAGCAGATATCATAAAGAGCCTTGTTGTCCAAGACCATACACTCATCAGCGTTCTCAACAAGTTGATGTACAGAAAGGGTCGCATTGTATGGCTCCACGACAGTGTCAGAGACCTCGGGGGAGGGGAAAACAGAGAATGTCAACATCATGCGATCATGGTATTCCTCTCTAATCTTCGAGATGAGAAGGGTGCCCATGCCAGATCCTGTGCCTCCTCCCAAAGAATGACAGACTTGGAATCCTATAATGAACAGACAATAACAAACTGTAAAGAGGCAAATCATGCAACAGTTTAATTAACTACTGCAAGGATCAGACCAGGTTTCACTTGAGCAAAAAAAGGACTACAATATCTTATATAGGGAACATAAAATATACAAACTGTAAAAAGGCAAATCACGCAACAGATTCCACTTAGCAGGGATCAGAACAGATTCCACTTAGCACAAAAAAGGACTATAATAAAGCATTGAGAAAAATTGCCTGCTTCTATAACGATAATCATATATAGAATTTCACAAGGCATATACATACAAATAACGATAATATCATGTTCATCCTCTACAATTCATCTTGCCAGACCAAGATGCTTATCCTGTCCTTCACAGTTGGTAAAACAAAATATAAAGTTGAAACTTTGAGAAATCTCATGAAAAGAATCGAAGGTCAGACTAACAAAAGTTTGGCTTAAATTCGATTAAACTTAAATGATAACAGAAAACCTGAAAAAGTAAACTAGAATTTGTTCCGTGAGACCAGTTTACACATGTACAAACTGATGTATCCAGCTCAAACCACCACCAGCACTTGCAGTTTAAAATAAAATTCATTCTTTCAAACAATAATCTGTGACCCTTATTTGCCGCCACTTCATGGCAGAAGAGAACAAAGGACTCGATAAAAAAAACAACAAAACTAGTTGATGGTCAATTGGCTTACCGAGCGGCCATCATAATCCACCAACAATTCGGATGCCAATGATGATGAAAACAAGTTTTCAACATCTAAAAACAAGTGCAGCAAGTATGCCATTTAACATTGGGCATATCAATCGGAAATTCGAATCAAGACGGAGGGGCTGCAGCAACTAACAACGTTATTCCTACGAGGTAGGAAACCATATACATCCTCCAACGTGCTCCTCGACTCCAACTTCAATGCCAGGTTGGGCGACTTCGGCCTCGCCCGGGCCGTCGACACCGACAAGACCTCCTACGCTTTTAATTTCTTCAAAATTAGGGTTAGGATTTTGGAGTTGGGAGAAAGGAAGGAGAAAAAGAGGAGAGGAGGGTGTAAGGAAGAGGAACTGACCCATGAGGGCTTCGGATCCGAGGCCGGCGCCAGAACCGATGAAGCGGCGGAGGTTGCGGACCCACGACATCGACGACGCCGGAGGAAGGAGAGGGAGAGCGCGGAGAAGAGGACGAGCAGAACCCTACGCTCCTCCTTCGTGTTCTTGTCGATCGCGTGCGCGACGGCCTCGAGCTTGTCCTGGAGGGCGACGAGGAGCGTGAGGCCCTCCTCGAAGATTTTGGATCTAGGGTTAGGGTTTTGGAGTTGGGGGAGAGGTGGGAGAAGAAAGGAGGAGAAGTAGAAGACCAGAATGTTTTGGGGGAGAGGCGGGCTATAGCTAAGATTTTGCCAACAATTAAACTTAAAAAATATTACAAGTTTGCCACCGCTCTAAATTATTAATAACGCTTTGTTGTATAAACGTTATAAAAAGCCCAGAATTAGCCTAAACCGTCATAGAAAAAAGGTATTTCGAACTTTGACGACGCTTCTTTATCAGCCGTCATGAAATCCACTTATCAAGCGTCATTAAAAGGGTTTTTTGTTGTAGTGGGCAGACGTAAGTATATGTATTTTAGTTTATTGTAAATTCATATATTTATTCATTTATTCTTCATAGTAGCTGATGCCGTACATTGTTTTCTTATCTCAGGTTTTTTCGATCCGTGCCGGGCGAGATCTAGGCGACTTGATTCGCCGTAATTTCCATGGGCCGTACCTGAACTTCTGCGACATCCCGGCGGAGATACAGTTCGTTTGGCTTGACGCACTGAGGGTATGTATAATGGTCTTTCTTTACAATATGTATCAAAAATTTGTTTATTCATGTGCGTTTATCTTATTTACAGGCGTCGTACTGGTGGCCGGAGCATAGGGACCAGGCCATCCGGAGGTGCCACAAGACCGTATCCAGCAAAAGGATACGTGACATGATCCACGACCAGAAGGTGCTGGAGAGCCTGAGAGGTAGTGGATCTGAACATGGGTGCAAGGAGTGGCTCAGAGTGGATTTCTGGATGGAGATGAAGAAAAAAATTGAGACCCCGGCCTATCTGGCCAAGTCTGAGAAGGCGAAGGCTGTCCGTGCTAATGCTGGTCAGCACACGGGTGGTTCGATCCTGTGTGCGGAGCACATGCGCCGATTTGTGAGTATTCTATTAAATTGTTAAATTTTTAAGTCTTAGACTCTACAAAATGAGTATTAATTTATGTTTAATTGTACAAGCGCGAGGAGGTTGCCGGAAAAGGCGGAGATCCGGACACCGTCGACTTCCCTACAGTCTTTGCGCATACCCACAAGCGCAAGAGCGATGGAAAGCTCTTAGATGAGCGGGCCGCCAAAGCTTATGTAAGTTTTTTTATTATTTATATGTATTACATTTTTATAATTATAGATGATCGGACTACGAGTATCGATATCGGTACCCCATACTCATATAGTAATGGGCCGATACCGATTTAGATTGCGATACCGATACTAATAGGAATGGTCCGATAATCAGAGTATCGGTATCGGGCCATTCCTATGTGAGTATCGGTATCGATCTATTACTATATGAGTATGAGTATCGGTATCGGCCCATTACTATGAGTATTGATATCGGTATCGGTACATTACTATGAGTCTTTATATTAACTCTAAATTTATTTACGTTTATATAATATAGGAGGAGTTTGAGAGTCGGGTCGGTGAGGGGGGTGAGGGAGGTGAGGGGGCTGGACCTAGCCAGCTGACGGATAGGAACAAAATATGGGTAGATACGGTCGGAGTAGGGAAAGGCGGCAGCATATACGGTATTGGATCGTTTGCATCCCAGTCGTCCGTCGTTTCCAGAGCTCCACCTCCACCTCCACCTCCACCTGTACCAGTACTTTCCACCGGCGGTGCTGCCATCTACGACCAGGTCACTTTTATCCGTATATTATGGGATTTATAAAATTACATATACGGTAGTGTAGGAGCTTCTGCTCCGACACCTATAGTGCCGATCGTTCTAGCTCCGACTACGGCTCCGGCGGTTCAGACTTCGACCGATTCAGCTCCGCTACAGACTCCAGCACATCCGGCTACAGCACCTCCGGCTACAACACCGACGGATCCAGCACCGACTTCAAGAGGTCCTCTGTCTCGGGAGGATTTCGAAGACGTTTTGCGAAATATGCTGGGTAGCTACACCCACCCGCCGCCTCCTCCGCCGCCGTCGACGTAGATATTGTTTAGAAACTGTTTGTATTTGGGAACAATTTGGAACATTTTTGGTATGTGTGTATTTGGATACTGTTTGTATTTAGAAACTGTTTGTAAACCTTTTAGTATGTGTGTATTTGGAAACTGTTTGTTAACTTTTTGGTATGTGTGTAACTGTTTATATATCTGTATTGGAAACTGTTCATATGACTGTATATTGTGTGTGTAACTGTCAACATGGATGTGGAGTGCAGGAAACACAAATATAGACACACAAAATTGTATTTAGCGACGGGACAACGACGGAACAGTGACGAAATATCTGGAAAATTGCAGTATAGCGACGAAAGTGCGACAGAATATCTGGACCATTCCGTCGCTAAGGTTCTAGAAAATATAGATTTAAAGTATAGCGACGGAATAGCGACATAACCGGTTCGTCGCTACAAGCCTGTCCGATACCAATAGCGTATCGGAAACACTTTAGCGACGTACTTTTCCGTCGCTATACCATCACAACATTAATCCTAGAATACGCTGCAGACCCGTCGGTAGTTAGTCGGCAAAGTTAGCACCGAAATTTTCGTCGCTAATGCGTCGCAATTTGTAATAAATAGTGTCGCTAAATCCGTCACTAATCAGTCGCTATTTTTGACAAACTAGCGACTGATTGAAATTAGCGACACGTGATTTCCCGACAAACCGTTTTCGTCGCTGATATGTCGCTATTTGGCTTTAGCGACGAAAAAATGACTTTTAGCGACGGATACCGCCGTCGCTAAAAGCCTTTTTTTGTAGTGAAAGTTACATTTGTCAAAGATTTAACAATGATATAGGACTTCAGTTAATAATATCAAATATGTATGTATTATGGCAATATTTGAATAATTGAGATCCATCTTCCTAACAAGTGGTATGAGAGCCCAACTTTACGGGACTGGTTTGAGCGACTCTAATTGTTTCAAGACAGATGGTACGCTGAAAGTTCATAAATTAAAATCGAATTATATGGGCTATTCTCAAGGTGGTGTTAGAAGTATATATATCCTCCATAGGATTATATATATGGAGTATTCTCAAGGTGGAGTTAGCAGTATCCTCTAAAAGATGGTCTGGGTGTCATAAAATTTGCGTACGAAAGCGGATCTGACCTAATATTGGAGAAAAGCACACAAATTGACTTCAAATGTGGGTCCGACATGTCCAAGATGGAGCAAGACGTTGTGATTGGGACACAAATATTGGTGTGGATGAACGTGTCGATTTAGTTCTATAGTCGACGAATCGAGATGACAATATATTGGATCTTCTGGGTGCTCAGCTGGCGGTAACGAGCAAGGTGCTCAGCTAGCGGGAACGAGCAAGGATGATCGGCTAGCGGGAATGAGGAAGGGTAGTCGGGATATGCTTGGTTGCTCAGTCAGCGGAAACGAGTTAAGATGGAGATTGTTAGATTGTATCTCGTTTCTGGTTGAGCACTCAAAAGGAGGTCACAAATGGAGTTGGTAATTTAATTAGTTACACGTCAGATAGGAAGTGGGATCATGAGGTGTAGATAATTAAGATCAGTTTAGACCTTATAAGAAAATTCCTTTTTAAGGCATGTGCCATGTCCAATATCGTACTCATGTGCCGACTCACGTTCAAAATGAATAAATTCTAAAGAACTCAGCTCCAAAACTTCAGATATCATGGCGATACATATTAGAAATTATCGCTTGATGTGATGGTAAGACTTGGCGTTATCAAGAAAACAACCTCCACGAACCTCTCCCAGAATCCTCTATTGTAAATAAAAAAATCTAGACTGAGCCTCGACAAGCTATAGATAATAGGACTAGAGATGAACCAAGATAGAACACGAAAATGTTATCCTTGTTGCCAATTTTGACAGTGATTGAACCTTGCGTGTATTCCAACCACAGGTTTGGAATAGGGGCTTTTCTTCTTCTTGTTGTGTGAGACTTTTGGATGTACATTTGTAAAAAAATTGTGAAGAATTTGCATTAGATCAGCTAAGTACACATATGTGAAAATTATATATATATATATATATATTTGTGATAATACTTATGCTGGATTAACTGTAAAGTAGACGAGATGACTGAGAAGTTCCTCGACTCTGCAAGGGGGAAGCATCTTCCCGTTGGGCGCTTACGGAAGCGTTTGCCAACCCACCTGACCAAAACCAACCCCCGTCTAATGGACATCAAGCACAAGATGAAGACAAGTATATGGCGGTGATTTACGTCACCTGGACAAATTTTAACCTTTAATAACTCAGATAAAATTACAAGATTGACAGAACTCACGTTGAATCCTTTGCCCTAATAGGTTCAACCTCCTCACCACTCTCAAGAAGAAAAATAGAAGATTACAATTGAGATCACTCACCAACTTGTAGCAATCTCTCTAACCGAAGTTGACGACTCCTCGATTAGATCTTCTTCTTCCTTCTGCCTTGGATGGCAAAATCCTAAGAGCAAAGTACAGTCTTATGGACAACCATCCATAATCTCCACTTTTATGCTTTGTGCTTATTCTTTGTGCCTCCACCATCATCCTATATATAGAATGAGAAGATTATATTTTATGATTTCTAATCAAATCATATATTTAATAAGATTTGGATTCTACAAGTATGTTGTTATCAAATTCAGACTGGACTCTAACAATCTCCCCCTCCAGTCTGATGAGAGGGTATTGGCATCATGGGTCCTCAACTGGACTCTATACCTGTCGTCCCACGATAGAATTTCTGCTCCTCCATGTCAATGATCTCCGATCCCCCGAGTTGCTTTGCATCTTCCTTTATCTCCAGCTCCTCGACCGTCACGTCGACGCTATTTGCCATGCGTAGCACCTCTCGCACCACTGGAATCCTTCCGATATCAATGACATGACCAAGACCGAAGTCCCTAACGATCAATCTCACCGTAAGTCTTGGCTGCTTGTCCCCGACTTTCGTATTCCACCGAAAAGTGTTAATGTTCCGACGAGCTTCTTCACCCTTGGCTGGCCCAACCAAACGGATGGTGGGGTTCTCACAAGATTCAAACTCCTGAACCTGCCCACCTTCGTGTCTGAACTTGAAGCTCCCCTATACACATACGTCCTCGAGCAGAACATCACGTACTGTGCATGTCTTTGATGACCCACAGCTTTCCTTGAACTGTATGAATGATGATGCTCCTGCCTTAGATTGAGTTTGCTGTAAAACTTGATCTCCATCCTGGCTTCGAACTGCTGAAACCGATGTTGCTCCGTGAAGATTTAGAAAATCACTTGTCGTCAAATCTGGATCCGTAGAGCAACCTCCACCTAGAGACCGACCAGCTGTCATAGGACTAACAGACTGACCCTCAATCTTTGGCTCATAACCATCCGTCGCTTTGTCTCGATGAACCGAATCCTCCGTAACCCTCTATCACTCCCCGTTCCCAGAATGCGTATTTTAATACGTGTACGGCTTGAATGTATTTATTTAATATTTATCCTGTATTTTACTACTAAAATACAGTAATTTGGCGACGGAAGATTAGCGACGGATCGTATCCGTCGGCCATAGCGAAGGTCTCGCGACTACCTTGTCATGGGCTACCGTCAGAAAGCAATGGATAATTTTTTAGTTTTTTGCGTCAAAATCAGTCGCACATCCGTCGCTCATTTGACGAAACTTTAGCGACGAATTTATGTTCGTCGCTAATATGTCGCACATTATGGCGGCAAAATCTGAAAAAAAAAATGGCACGCTAAATTAGCGTCTATCTAGCGACGGACGTTCCGTCGGTAATCTAGTGGGTATTTAGCGACTACCTACAGACAGATATATCCGTCGGTAATCCGTCGCTAAATACTGTAACCTAACTTAAATTGAACCGACGGAAGGGTGGGGGAGGAAATTTTTCATTCCCCCAAAAAGACTCTCTCTCTTCTCCCCCTCTCTCTCTCTCCGGCGAGCTCTCTCCGACGGGTCACATTCTCCGGCGAAGCTCTCTTCGACGGGATATCTCTCTCTCAGGTATGCTCCCTCTCTCTCTCCCTCTCTCTCTCTCTCTGTTTAGCATAATATATAGGATTTCGGGTTGGTGGGGGGGTCGGCTGTCGCTGGAGCCGGCAGGGTGGGAGGGAGGGAGTGGGGGCAGGAGGGGAGGTTGTTGAGGGCAGGGGGAAGGATAGGGTTTAGGGTTTCGGGGCAGGGGTGGGGTTTCGGGTGGGGGGTGGGCCGCTGTCGTGGGCGCCGGCAGTGATGGAGGAGGGAGGGGGCGGGGGGTGGATGGTGTTGGGTGTGGGGCGGGGGGCAGGGGTAGGGTTTAGGGTTTACTGTCGGGGGGTGAGGAGGAGGGGGTGGGTGTTTGCTGTCGGGGGGGGGGAGAGGAGGTGGGGTGGGGGTTTGCTGTCGGGGGTGTGTGGAAGGGGGAGGGGGTTTGCTGTCCGACGGGGTAGGGAAGGGGGTGGAGGGTATCTGTGGTTTCGGATCGGACCATTCCTATGAGTATCGGTGGTTTTGAATCGGAGTATCGGATCGGGGGAGGGGGTATAGGTGGTTTCGGATCGAACCAATCCTATGAGTATCGGATCGGGGGAGGGGGGTATCGAAATCGGAATCGGTATCGGACCGATACTGACCGATACCGGTACAGTTTGGCATGTCCCGCTCCGATACTGACCGATACCCGATACTGACCGATACCGATCCTGTTAGGGTTATATACTAAAAGTATCACTTTTGTAGTAACCTTATTTCCTTAAATATTGAATAAGAATCATATGGGCAAATGTTTGCATATTGTATTTGTTGCAAGTGTTAATGCAAATGTCTGATATTCTATATTGTAGATAATATGGTGTGTGGTGTCACACAGAAGATCATTTTATCAGTTTCCTATGGAGTATATAACTAGTTCACAACCTAGATGGACTTGGACAATCTATTGGAAAGGTTGTAGTGTAATCTGGTATTAGTCTATCTTGACTATAGGTTTACACTAGTACACTTTGTGTGTATTGAACAGGACCACTTGAGGTTGTTCTCTTTGTACTGACTACATAAGAAAACAAACACCTCTGTTATTATGGATACTTGTACTCTTAATTCGGATATAATAACGGACATGTATATACAGTATGCATTACTTTGACTCATAAAAGAGTGAGATTCATTATGGATCAACAACCTCTATGAATTGGGTAATAACATTGTCTGTATGATGGGCTCTTGATTATAAATGGAATCCATGTCCCGATACATCGGGTTGATAATGTCCTCTTAACGAGCTCATAAGGACTGTCATGTAAACCCTGCAGGTGGATTATATCTGACATGACAAATAAAGTTGAGCGGTACTACTTAAAGATAAAAGATGTCGAATCAATATAGTTGTCAGTAACTTAATTTGATCGACGGACATACGATATCTTAACATGGAGAGCCAAACGAGCATATAATAAAAGGAGCCCACAAACATAATTTGGGATTAGGGAGGTAGTACAACAATAGCTCATTAGTGGACCGAGCTATTGTTAATAGGCCTGGATTGTGTGTTCGGGTTGAACATGGGATATCCAGATCCGTTAGGAGGCCTAACCCTAATTTCTTCTCATGGTCCCTGCCGTAGCCTATATATATCTTCTATTCTCTGGCCGCTAGATTACGGATCAGAAATCTGAAATTTTCTCTAAATTTGTGATTCACGTAAGGAGAGAAAGAGAGTGCTGCCAAGGAGAAGAAAAGGTTGGGAGATCGTCGCCCACACGACGTCCAACTCGAGGAAGGAATACGTGCAGAAGATCTTGGGGTCATCCGCTCGAGATTGCCAGGAATAACTTGTCTCCTTTCCGCCGCAGGTATAATTGGTGAACCCTAGTTTCCGCCTATAGAGGGTTAGAACACGTATTAGATCTGTTTAACTTTCTATCGATCAATACGCACACCAAAGGAAGGGTCCTGGAAATCCCCAGTTCCATCAGATCCGATACTGTCCGATACTGATATAGTTTGGCATGTCCCGGTATCGGTATCGGACTATCCCTATGAGTATCGGCATTGGGGGTATCGGTAATATCGGTGGTTTCGGATTGGAGTATCAAATTTTTTGGTATCAAAAAACAAATTGGTATTAATAAATTATTAATATTAATAATTTATTAAAGTATCGGTCGATATCGATACCGATCGGACCATTCCTATGAGTATCGGTGGTTTCGGATCGGTGTATCGGATCGGGGGAGGGGGTATAGGTGGTTTCGGATCGGACCAATCCTATGAGTATCGGATCGGAAGAGGGGGGTATCGGTATCGGACCATTCCTATGAGTATCGGATCAGGGGTATCGGTAATATCGGTGGTTTCGGATCGGAGTATCAAATTTTTTGGTATCGAAAAACAAAAAACTATTAATAAAGTTGACTATCCTCCGACAAAGTCCCTGCAGCCATTCGACTGGCGAGGCAGAAACTATGTCCTCAAATTTTTTTCGTATCACTGAGCGTTTGCGTGAGCTGCGTGGTTCTCATTAGCTATTAGTACTTATTTGTATTGGACTATTTGTATTGGGTTATTTTTGTATTAGACTATTTGTATTGGACTACATATATGAATTAGTACTGTGTCAATCTCTGGATAGTATTGGACTACGACATGGTGATCAGGACATAGTCCCTACAGCTATTCGACTGGCATGGCAGAAACTATGTAGCCATAGATAAAGTTGACTATCCTTCGACCCTCATTCCTCGGCAATGATGAAATAACAATCTATCACTATATCTTATATAGTAGTAGATGATGTCTTAGTATTACATTATGTGAGTTCATCTTGATTCTGTTATATTCTTCAGATACTAGATACGATAAGAACATATACTACACCATATGTACAGAATATAGATGATTCATATTAATGTATGCTCGAATGAATTTTGGGTTGTGTTCTGAGCCATTCGTTCCCATTCTTGGCAATTAAGCATGTGAAATAGAACTGATTATGTTTAGTTTGTCTTACGATACAGATTTTCACATCCAAAATTGAAATGGATCGTTACTTCGTTGACCGTACAAGGATGTACTAGCGGATCAACCTCCTGGACCGTAGGTAGTTATAAGTATTGACCGTATCGGATTAGTATCGATCTATCATTTTGGTATGGACCGTATCGGTTGGTATTGGTCTTAGCGAATTGGTTTCGTCCTATCCGATATGTATCGGCCATATAGCTAGGATTCGTATTGGCCTTATCAATTTGGTATTGGTCATATCCAATAGGTATCGGTCGTGTTGGATTAGTATAGACCATTTCGGATTAGTATCATAGAAGATTTAGTAACAACTGTACTTGGATTTCTCTCTTCTAGAGCTAGATTACCATTGCAAGAGAGTCACCAGAGCATAGCTGGCCAGTTACAGAACATACATACTTCCTTTTCAATCTTGCTTTTTCTGATGGAAAATGAAGCATGTATGTTACTGTAACTGGCCAATCACGATTTGGTGACTCTCTTACAATGGTATTCTAGCTCGAGAAGAGAGAAATCCAAGTACAGTTGTTACTAAACCTTTCACGATACTATCCGAAATGGTCTATACTAATCCAACACGGCCGATACCTATCGAATATGACCGATACCAAATCGATAAGGCCAATATGAATCCTAGCTATACGACCAATACATGTACATATCGGATAGGACGATACCAATTTGTTAAGGCCAATACCAATCTGATACGTCCTATACCAAACCGATAGACCGATACTAATCTGATACACTAGATACTAAGTACATCCGGCCTATACTAGCAGATCCACCATTTACTGCATGATACTAATTCTGTTAGTCTTGTGATACAGATTTTTACTCTCTCATGCTACCAACGTCACAACTTTTCCAGTGCTGCTCCCTCTAATGATGATGAACGCAAAAATCAAAGACCCCCCTCTCCTTTCTCACTCTTCATAGTTCTCATAACAGGAAGGTTCAGTGCTTTCTAGTTCTCTTCCATCCATGCTCTGGACCCATCTGCTCCTCCCTACTTTCCTTCTTCTTATTTGCCTCTCTCAGCCACATATGGCTCAAGTATAGAGTCGGGGGAGAAGAAGTGGGCAAGAAGAGGAGGGGGAAGCAGCACAGCCGGCGGCATGACCTGGAGGAAGTACAGAGGTTTTGCTGGAGGTGCTAGCAATTTTTCCAGGATGGTGTTGAGGAGCAAGTGTAGAGTCGGCCGAAGGAAGCTGTTGCTGGAGGTGTTGACGATTTTTCCAGGATGGTGTTGAGGAGCAAGTGTAGAGTCGGCCGAAGGAGCCACAGCTTCCTTTGGCCAACTCTATACTTGCTCCTCAATACCATCCTGGGAAAATCGCCTGTACCTCCAGCAAAACCTCTGTACTTCCTCCAGGTCATGCCGCCGGCTGTGCTGGTTCCCCCTCCTCTTCCTGCCCACTTCTTCTCCTCCGACTCTACACTTGAGCTAGATATCATATGTGGCTGAGAGAGTCAAATAAGAAGAAGAAAAGTAGGGAGGAACATATGGGTCCAGAGCCATGGTGGAGGAGAGGAGAAGGCTCCAAAGACTCCCCGAGGTTGATATCATAAGTGGCTGAAAATTTCGATAAACTTCTTATTTTTTTAATAATTTGAGTAAATTTCTTTATCCTAAATGAAAATTTCTGTTGTTAGAGAGATGGCTCCCAAGACTCCCCGAGGTGGTGCTGCTAGCCGAGGAAGGAGCCGAGGCAAGGAATACTTGGAGGTCGACACGAAGGAAGTCCCCGTCGTCAAACAAGAGCCGGTGACTGTTAAGGAGGAGGTATTACCA
Source organism: Iris pallida (assembly GCA_029216955.1). Taxonomy (NCBI): domain Eukaryota; kingdom Viridiplantae; phylum Streptophyta; class Magnoliopsida; order Asparagales; family Iridaceae; genus Iris; species Iris pallida. The sequence continues at coordinate 1,791,857 of JANAVB010027995.1, forward strand.
AAGGTCGAGGTCAAGGAAGAACCGATGACCATCAGGGAAGAGATTGCTCCCAAGATTGAAGTTAAGGAGGAGCCACCGTCACAGAGTAGTAGCATCGGGACCGACCCTCCTGTCCCTACAGAAGACCTCAACCAGATTGAGCCTTCGTATACAAAGTGGCTGATAGAATGGTACATGCCTCAACGCAACTATGTTCCATGGCTGTGAGGATTCATCGTCTGACTTGCGGTCTTTGCTGAGGCCAAAGTCGATTTTCCTTTTTATTGAATATTGAATATTTGTGTTTAAATATTGAATATTTATGTGTTTTGTGTGAACAATTTGAATGCTTAGGATAGTTGTGTGTTGGAATTGCTTGTGTGTTTTGTATATTGGAATATTTGTGTGTTTTGTATATTTGTGCTTGAGATATTTGTTTTATTGAATATTGAATATTTGTGTTGTGTATATTGGAATTGCTTGGGATTATTTGTGTGTTTGGTATATTGGAATTGTGTATATTGGGAATGTCCAGCTTTATGCTATTTCTTTTTCAAAATATTCCCAGATACCGACGGACTGGCGGCCAATTTTCGACGGAATATCCGTCGCTAACGGGGGAATTCCCAGTTAGCGACGGATGGGCGACTAAAACCCGATGGATTATCCGTCGCCAAGGTCCTGGAATTATGAAAGATTTCCAGGAGCAGGTCGACGGAATATCCGTCGCTAACCCGCCTCTAATCCGACGAGGTTTGTGACGGATTAGCGACGTATTTTGCGTATCGAAAAACCTCTGATACGCGTTTAACGACGTTTTAGCGACGTATTATCCGTCGTTAATTGTACGAATATATTAAAAATTTAAACTGTTGAAGTTGACGGGACGCCGTCGGCTTGCCGTCGCTAAAAGTTTTTATTTTGCCAACGAAAATTTGTCGCTAATTAGTCGCAGAGCGGCGGACTAGCGACGAGCTAGTTTTAGCGACGAGGTTATTTCCGACGGATTTTTTGGCCCGTATCCGTCGAAAATCCGTCGGTAATGTTACCGACGGATTTTCGACGGATAGAGCCGTCGCTAAATCGTTGTATTTTAGTAGTGTTTGTTTGTAGTTAATTCTTTAATTTCACGCTAATTATTTTTTTGTATTTTATTTTCTGCTTTTGCTTTGCTCTTGGGTTCGACTTGGGTTGGTTTATTTTTGGATTTTGGTGGTTCACCATGAACCCGACCAACCCCCTACCTACCATCATTCCATTTAAAGCCCAACCCCTTTCTCTCTCTTCATTACTTCTCCTTCTCATTTACTCTTCTTCTTCCTCATAACTCTCTCCACCTACCAAGAGCTTAGGCAAGTACATCTTGCTCCACAAGAGAACCCATATTTTATGGTTCATTTATCTTCCTCTCATGATCATAAGATAGTTTAGAACTTGGCATTTGCATTTTGAAGTTTTATTTTTTGTAGATCTAGAAATTGCCATTTTTCGAATTTTGTGGGTTTTGATCTATCGAACTTCCTTATTTTCAAGTTTCGTTCGTTCTAGATTACGAGATTTGTGTTATAACCCCTTTCAATCCGTGGAACTCCCATTTTTTGGCTCAGATTAAAGTTCATGGAATTAGAGTTCCGGAGGTTCGCTACGCACACGTTTATACGTGCTCGCGTAATATCAAGCTCTATGCACACGTTTATACGTGCTCGCGTAATATCAGGCTCTACGCACACGTTTATACGTGCCTGTATAATATCAAGCACTACGCCCACGTTCAATCGTGCCAGCATGAATTCAGTTTACGCAAGTCTACTCTGGCTTGGCGTATTCTTTACGCGTACATTGTTTTACGCGTAACAATTCCTTTACGTGTACATTGTTTTACGCGTAACGATTCCTTTACGCGTACATTGTTTTACGTGTAACGATTATTCTTTACGCATACAAGATTCATGCGTAAACTTGGACTCTTTACGCATACAAGTTTTACGCGTAACTTTATTATTTACGCGTACTCTTCTGGCTTAGCGTAAGATGAGTTTTACACGCAACTTTGTTCCTTTATTGGAGCGTACTCCTTTATGCGCAACTTTGCTCCTTTATTGGAGTGTACTCCTTTATGCGCAAGCTTTATTCCTTCATGTCTAAACTTCCCTCACACGTAAATTTTCTCTTACGCGTATTTCATTGGGCGTACTTTTCTGGCTTGGCGTAATTCATTGAGCGTACTCCTTTGGCGTACATGGCATCCTCTATTTTATCCTTACGCCTTTTTGACATGAACTCGATATAATCATGATATGCTGATATTTTAATACATATTGGGGAGTGGAATGTGCCCTGCGTCCCGATTGGTTTATGGATACCCAGTATGACTGGAACTTAACCCTGAGAATTATAGACTCGACCATACTAAATACTAGTTTGACTTTCATGCCTTGGCACGAATTGACATTGATTGTTACCTTGACTAAATGATTGATCATGCGTTCCTAGTTGGAACTAAGAGGCTAGCTAGTCGTCTTATTGAAATTGAATGAGACACGTTCATATTAACTATGAACTATTGCAATCGACTAGCCGATCCCGAACCTTAGCATATGGACACGTACAGGCTTCAACTGATTTTCTACAAAAGCGGCATGTGTACTTTACAGTCAAGGCTTGATTATTCCGTGGCTAGGTTTGATTGTTGCATTACGCTATGTAAGGCCTATAACCTAACCGCACGGGCATCGTTGTAGAGTTGTGCATATCGTACTTTGTATGGGAGTACTCATTCTGAATGACCATGATCCACGGTATGGGATTTCAATTAACATGGGGACTACTAAATTAAATAAAATAACGATTGCATAGAGAGAATGGATTTCTGAGTTCTTACATGATAGCTATCCTTGGGACAATTAGTTCCCCGACATGCCGGCTGGTTCCCACAGATACTGCAAATCTGTCACACGGACAGGGAGCGGTATCTACTTATACTTATTTACTGTATACTGATGATGGGCGTCCCGCTGGGACTCGTCTAATTTATGACTGGCGCAACTGATTATTGGATAGACTAGCCTTGCTTGCACATTGTAAGAACTGAGGAATCCCTTATTGCATATTTCCAAGACAACTTGGAACTTACAGTAGCAAGCCGTAGTAGTTGCATAAACGTTTAAATTAATTTGTTTGTGTACTGTACCTACTCTGTTAACTACTGAAATGATCAGAATGTCAAGACATGACGGGTCAACTTCTGTCCTTGTTTGGTTGAAAAGTTGGTTTGAAGTATCGTGATGTTGTGTGAATCTCAGTAGCAAGCGGAGACTTATTATTATATTCTTAACTTTTATCACTGGTTTTAGTTCCCATATCGTGCTTCCTTGTGGTACTTGCTATTAGAGGTCTAACCTCTCTGGTTTTGCATGGTCAGATTTAGAGCCAGTTCCCGAGGACTCAGCTTACTTCTACCTCCAAGATGGTCAATACTAGAGGGATGATCGCAGGAGGACACGAGTGAGTTCTTTACTTCCCTGCTCGTTTTGCTACTTACTTTAAATTTTGCCACTTGGCACCGACATGTTAGTCGGACTGTTTTGTACTTACCTTTACATAACTGTAACTAAGTCAGACTGCAGCTGATAACAATTGTGTATACCTTGCTATATCATCTGGCTATGTTTTGTACAGCCAGAACTCAAGAACATTTTGACTGAGTGTTCGGGACGCCTTACTGCTTTATCTTACATGTTCTCTATTATTGCTTCTTGTTTGAATGATTGAGACAATAGATGTCAAGTAACCATAGTGAGACTTCCATGTAGTATGCACCCCCTCGTCTTTTAGACATCATTGATCATATTATACAGTATTCATCTACCCGTAATACGTAGCTGGCTCAGTCACTCCCCCGCTCTCCGGTATTCTGGTTCTGGGGCGTGACACCCTCAAAGCATCTAGAAGCTCCACCTCAGCAAGTTCTCGACGATCCACCTCCTGTCGAACATCCCTCGAGTCTCCATCTGATGTATGTGGCCTGCCTGTACAGCTCAGCGGCTTAAGCCTGTACATGCCACAACACAAATCTCCCCGAGCCAGCGGTTGGAAATCCTATGCAAGCATCCAATCTTTGCTCCCAAACAGACCGTGACAGCCATCATCTGCCAGACTCCCTACCGAAACCAAGTTGTAGCACAAATTTGGTACATGTCGCACACCCATGAGGACGAGCTTTTCACCAAACTCCGTCGTCAAGTGCACATCATCGATGCCTACAACAGCATGCATCCCCTTATTGCCTATCTTTACACGTCCAAACCAGCCACCGTGATATGACGTAAAGATCCTCCTATGTGGAGTAACGTGATACGATGTCCCCATTTCTATGAGTCAGTCGTCATCATGACACATGTCACAAGGTTCCTCTGTGTCGGTCGCTGCGATGATGATATCTTCCATTGCTGTGAGATCCTCCTGATCATCCTTGCCTTTGTTCTTTTCAGCTTTGAGCTTCATGCAGTTCCTCTAGATATGACCCCTTTTGCCACAGTAATAGCAGCCCTCCTTGCGGTCCACAATCGCAAGATCCTGAGAACTCCCCCTTGTCCTCGCCTGTGACTTGGGTCTTTCCTTTCCATAGGAAGTCAGCGGACTCCTGCGACGATTCCACTTGCTTGTGCCGGACCTCCTCATTCAATAAGCTACTTTTGATTGCCTCCATCGTGACAACTCCATCAGGCGCAAAGTTGCTCACCGACACCACCAATGTCTTCCAGCTTTTCGGCAGAGATCTCAAGAAAGTCCTGAAGCTCATCATCAATCACCATCTTTATCGTAGACAGCTAATTGATGATACCCTGAACCTCGTTCAGATGTTGTGCCACTCGGACACCCTCCGTGTACTTCGAGTTGACGAGTTGGCGAATAAGAAACGCCTTATTGCCAGCCGTCTTTCTTTCGTACAGCGAATGCAGCTTCTCCCATGATGCTTTTGTCGAACTCTCCATGGACACGTGGTGAAACACCGAATCATCCAACCATTGGCGGATGAATCCAACGACCTTCTGATCCAGTCGTTTCCAGCCTACAGTAGCTTTGTCCGTTGGCTTTGTGCTGTTGTCCTCCAATGTACCATACAAGTCCTTGCACCAGAGTAGATCCTCCTTCCTTGGCTTCAAATCACATAGTTTTCCCCTGTGAGGGAGATCATACGAGTGTTCATCTGCTCCGTAGACATGGTTGTCAGAACCTCCAAAGCTTTGATACCAATTGTTGGGTATCAGACCAGAACGAAAATGAACTTTCGCTCTGATACCAATTGTTGGACGCGTGCAGAAGCGTTTGCCAACCCACCTGACCAAAATCAACCCTCGTCTAACGAACACCAAGCACAAGATGAAGACAAGTATATGGCGATGACGTACGTCATCTGGACAAATTTCAACCTTTAATAACTCAGATGAAATTACAAGATTGACAGGATCACGTTGAACCCTTTGCCCTAATAAGTTCAACCCCCTCACCACTCTCAAAAAGAAAAACAGAAAATTACAATTGAGATCACTCACCAACCCATAGCAATCTCCCTAACCGAAGCTAACGACTACTCGATTAGATGTTCTTCTTCCTTCTGTCTTGGATGGCGAAGTCCTAAGAGCAACGTATGAATTTTTTCTTAGATTTTCTTGTGGACAAGTACCATGAATCTCCACTTTTGTGTTTTGTGCTTATTCTTTGTGCCTCCACCCTCACCGCCATATATATAGGATGAGAAAATCCTATTTTAGGTCATAATATGATTTATTAATTAGGAAGCCCTCAAATAAGTATCCTATTATACTAAAATGGCCCAGATCATAATAGTAGGATTTTCTAAAATAAGAATCATATTATATCTAAAATAGCACGACACCTGGACATCCAAATCAAATCAAATCAAATCAAATCAAATATTTAATTAGATCTGGATTCCACAAATATGTTATTATCTAATCCAGACTAGACTCCAATACTTCCTTAAAAGAGTGTTTGGAAAGAAATTTCTGATGGGCATTGTGGCTGTAATGATACAAACATGAGTTTTCGGCTGCTTTAAGGAATTTCTGATGGCCGCATTTAATTACTTGTTTGAAAGAATATCAAATATTCTGTGGCGACAAGGCTTTGCTTGCGCTCTTGTGTAACAAATGTTCTCACTCTCGTCGGGGTCAATCGTTATAGGAGTTTATCGATCGTTGAAGAACTCAGTGTAGTTTGAAAACACAAACCGAAAAGTTACAAGAAGAGATGGTTGGACAAGAAAGAGGTGATTACGACTAGCTAGCAAATCCTGTTTCTTTGCTGCAGAAAAGTTTTGCTGTGTGTAAATACCTCTCGCATGAGGAAGCTTCAGCTTTCGCATTGATTGTTTGAATGATTATTTCTATCGAAACCTAACAGGATACTTGGATGTGTTAGATTGCAAGGTAAAAAATATATTTGTAAGATAAAAAAATTTATAAAAAGTAAATTTATTTTATGAATTTATTTTCTTAGAAATTTTCTGTGAAAATTAAAAAAAAAATTATGAAAAGCTTAATACGAGTTTTTGGTTGTCATTATTTTTTACGGAAATAATTATTTTTTTATGGAAAATAATATTTTTCTATAGGTTTGATCAGTTTCATTTTTCTATTTTAGTATGAAATATGAAAAGTAATAACTTTTTGGAAAATAATTCCATAAAAAATATAAGCTATCAAACACTACATTTGGTGGTAAAATTTGTGATGAATATATTTTTTAATAAAAAAAAGTCCAATTAAACACACCCTAAGTGACTAGGACATCTCTGACTGCCGTTAATGGAAATAGTGCAACAATGGATGGATTTCACTCACCGTAAACTCAGTTAAAGAAAGAAAAATTCACTTCCGATTTTACTTGATTATTGATTTGTGTAGGCGATAAATAGCGTCAATCATCGATTGGATTGTAGAGATTAACTATGTTTAACGTGCTTAGGGGGGTGTTTAGTTGGATGAAAGTGGAGATTATTGGCAAGTCATACCCACTTTTTTGAGTTCGGATGTTTGGTACTGAACAACACTTGAATCTCCTTTTTTTTCTTTGGCCGGCAGTTTCATGTGAAACTTATTTCATTTTTTTATGTGACCGACGAGAGTTTCATGTCGTAAAATTCGATCGACTTTACAGTTTCATGATGAACTCATCTGAGTTCGGACATTTTTTTGCAAAAGTGGAGAAGTGATTTTTTTTTTTTTTTGATTGACCCATTACAGTTTCATGCTGGTTGAGAAAATATTATTCTTCACATCTGTAAACAATTGGAAGAAGTGGGGTGTTCAGGCGTTTGGTTGCACGAAAGTGGGAACGTAATTTTTTTATGAGTAAAATAAATTTTGAAGTAAACTAAGAAAAGTTTAATACAATATTAGAGTTAATTAAATTTTGGAAAACTATTACAATATTTGTCAATAAAATTTGTCTTGAATACAATTTTTGTTCACTTAGAAATTTTAAGTTATAATTTTAAAAAAATTACATTCAGTAATTATATGTCAATAAAAATAAAGAGTAATTATTTATTAAATTTTATATTATAATATTTAGGTTTAAATGACAATTATTTGTGTGTAAGCATTATCCACTTTTAACAACCATCCATTTTCAACAACTATAAAAAATTGAACTCTTTTTTTTCCACTTTCAACGTCAATCCAAACAACCAAATTCTTTTTTTCCCTACTTTCAACACCCATCTAAACAATCAAACTCTCTTTTTTCTCTACTTTCAATTCGACCAACCAAAAATATTTTGAAAGTCAAAATTTCTAGTACGCTCGTGTATGCAAACTTCATTTTTCGTTTTCACAGTTTCCTATGACCAAACCGCCCCTTAACGAAAGTCCTTGTTCAATAGATGGACGCTCATATACGAGTTAATTGAAATTTAGAAATTCAACTACAAGATTATGATCTAAGCTGAGTAAGAGGTGCATGATCTCATGTCACCTAACCCTGGAACCCAGTCGGGGACCGACACGATCAATCCAGGGCTAGGCCGGCCTGGGACTGTCACGTCCCGCTTCCCAGATTTGAATGGTGACGTCAAAACACATCCCCAGGCTACGCGCCAAAATCGCGATTGTCGCCCGTAAATCAGCAAAAATAGAAAATACAAGGAAATTTATATTGCATTACACATAGTAATTATAATACAGGAAACTTATCTAACAGTACATTATCTTACAGGTTTATTACAAAAGTAATTTACAAAAGTAACTACGACAGCACTAGTCATAAACTGAAAGTCTTCAGGTCACTACTCCTCAACGTACACTGGCAATGCCTCGGCAAGATTGTCTTCTTCTTCCCCTAGTGAACAAATACTAGGTCGTTTAGAAACAACAAGCAAGTCCTCGGCCATGAACAGTGGAAATAAAAAATTATGAAATAAAATGAGCCAAATAGTTTTGTAAAGTTGTCATATTGAATGAAGCACTATTATTAATGTGTGAGTGTCCTGTTCCTCTTATCCAGATAGGCGTGATGGCAGGTAATGAAATTAAAAAGGAAATGAACCTAACATGGAATGCAATATTGGAGAACAACCCCTGAATATTCATCTAAATGATTTTCCATCAACAATCCCGTTAACCTGGGATCAGGCTGTGCATTCGGCGGCACGGTGCTTAGTATCTGGCCTGGAGCCTCCCTTGGGCTTAACAATCATCTATTCGATGTTACTGTCGAAATAGAGATAATAATCTGGAGCCTCCCTTGGGCTTAGTTTCCTCCCTTGAGCAAACAAAAATACGTGCGCTAAGCCTCACAAACTCGATTCGCATGGCCCTACGACCGAGTAGAATATTTACTGATCAGCTTTTTATTTTTTATTATGCTATGGGACTATTTACGAATATCCAGGTTGTTCTCCCCCCGCCCAATGCTTCCTAGTTGTTTCTAAGGATCTTTCCTAAATGCCTTTAGGTCTTAGGGAATAACCCGATTTTTCAGAAAGTCGGAAATTTTGACTATCTCTTGGAATTTCCACAAATTTCGGCAGAGTCTCCTTTGTATCGGGTGACTCCGGAAATTCACAAGAGATAAATATATGATATAACTAAAAATCGGGTTCGCCGACCCCTTCGGTGGAGCAACTCTCAACACCGGAACCACGCAATTATATCTCGGGTTCGCTGACCCCTTCGGTGAAGCAACCCTCAACACCGGATACCCACGCAATTTAATGAAGTGCAGTTTTTAAAGCTTTCTTACCTTAGCAAGCAACTTAAACGAGTAAGCAAGTTTATACTTTTTCCTTAGCTAGCAAGCATTTTAATCTTTCTATCTGATTGTTGCAATTTGCTCTGTTTATAAACTAATCAAATATCTTGGAACAAAATTGTTAACGACATGAGAATATATAATATCTAACTATCAACCGATGTCAATAAATATCAAATTATTATCTGTGCTCCTTTAACGATGCAATTAAGGAAAAGAAAATTGAGAATTAATAGGGGTAGGGTTACCATAATATATAGGTACCCAAAAATACCTATTTTAACCAATAGTCTTGCCGAGACATGTTAATTATGTACAATCTTAAGTAGGGACAGATTTGAAATAATATGTTAAACATTAAAACTAACTCTTATTTGTACATGTCATAATAAGGGAGAAACTCTTATCTACATATGACGTGTCAAGAATATAAAATTCATATGTAAGGATTTTCCTTTAAGCATATATATGGAGTCCCTAAAGTATGTCAAAACTTATAGGTGTCCGTGAATTTTTTTTAAGTACTCATGTTTGTGTCCACACAACATGTCAGGGGGTGTACATGTGTGAGAGATGTATACATATATATTGCTAGGTTGATTTCAACCAATCAAAATTTTTAATGGAAAGTAATCATTGGTATATAAGTACATGAATTGCATAGATAAAATATGCCAAGTTATATATATATGTATGTGTGTATATGAGCATAAGTGTCCTTACATATATGTATATACATTCAAAGTACCTTGTATTGTGTCAAATTGTGTCCATACATATTATCCTTCAAAGTATCACATATTGTGTCATGTTGTGTCCATATATATATATATATATATATATATATATATATATATATATATATATATATATATATATATATATATATATATATCAACTATATATTTATATATATATAATTCTTTAGATGGAAACCACATGATATCACTTAAAAATTTAAAGTTGAAGTGCCCATACATATTCAAAATATTTATAGTGTTGGGTGCAACACATGTGCCCAACTTATATATTTATATAAATCTTCTTGTGTCCAAGTATCTATTTATGTGTGTCTAATATATATATTGTATTGTATTGTGTCAAATATATATTTTTGTATTGTGTCAAAGATGCATGTTCATCTCTATATTCATGCTACAATATTTCATGGTTGGTTTTAACCATAATATATATATTTTCAGAAAATGGAAATAATCCCTAATTTATTCCATTATGAAATTTAGAGCAAAAAACAAAAATTAAGATAAGTCTCAAGGAAGAGGGAAAGAGGGAGAGGACTTGCCTTGGGTTGGGAATTGACCTAGCTTTCTCCACAAATTCCTAATTTTAAATCCAACAACAACAAAAAAAGTCTTGTTAGCAACTCTAATCCTAGGTTTAAAGTTGGATTAGAGATGGGAAAAAGTAGTTTAGAATTTACCTAGGTTTTCTTTTCTTTTTTTTTTTTTTGAAGTGGAAGAGGAGGAGGAAGAAGAAAAGGATGAAAAGAAGGTTGGGGGTGGCCGGAGTGGGGCAGCCGGCGGCAGCAGGCGATGGCGGCGGGCGGCAGCGGCAGGTGGCGGCGGTGGGGTGGTTTGTGTGTTTGTTTGTTTGTTTTTTTTTTTTGCTTGTGTGTGTGTGAATGGGTAATTATATAAAGGGAAAGAGTGGATGAGGTGTCCCCCCTCATAAATACAAGGGACACCTACTCCCTTTCTCCATTCTTCTAAGGGACACATGGCTGCTCCCCCTTTTCCCCCTTTTTTTTTGAAAACAAAATAATAATAATAATAATAATAATAATAATAATAATAATAATAATAATAATAATAATAATAATAATAATAATAATAATAATAATAATAAGAGTATGACAAGTCTACTCCCCTTAGAAAAATTCCGTCCTCGGAATTTGAAACAACTGGTACAACAATTGATTACTAACCTGGCTTAGGGAATAGATACGGATATTGCCTCCGCATATCTTCTTCTTTCTCCCAAGTTGAATTTTCAGGAGAATCCTTGCTCCATGCGACTCGTACTAATGGAATGATCCGATTGCGGAGTACCTTCTCCCTTCGATCCAAGATTCCAACGGGTTTCTGTTCTATCCGTAGTGTAGGTCCGACGGTGATTTTTGAATGGTTAAGTATATGGCTTGGATCTGACACATATCTTCGTAACTGAGAAACATAAAATACATTGTGAACTCCCTCTAGCGTTGGTGGTAAAGCAAGCCGATATGATACATTTCCTACTTTCTCCAATATGTCGAAGGGTCCAATGTATCTCGGACTCAGTTTTCCTCTGGTCCCAAATCTGATAGTTCCCTTGGTTGGTGAAATCTTCAGAAACTCGTGATCTCCAGGTTGGAACTCTAATATTCTTCGATGCTTATCAGCCCACATCTTTTGTCTATCCTGGATTGCTTGCAGGTGGCTTCTTATTGCTTTGACTATATCCACAGTTTGTGTTACTAGTTCTGGTCCCAGTAATTATCTCTTTCCTACGTCGGTCCAACATACCGACGATCTGCACTTTCCACCATATAGTGCTTCAAAAGGAGCTATTTTGATGCTGTCATGGTAACTGTTGTTATATGAAAATTCTACTAGATGTAGATGATCATCCCAAGATCCTTCGAAATCTAAAGTACACGCTCTCAGCATGTCTTCTAGGGTCTGAATGGTTCTTTTCGACTGGCCGTTTGTTTGGGGATGGTAGGCGGAGCTATATTTCAGTTGAGTGCCAAGATTTTCTTGTAGACTTCTCCAAAAATGAGAAGTGAATCTGGTATCTCTATCTGATACTATACTTACTGGTATTCTATGTTGACTGACAATCTGCTTCATGTATATTTCTGCCAGTGCTTCTGTCGACTGTCCAACTCGAAAGGGCAGAAATCGAGCGTACTTCGTAAGTCTATCTACAATGACCCATATAGCATTATTATCCCTTTGGGTCTTAGGCAGTCCTGTCACAAAATCTATTATGAGATGCTCCCATTTCCATTCGGGTATGGGCAAAGGATGAAGAAGTCCTGCTGTTCTTTGATGTTCTGCTTTCACTTGCTGATAGACGAGACATTTAGATACAAATCTGGCAATTTTTTTTCATTCCGTGCCACCAAAACGTTTGTTTCAAATCTTTATACATTTTAGTGCTGACCGGATGAATAGAATACTGTGAGTTATGGGCTTCTGACATAACTTTCGTTCTTAGATCTCCACTGGGCACACATAATCGGTCTCCGAATCTTAATGATCCATCCGGATGATTCCTTATTCCGGTCTGGAGCCCTGTTTCGGTTTGATTCCAAATTTTCTGAAGTCTCGAATCATTTTGCTGCCCTTCCTTAATTCTATCTATTAAGGAGGATTGCTGTCACGACCCGCACCCTAGAGTAAGGGCACGAGACGTGGGTACGTCCAGCCTACGCTGCAGTGTCGGCAGTAGAATGCTGTCCTAGGTCACAACATCTAACAATATAATGCTAAGCAGTTTATACTCCCCGAATGGGGGTGACATAGCAGAATGTAAACTTAATCACAACTAAGGAAGAACATGATAAAAGATAGATAAAACATGAAATCTAAAAGAGATACAGCAGATAGAAGTCTAAGTGTCTAAGATACACAAACCCAGAAATACATCTCAGAGCTCAAATACAGTAATCCATAAAGTGAATACAACTCAAGACAACTGAAAAATTATCTATACAACCTCTACTGTGTCTCCTCTAGGCTAGCAGGCAACCTCCAGGCTATCTGTAAAATTTATCAACAAGTCTAGTCAGGACAGGAGCGAGCACAATATATCTCAACAAATCATAGCAGGTCAGGATATATAATCATGCTAGAGAGTAAGATACAAGAAACTGAAGGAAATAACATGATAAAAAGAAAGACTGTAAATAAATAGATACAACATATAGAGAACTAATAGTGACTAGTGATTCAGAGCACAAGATGGTTATGTAAACGGCACGATGTTGTACACGAGTAATCTACAGAGGTTTGTACACGAGTAATCTACCGGATTGATTACATAACCACTTCTACTCACCCGCCCCAATCAATACACAAGGATCTAGCTAAGTTATGTTATTGTACACGAAGGTCATGTGAATACATGATTATACACGATTTTACACGTTTCGTACACGAATGTCACAAATACAAGGAGTACACGATATTCACGAAAAAGTACACGAACACGAATACCCGATGTATCCGCTAAGGGGATAACATCGCACAACAAGATCCATATAGTACTAATCCGTGTTTCTAACGTGTCAGCATCATGTAAAGTAATCTAAAGCAGGAAATATAATCCTAAACAAGATATGAAATGATCAGAGAATGTACTCGCCTGATGTCTGAATGTCCAAAGTAAATATACTGTCCGAGGAGAGGTGTCTGGCTCCTAATCAGAACAGCACAAGTCACAACAAGTCCAAAATGGCAATATGAATTTCTACTATGTATTCTACTTGATTCTAGGTCAATCTAGACCAAAGTCAACTCTTGGTCAACTTGGTCAACCCTGGAAGTCAAACCTAGGTCAACTATGGTCAAACTAGGTCTAACAAGTCTAAATTAGGTCAAACAAGATATTCTAGGTCTAAACAAACTAAGTATATGCAAATCAAGTATCCAAGATAGCTACTAACTCATAGCCTAAGTCACTTGCTAAACCAAGTACAAAACTAAACCATAAGCTAACAAGGCACACAAACTTAGTCATATAATATATATATATTATTCACATTCACATATTCATATACATAGATATATATAGGAAAGCTATATATATAGGCACATACATATATATATATAGAGAGAAAGAGAGGTAAAATAGTAAGTGAGTATGTGTGTGTTTGGCATGTGTGTGAAAGGATATGTGTTAATGTTCTAAAATTTAGTGATAGGTAGGTGTATGTGACATGGGATACATGATGTCAAAGGGTGTATGAATGCATGTGTGTAAAAGGTTATAGGTTAACTCAGTTTATAGAAATACATACATACATACTTACCTTGTATACATATATATCATGTATATTACATTTACATGATACATACATGTATACTTGTATTATATTATACTTAATTCATGCATATTAGATACTTGTATTTATATTAACATATTACAAACATTCATTTCATTCATACATATATGCATTACCTACATGTTTTATACATATGCATACATTGTATATTCATATCATTTCATACATTAACATAGAGACATACAAACATGCACACATCATATATTTTATACCTTGTATTACCTTACCTATCATGTTATATATTATCATTCATTCCTTTCATATATTACATTATCTTTAAGTTGAATACATCATATATGGATACAATACATTATCTTGCATGCTTGCATTCATATATTACATTCTATATTACCTATATACATGTATTTCCTCCATTCATTCATGCTTGCATCATATACTCTACATTACCATACATGTTATCATTATATATTGCATTACAATATTTATACATTATTCATTCATATCTATCATTACATATATACCTTACATTCATATCTAGCATTCATTATATACTTTCATGCATACATTGTATATCATTCTTTCATTCATGCATTTATGCATTACTTACATACATTATATTAATTGCATTCCTACATGCTTGCATTCAACCATATATATACATTAATGTAAAGAGCATATATATCATATATATATATATATATATATATATCATTTCATTCATCTAACATATCATGCATTACATATTTTATATTTATTTAATATCCATACTACATAGGCTCATAGGTTACACAAAATGTATATATCGTATAGTCACTCTTCTACTTAAAACTAATACTGTACCAATTGGGCCTTCACTAAATTCTAGTATTAAAGTATGTTGTAGCCCTTCGTGTTAGCTTTTCGAAACTTTAAACGGATCGTATTTTCGTGTCCGGAAGCTCCCGAAATCGCGAAAATATCGAAACACATTCGTCTTTCGTACAACTGACACTCAAATAATTCTACAGAAAGTTACAGAAAGAATTTAGCTATTAGAATATATATTTGGAAAGCTAACTTCGATACGATTCTTTTAAAAAAACGGGAGATAAATCGGAGTTCTAAGCTAAAAGTTATGACATTTCTAAGTTGCTTTGGCTAATAAAAACGTGGATGAATATTATGACGAATTTGAGTTGTTTTGGACAAAAGAACACATATAGGCCAAGATACTTGGATACAAACATAGGTATCCAAATGAAACTCATTCTAACCATTCTAACTAAGATCAATCCACTCTCTAACCATTCTAAAACTGAATTTAAATATCTATTAAAACTATTATCTTACATACATACACATGGGATGTCCTAATTTGGGATCTATCAAGTAGGACACAATACACACATCTAAAATTCTCAAGAGAGCTCCATATGGCCTCAAATTTAAATTTAAATGGAGTACATGCATGGGGATGGATCCTACGGATTCAAAACTAATTTATATGCAAAGGAAATCGATTTAGAGGATGGATTTTACCTATTGGGAGTGGAATCCCAATGAAATCCTTTAGGACACGGCTCCGATACGAAGATCCCTCAAAGTGGACACTCCTCCTTGCACTCCTCTTCCAATCCTTGGTAGCACCCTTCCCTTGGAGAATGGAAATGATTGAGGGAAGGCTTGGTGAAGGAATGATTTGATTTGGAGATCAAATCAATGGAAAGGCTATCTAAAATTAGGAAAGAACAAAAGGAAAATAAAAGAGGCAAGATTGTAATGAATGAAATAAATCATTCTCCCCTAAAGGTGGCTGCCATAAAGTGTCCATTAGGGCTAATGGAAAATATCCTAATTGCCCCTCTCTAGTCTCATATGGTTAAGTCTAGACTAGGTTCAAGTTTGGGGTCAAAATGATCTAGTTTTGAGTCTCTAACTTAACTATTCTAACATGATAAAAATTAGTTTAATTAACTAACTTAAATGTTGGGTCTTGTGAGCCATTCTTAACTTAATATTGGGTCCCATCTAGAGTTTAAGCTACCCGGGTCACAATACAAGTCGGAATGAGACGAAACTCAAACCCGACTAAACAAATCCAATAAAAACAATATTAAAAATATAAAATTTTCCCAAAATATTAAAATATAAAAAATGACCAAAATCATAATACATCAATTTAAATATTATTAAAATAATCTAAAATTCACCAATTAATCAAAATCCTAAATAATTCAAGTCACAAAATGACCAAAATACCCTTAGCCTAAAAAGTTGTAAATAGTCATTCTAATCACATGGTTAGATCCCCATGGTCATGGTTAGTCTTTAGGCTCAACAGTTCTAGAGTTCACTAGCTAACACATCAAAATTATAATTCACCAATTTTAAATAGTATTAAATTAATTAAAAATTCTCATAAATCATAAATCCTATTATTAAATAATAAACTTTTACAAAAGTTCAAAATTACTCTCATTTGGAAAACTGGGTGTTACAATCCTATCCACCTTAGAAAAATTTTGTCCTCAAAATTAAAATGGTCGTACTTCTTCTAGAGTCTCGTCCCCAACAATCAAAGTCTCAGAATTTACCTAAATCATACAATTTAAAAGACTAGCATACAGGGTCATGACATACGGTGGTAGTGTAAGTCTCATCTAGGTATACTAGTTACACTAGACCAAAGCAATCATAGGGTATCAAAACTTACAAGCAATCAGGGGTGTTAAACTGGAAAAGATACAGAAATAACAAATTATCTAAACTGTAAGGCAGTCTACCATCCTATATGAAAACTGGTACTTATCAAAAAATAAAATAAGATAACTACCAATTATCTATAAAGGTTACTATTCAAAAAAAAATCAAAATCAAAAGTTAATTAAAGAATGAAAGTCAATTGCATTGAAATCCAATCACAATATATATATATATATATATATATATATATATATATATATATATATATATATATATATATATATATATATATATAGCGTTAGAGAGGGAAAAGCTAGTATTATGTAAAGGTTATGTGGTTAGTGCGTGTATGGGTGTATGTGGACATATTTATATGGTTAGATAATAGGCATGTGTGTATATGAAATATACATGAAAGCGTATAGGAGGATTTGGGTTTCAAAATAATAGCTATCAACTTACACTACTCATGACATATTGGTTAAACAATCTACAATACATAACCTATTACTCATAACATGCATGGCTAACCATATATATATATATATATATATATATATATATAAGGAGGTAGAGATTTAGTTATGTAATATACATTATAACATGTATGCATAAACTCTCTCTCTCTATATATATATATATATATATATATATATATATATATATATATATCTATATAGATATATGAACATAACATAGAGAGGAAGGGTTAGGTTTACATGGCAGTGTATACTAAGTTAGGGTGTGTGTGTCCTTGTACAGGGTTATAGCTTTAGTATTGAAAGGTTAAACCCAGTTTTAGTTTAGCATTTACATACAAAATCTGAAAATAAACTAACATTTAAACCAGTGTAATATTAACATAATGCAGTTTTAGATTTTAGGAATTTGAAACATCACAACCAACTCAATGCTCCCAACACATCCTAACATGATAGAGATAAAACCCTAACATACTATCCATACGTTTTGCTATGCATACAGTTCAATATTACATATTAAATCTGAATTTGAACTAAACATTTGAAATCAATGTAAAAATGTTAACATGTATTCAGTTTTAGGATTTTGGAAAAATTCGAACATCAAACCAACCCAATGTTTATCACAACCTATCATGTAAGAATATGAAACATAATATTATATCCCTACATACAACAATGTATACAGCTCAAAATATTACATTAAAAACAACAAATTGAACTAATCACTTAGAATCCAATATTAGGGGTTAATATGCACACAGTCTCAGATTTGACAAGTTTAAACACAAAACTCAACCAATTTCTTTAAGAATTGAAACCTTGTGTATATGATACATGTGCAGTGATGTGAACAAAACTAATAACATAAAATTTATATTTGAATTACGAATTTAAACTGGAAAAGCAGAGAACCAGTCTCTGATACTGTACTGTATCAGAAATATTGGGGTTTTGAGAATTTAACATCAAAAACATATTAATATGTATTTAGATAGGTTGGTAATCAAAGTGTAGCATGCATACGTATCGGCAAGTGTCTGTGTCCACTATATATATTCTCATGTCCTAATAAACAAATCAAATTCTATATCAAGACCAACATTTAGATTTCTACCAAGATTTCAAAGTAGGTGATTGATGTAGTCAAGACAGTTTTATTATTATTATTTTTAATACAAAAATAATAGCAAGAAGGAAATAACGATAAAATCTGTTCTGCTTATCTGTTTAAAAAAAGAAACCATTTTGAAACCCAGAGCTAAAATATCAAATCCAAGATAAGGTCTAGCAAAAATCATCGATTAATTGTATTATGAAGAAACTCATAGCAAGAAGTTACACAAGGTTTATAAAAACAGCTAAAGTTACTCCTAAGTTAAATAATGAGAAGCAAAAAAGAAAACAAAACAAACAATAATTCCTTTTTTTTGAGAATGACTGAAACAAAAGTAGAGAAAACATGTTCAAAAATATTTAAGGTACAATCTGATAATCATATGCGTCTATCCAAAATTATGGTGCTCCAAATCCTCGTCATACTAGTAAACAAGGCTACGATAATCACAGAGTCCTCGACTAAGGCACATACCTCTAGGTTCATGGTATTTAAAATTTCTGCATTGCCGCATGCGACGGCGAAAACCTTAAATTTCTACACCCGTGAAATACGTCCAAAATCTGACTATATGTCCTCACTATGCCAGCTAACATGACTATCAAAGATTCTAGATCCTATAACTGAG
The DNA here is from genome assembly GCA_029216955.1 of Iris pallida. Taxonomy (NCBI): domain Eukaryota; kingdom Viridiplantae; phylum Streptophyta; class Magnoliopsida; order Asparagales; family Iridaceae; genus Iris; species Iris pallida. Next base: position 1,811,053 of record JANAVB010027995.1, read on the forward strand.
GTGACCTAGCCCATATGATTTTCTTAGAAGAAAAACAAACATAATAAAAGAGCAACATGACAAAATTAATCAATCAGCAAGGAACAGATGGAATCGAATCTCAAGATAGTTATAAGAGGCAATTGCGGGAATGGAATCGAGAAGAACGGAACTTACAGCATGATCTCTAATGGTCTGTGCATCCTTGACTGTCCTGGCGATAGCTCACCCTGCTGGTTTTTCCTGGTCTGCTGCTGATGCTGCATGAACCGCTGCTGCTGAAAGAAATCAGAAATGACGGGAAAAGTCTCTGTACAGATAGAGGTGCACCTCCAATGTAGCAGAAATGCCAACCTGCGTCGGCACAACAGGAGCTGCGGTCTCGAGGCCCTGATGAACAGGACGAGAGGTGGCCAGCCTCTCGATAGTATTCCCCGAACCAGAGCGATGAGATCGTGTCTCCATAACCATCATGAAGACAGATCAAAACAAGAAGTAATTTCTGAGAATGAAGTAAAAATTCAAAGGAGGACAATTTATATTCAAGGGAAGTCAATAAGCAACAATTTAGATAAAAGGAATCTGATTAAGAGTTTTTCCTAGTGTGATTGAGTACGTTCAAAAATATTCTGATTCCTACTGCAGGCTGTAGTGATACTCTAGTTCGAATACCACTACACAAACTCGACCTGCATGGGCCACCACTAAAAACGTGTCACGACCCGCACCCTAGAGTAAGGGCACGAGGCGTGGGTACGTCCAGCCTACGCCGCAGTGTCGGCAGTAGAACGCTGTCCTAGGTCACAACATCTAACAATATAATGCTAAGCAGTTTATACTCCCCGAATGGGAGTGACATAGCAGAATATAAACTCAATCACAACTAAGGAAGAACATGATAAAAGATAGATAAAACATGAAATCTAAAAGAGATACAGCAGATAGAAGTCTAAGTGTCTAAGATACACAAACCCAGAAATACATCTCAGAGCTCCAATACAGTAATCCATAAAGTGAATACAACTCAAGACAACTGAAAAACTATCTATACAACCTCTACTGTGTCTCCTCTAGGCTAGCAGGCAACCTCCAGGCTATCTGTAAAATTTATCAACAGGTCCAGTCAGGACAGGAGCGAGCACAGTACATCTCAACAAATCATAGCAGGTCAGGATATATAACCATGCTAAAGAGTAAGATACAAGAAACTGAAGGAAATAACATGATAAAAGGAAGACTTAAATAAATAGATACAACATATAGAGAACTAATAATGACTAGTGATTCAGAGCACAAGATGGTTATGTAAACGGTACGATGTTGTACACGAGTAATCTACAGAGGTTTGTACACGAGTAATCTACTGGATTGATTACATAACCACTTCTACTCCCCCGCCCCAATCAATACACAAGGATCTAGCTAAGTTATGTTATTGTACACGAAGGTCATGTGAATACATGATTATATACGATTTTATACGTTTCGTACACGAATGTCACAAATACAAGGAGTACACGATGTTCACGATAAAGTACACGAACATGAATACCCGATGTATCCGCTAAGGGGATAACATCGCACAACAAGATCCATATAGTACTAATCCATATTTTCAACGTGTCAGCATCATGTAAAGTAATATAAAGCAGAAAATATAATCCTAAACAAGATATGAAATGATCAGAGAATGTACTCGCCTGATGTCTGAATGTCCAAAGTAAATATACTGTCCAAGGAGAGGTGTCTGGCTCCTAATCAGAACAGCACAAGTCACAACAAGTCCATAATGGCAATATAAAGTTCTACTATACATTCTACATGATTCTAGGTCAATCTAGACCAAAGTCAACTCTTGGTCAACTTGGTCAACCCTGGAAGTCAAACCTAGGTCAACTATGGTCAAACTAGGTCTAACAAGTCTAAATTAGGTCAAACAAGTTATTCTAGGTCTAAACAAACTAAGTATATGCAAATCAAGTATCCAAGATAGCTACTAACTCATAGCCTAAGTCACTTGCTAAACCAAGCACAAAACTAAACCATAAGCTAACAAGGCACACAAACTTAGTCATATAATGTATATATATTATTCACATTCACATATTCATATACATAGATATATATAGGAAAGCTATATATATAGGCACATACATATATATATAGAGAGAGAAAGAGAGGTAAAAGAGTAAGTGAGTATGTGTGTGTTTGGCATGTGTGTGAAAGGATATGTGTTAATGTTCTAAAATTTAGTGATAGGTAGGTGTACGTGACATGGGATACATGATGTCAGAGGGTGTATGAATGCATGTGTGTAAAAGGTTATAGGTTAACTCAGTTTATAGAAATACATACATACATACTTACCTTGTATACATGCATACAAATATATCATGTATATTACATTTACATGATACATACATGTATACTTGTATTATATTATACTTAATTCATGCATATTAGATACTTGTATTTATATTAACATATTGCAAACATTCATTTCATTCATGCATCTATGCATTACCTACATGTTTTATACATATGCATACATTGTATATTCATATCATTTCATACATTAACATAGAGACATACAAACATGCACACATCATATATTTTATACCTTGCATTACCTTACATATCATGTTATATATTATCATTCATTTCATATATTATATTATCTTTAAGTTGAATACATCATATATGGATAAATACATTATCTTGCATGCTTGCATTCATATATTACATTCTATATTACCTATATACATGTATTTCCTCCATTCATTCATGCTTGCATCATATACTCTACATTACCATACATGTTATCATTATATATTGTATTACAATATTTATACATTATTTATTCATATCTATTATTACATATATACCTTGTATTCATATCTAGCATTCATTATATACTTTCATGCATATATTGTATATTATTCTTTCATTCATGCATTTATGCATTACTTACATACATTATATTAATTGCATTCCTACATGCTTTCATTCAACCATATATATACATTAATGTAAAGAGCATATATATTATATATATATCATTTCATTCATCTAACATATCATGCATTACATATTTTATATTTATTTAATATCCATACTACATAGGCTCATAGGTTACACAAAATGTATATATCGTATAGTCACTCTTCTACTTAAAACTAATACTGTACCAATTGGGCCTTCACTAAATTCTAGGATTAAAGTATGTTGTAGCCCTTTGTGTTAGCTTTCCAAAACTTTAAACGGATCGTATTTTCGTGTCCGAAAGCTTCCGAAATCGCGAAAATACCGAAACACGTTCGTCTTTCGTACAGCTGACACTCAAATAATTCTACAGAAAGTTACAGAAAGAATTTGGCTTATTAAAATATATATTTGGAAAGCTAACTTTGATACGGTTCTTTTAAAGAAAAACGGAAGATAAATCGGAGTTCTAAACTAAAAGTTATGACATTTCTAAGTTGCTTTGGTTAATAAAAACGTGGATGAATATTATGACGAATTTGAGTTGTTTTGGACAAAAGAACACATATAGGCCAAGATACTTGGATACAAACATAGGTATCCAATGAAACTCATTCTAACCATCCTAACTAAGATCAATCCACTCGCTAACCATTCTAAAACTGAATTTAAATATCTATTAAAACTATTATCTTATATACATACACATGGGGTGTCCTAATTTGGGATCTATCAAGTAGGACACAAGACACACATCTAAAATCCTCAAGAGAGCTCCATATGGCCTCAAATTTGAATCTAAATGGGGTACATGCATGGGGATGGATCCTACGGATTCAAAACTAATTTATATGCAAAAGAAATTGATTTAGAGGATAGATTTTACCTATTAGAAGTGGAATCCCAATGAAATCCTTTAGGACACGGCTCCGATACGAAGATCCCTCAAAGTGGACACTCCTCCTTGCACTCCTCTTCCAATCCTTGGTAGCACCCTTCCCTTGGAGAATGGAAATGATTGAGGGAAGGCTTGGTGAAGGAATGATTTGATTTGGAGATCAAATCAATGGGAAGGCTCTCTAAAATTAGGGAAGAACAAAAGGAAAATAAAAGAGGCAAGATTATAATGAATAAAATGAATCATTCTCCCCTAAAGGTGGCTGCCATAAAGTGTCCATTAGGGCTAATGGGAAATGTCCTAATTGCCCCTCTCTAGTCTCATATGGTTAAGTCTTGACTAGGTCCAAGTTTGGGGTCAAAATGATCTAGTTTTGAGTCTCTAACTTAACCATTCTAACATGATAAAAATTAGTTTATTTAACTAACTTAAATGTTGGGTCTTATGAGCCATTCTTAACTTAATATTGGATCCCATCTAGAGTTTAAGCTACCCGGGTCACAATACAAGTCGGAATGAGACGAAACTCAAATCCGACTAAACAAATCCAATAAAAACAATATTAAAAATATAAAATTTTCCTAAAATATTAAAATATGAAAAATGACCAAAATCATAATACATCAATTTAAATATTATTAAAATAATCTAAAATTTACCAATTAATCAAAATCCTAAATAATTCAAGTCACAAAATGACCAAAATATCCTTAGCCTAAAAAGTTGTAAATAGTCATTCTAATCACATGGTTAGGTCCCCATGGTCATGGTTAGTCTCTAGGCTCAATAGTTCTAGAGTTCACTAGCTAACACATCAAAATTATAATTCACCAATTTTAAATAGTATTAAATTAATTAAAAATTCTCATAAATTATAAATCCTATTATTAAATAATAAACTTTTACAAAAGTTTAAAATTACCCTCATTTGGAAAACTGGGTGTTACAATTGTACTTGTAAGTTTTGCCATATTCCTTGGGATACCGGGCATACTATTTCAATTCCTATTTTTCTTAAATCTTCAAGGATTTCCTTAGGTATATTCATAAGGAAAGCTTCGGGCCTTCTACTTAGAGCATCAGCCACTTTATTAGCCTTGCCCAGGTGATATTCCAGCTCCATATCGAAGTCCTTCAGTAACTCCAACCATCTTCTTTGTCTCATATTGATCTCCTTTTGTGTGAAGACATATTTTAAACTTTTATGGTCTGTGTATATTTTGATTCTCTCTCCATATAAATAATGCCTCCATAACTTGAGTGCGAATACCACAGCTGCAAGTTCGAGATCATGAGTTGGATAATTCCTTTCATGTGTCTTTAATTGTCGGGATGCATAGGCTATGACTCTCCCGTGCTGCATCAGTACACATCCCAGACCCTTACCTGATGCATCACTATATATCTCATATCCACCCGAATCAGATGGCAATGCCAGCACAGGGGCCGAAATTAATCTTTCCTTCAATTCGTCAAATGTCATTTGACATTTCTCTGTCCAGTTAAACTTTTCTTCCTTCCGGGTAAGACGGGTTAAAGGTTCTGCAATTCTTGAAAAATTTTCTACAAATCTTCGGTAGTAACCAGCTAGTCCTAAGAAACTTCTAATTTCTGCTACGGACTTAGGTGTTGGCCAAGACTTAACTGCTTCCACCTTCTTCGGGTCTACCGAGATACGTTCTCCGCTGATAATATGCCCTAGAAATGGTATTTGGTCCAGCCAAAATTCACATTTACTAAGCTTGGCATATAGTTGTTCTTCCCGCAGCGTTTGTAGTACTATCCTCAAATATTTTTCACGTTCCTCTTCACTTTTGGAGTATATAAGAATATCGTCAATGAATACAATTACGAATTTATCCAGATATTGATAGAATATTCGATTCATCAGGTCCATAAATATGGCGGGTGCATTTGTTAACCTGAATAGCATAACTAAGAATTCGTAATGCCCATATCGAGTTCTAAATGCAGTCTTAGGGACGTCTTCCTTCTTCACCTTCACTTGATGGTATCCGGACCTTAGATCAATTTTTGAGAATACTCTTGCCTCTCCTAATTGATCAAATAGTTGATTAATTCTAGGTAAAGGATACTTATTCTTGATGGTGACTTCATTCAAATCTCTATAATCAATTACTAGTCGTAGGGTACCATCCTTCTTTTTCACAAACAATACAGGTGCACCCCATGGCGAAGCGTTGGGTTGAATAAATCCTTTTGCTAACAATTTCTTTATTTGTTTATTCAACTCAGCTAATTCCTCTTTGTTCATTAGGTATATTTTCTTGGCTATGGGAGCTGCCCCTGGTATTAGATCTATAGAGAATTCTACAGCTCTATCTGGGAGTATCCCTGGCAATTCTTCTGGGAATACGCCTTTAAATTCCTCCACTATCCTTGGGAATGATTGCTCTACCGATTCTTGCAACATTGCTTGAACCAGTAATTCAAACTTCTCTAGTTCTTCTATATTGAATTCATTTTGGTCTCTTACAAATTCGTAAGACTCTCCGTCAGGAAGTTGAAATGAAACTTTCCCTTGGCCACAATCTATATTGGCTAATGTTACGGTTAGCCAATCCATGCCTAGTATCACATCGTAGTTGCTTGTCGGGAAAACAAGTAACCGAGTTCGAAAAGCTCCTCCACCCAACTTTATGGGACATTTACTACATACTGGATTGACTTCTACTACTCCGTTACCGGTAAGAACCTTTAGTGATTTAGGCAGAGGTTGGGATTCTATTTCACGTTGCGATATAAAAGAAGATGCTATAAATGAATGGATAGCCCCGGAATCAAATAATACTGATCCTGGATATGCAGAAACTAGAATCGTACCTGAAACTACTTCTTCCGGGATATTGGCATCTTCAGTCCCCATCATAAATGCTTGCCCTTGTCCCTTTCTCTTCTTGTGGTGATTTTGGACTTGACCCGCCCTTTGTGCTTGTTGGAACTGATATGCCTGAGGGACATATGGTAGCCTTTGCTGATTCCCATAAGTCATGACCACCTGTGAGGTTGGTGCCTGAATCCTTGGTTGAGGTTTGTTCCCCTGAATAGGAGGTCGATACCCTTAATTGAAGCCTTGTGTCGTTGCTCCAAATTGCAGGCAACTGAGGGCATTGATTAGTTGGATGATTTTCCGCTCCACATTTCAAGCAAAGTCCTAAAATTTTTTTACATACATTTCTCTTATGACATTTTTAAGTTGCTTTGGTTAATAAAAACGTGGATGAATATTATGACGAATTTGAGTTGTTTTGGACAAAAGAACACATATAGGCCAAGATACTTGGATACAAACATAGGTATCCAATACTTGGATACAAACATAGGTATCCAATTGAAACTCATTCTAACCATCCTAACTAAGATCAATCCACTCTCTAACCATTCTAAATCTGAATTTAAATATCTATTAAAACTATTATTTACATACATACACATGGGATGTCCTAATTTGGGATCTATCAAGTAGGACACAAGACACACATCTAAAATCCTCAAGAGAGCTCCATATGGCCTCAAATTTGAATCTAAATGGGGTACATGCATAGGGATGGATCCTACGGATTCAAAACTAATTTATATGCAAAGGAAATCGATTTAGAGGATGGGTTTTACCTATTTGGAGTGGAATCCCAATGAATTCCTTTAAGACACGGCTCCGATACGAAGATCCCTCAAAGTGGACACTCCTCCATGCACTCCTCTTCCAATCCTTGGTAGCACCCTTCCCTTGGAGAATAGAAATGATTGAGGGAAGGCTTGGTGAAGGAATGATTTGATTTGGAGATCAAATCAATGGGAAGGCTCTCTAAAATTAGGGAAGAACAAAAGAAAAATAAAAGAGGCAAGATTGTAATGAATGAAATAAATCATTCTCCCTAAAGGTGGCTGCCATAAAGTGTCCATTAGGGCTAATGAGAAATATTCTAATTGCCCCTCTCTAGACTCATATGGTTAAGTTTAGACTAGGTTCAAGTTTGGGGTCAAAATGATCTAGTTTTGAGTCTCTAACTTAACCATTCTAACATGATAAAAATTAGTTTAATTAACTAACTTAAATGTTGGGTCTTGTGAGCCATTCTTAACTTAATATTGGGTCCCATCTAGAGTTTAAGCTACCCGGGTCACAATACAAGTCGGAATGAGACGAAACTCAAATTCGACTAAACAAATCCAATAAAAACAATATTAAAAATATAAAATTTTCCCAAAATATTAAAATATGAAAAATGACCAAAATTATAATACATCAATTTAAATATTATTAAAATAATCTAAAATTCATAAATTAATCAAAATCCTAAATAATTCAAGTCACAAAATAACCAAAATACCCTTAGCCTAAAAAGTTGTAAATAGTCATTCTAATCACATGGTTAGGTCCCCATGGTCATGGTTAGTCTCTAGGCTCAACAGTTCTAGAGTTCACTAGCTAACACATCAAAATTATAATTCACCAATTTTAAATAGTATTAAATTAATTAAAAATTTCCATAAATCATAAATCCTATTATTAAATAATAAACTTTTAAAAAAGTTTAAAATTACCCTCATTTGGAAAATTGGGTGTTACAATTGCACTTGTAAGTTTTGCCATATTCCCTGGGATACCGGGCATACTATTTCAATTCCCATTTTTCTTAAATCTTCAAGGATTTCCTTAGGTATATTTATAAGGAAAGCTTCGGGCCTTCTACTTAGAGCATCAGCCACTTTATTAGCCTTGCCCAGGTGATATTCCAGCTCCATATCGAAGTCCTTCAGTAACTCCAACCATCTTCTTTGTCTCATATTGATCTCCTTTTGTGTGAAGACATATTTTAAACTTTTGTGGTCTGTGTATATTTTGATTCTCTCTCCATATAAATAATGCCTCCATAACTTGAGTGCGAATACCACAGCTACAAGTTCGAGATCATGAGTTGGATAATTCCTTTCATGTATCTTTAATTGTCGGGATGCATAGGCTATGACTCTCCCGTGCTGCATCAGTACACATCCCAGATCCTTACCTGATGCATCACTATATATCTCATATCCACCCGAACCAGAAGGCAATGCCAGCACTGGGGCCGAAATTAATCTTTCCTTCAATTTGTCAAATGCCATATGACATTTCTCTGTCCAGTTAAACTTTTCTTCCTTCCGGGTAAGACGGGTTAAAGGTTCTGCAATTCTTGAGAAATTTTCTACAAATCTTCGGTAGTAACCAGCTAGTCCTAAGAAACTTTTGATTTCTGCTACGGACTTAGGTGTTGGCCAAGACTTAACTGCTTCCACCTTCTTCGGGTCTACCGAGATACCTTCTCCGCTGATAATATGCCCTAAAAATGATATTTGGTCCAGCCAAAATTCATATTTACTAAGCTTGGCATATAGTTATTCTTCCCGCAGCGTTTGTAGTACTATCCTCAAATGTTTTTCATGTTCCTCTTCACTTTTGGAGTATATAAGAATATCGTCAATGAATACAATTACGAATTTATCCAGATATTGATAGATTATTCGATTCATCAGGTCCATAAATATGGCGGGTGCATTTGTTAACCTGAATGGCATAACTAAGAATTCATAATGCCCATATCGAGTTCTAAATGCAGTCTTAGGGACGTCTTCTTTCTTCACCTTCACTTGATGGTATCCGGACCTTAGATCAATTTTTGAGAATACTCTTGCCTCTCCTAATTGATCAAATAGTTGATCAATTCTAGGTAAAGGATACTTATTCTTGATGGTGACTTCATTCAAAGCTCTATAACCAATTACTAGTCGTAGGGTACCATCCTTCTTTTTCACAAACAATACTGGTGCACCCCATGGCGAAGCGCTGGGTTGAATAAATCCTTTTGCTAACAATTCCTTTATTTGTTTATTCAACTCAGCTAATTCCTCTTTGTTCATTGGGTATATTTTCTTGGCTATGGGAGCTGCCCCTGGTATTAGATCTATAGAGAATTCTACAGCTCTATCTGGAGTATACCTGACAATTCTTCTGGGAATACGCCTTTAAATTCCTCCACTATCCTTGGGAATGATTGCTCTACCGATTCTTGCAACATTGCTTGAACTGGTAATTCAAGTTTCTCTAGTTCTTCTATATTGAATTCATTTTGGTCTCTTACAAATTCGTAAGACTCTTCGTCAGGAAGTTGAAATGAAACTTTCCCTTGGCCACAATCTATATTGGCTAATGTTGCGGTTAGCCAATCCATGCCTAGTATCACATCGTAGTTGCTTGTCGGGAAAACAAGTAACCGAGTTCGAAAAGCTCCTTCACCCAACTTTATGGGACATTTACTACATACTCGATTGACTTCTACTACTCCGTTATCGGTAAGAACCTTTAGTGATTTAGGCAGAGGTTGGAATTCTATTTCACGTTGTGATATAAAAGAAGATGCTATAAATGAATGGATAGCCCCGGAATCAAATAATACTGATCCTGGATATGCAGAAACTAGAATCGTACCTGAAACTACTTCTCCCGGGATATTGGCATCTTCAGTCCCCATCATAAATGCTTGCCCTTGTCCCTTTCTCTTCTTGTGGTGATTTTAGGCTTGACCCGTCCTTTGTGCTTGTTGGAACTGATATACCTGAGGGGCATATGGTGGCCTTTGCTGATTCCTATAAGTCATGACCGCCTGTGAGGTTGGTGCCTGAATCCTTGGTTGAGGTTTGTTCCCCTGAATTGGAGGTCGATATCCTTGATTGAAGCCTTGTGTCATTGTTCCAATTGCAGGCAGCTGAGGGCATTGATTAGTTGGATGATTTCCCGCTCCACATTTCAAGCAAAGTCCCAACAATTTTCTACAAACATTTCTCTTGTGTCCTGGTTTTTGGCAGTAGTTGCAAATGATGAACCTATCTAGGTTACCATTTTGAGGACGCTTAGGTGGTCCCTGCCAATAATTCTTGTTGGAGGGTGCCCCTTCCTCGAAGGTTCTTTTATTTTGTGATGACCGGAAAGGTTGCTCTTCTCTTAGAATCCTTTCCTGGTCTCGAGCAGCTTCTGTTACCTCAGAAAAAGTCAGACATCGATAGGATGCAACCCTGCTTTTCAGTTGGGTCCCAAGCCCTTCTAAGAATCTGGATATTTTTGTTTCTTCGTCAGCTATCATATTTGGGGCAAATCGACTAAGTCTGGAAAATTCTGCAGTATATTCATCAACTGTGCGTTTCTTTTATTTCAGGTAGTTGAATTGTCGTTCTAATTCTATCCTTGCTGATTTAGGATAGAATCTCTCTTCAAACTTCTTCTTAAACTCAGCCCAGGACATGCTCATATTAGAATCTTCTGGATATTCGGCACTCCACTAGTATCCAGCAATATCTTCCAGCTGAATGCGAATCGCTGGTACCATATCCTCGGATCGAACTTTTGCAGCCTTCATCAAACCTTCAATGGTTCTTAGCCATTGACCCGCTTCCATTGCATTTTCAGTTCCCTTAAACTTGGGTGGCCTAAGATCCCTGAATTCCTTTAGGGTTCTATCCTTGGTATTGTTAGAATTCTGCATTTGTTCCAATATTGAGGTATTGGTTGCATAGGCAGTATTGACATGCTGACTATTAGTTTCCAGTATTTGTTGGAACAATCGAAACATATCAGTCATGGTTGGTTCAGCTGATACTTGAGGTGGTAGATTATTGGATTGATCCGGGTTGTCCATATCCTGAAAAATTGAGAGACACAATCCTCAGAAAAAAAAAATTGACTCACAATATTTATTTATAACGAGGTGTACAACAAGAACCATATATATTTATATATATTTTATTATAATGAGAGTAATACAAAATGTTGTTTCTACTTCCAACTTTATATCTATTGACATTCTTCTAACTTAGCCTACACATGTCACCCATCTCCCCAAAATGTGACATGGTATTCTATTCTACTTCCACTAATCCATATTTTTATACATCTGCTGATTCCTAAAATACAATATAGCAGACAAAAGAGAAGGACTCCTTCTATACTGTACACATGGTTAGGGTTTCTTATCCCATGACCTCGATGAGGATCCTTTCCTCAGTGAGGATCTCGACCTCTGGGTGAAGTCGTTCAAAGTCGTCTAGTGTGCCCTCATAGCCATTTAGTCCGATGTAGATACGGTTTGGATCCCGGATATACAGGCAGTAGGTTGTATTTTTAAAATATACTTCAGCACCATCCTCGATATCCCTGATGATGGGACGCCTGATTCCGTAAAACACTTGGTAGACATGAACGTCGTACCAATCGGGTGCGTTCTACATTATTCTTGTATAGCATTGGTATAAGTACAGAGTATAGTCACTCCCATCCCATTCCAAACTCGGCATAAACAGGTCCATACCTACATTGATAATATCCTTAAGTAAGAAGTACTTACAAGGAATACAAGAATATAGGAAAAGCATATTTTATTTATTGGCAGCACAATATGCTCCTACTACATACATTCATACATCACATTCCCACTATATACATTCATACATTATATTCCTACTACCTACATTCATACTTTACCTACCTATTGGGGATCTAATACTTATTTACACTTCTACATTTACACATCATCCACATTCTGGGTATTTAAATCCACATTCGCCTTATGTTATAGATTTTTGCCTCTGGATACGTCTGCTTCCATTCCTCCAGAGTACCGTTGCGATCAGTTTCTGGACCTTCAGAGGGTTCTGCCTTGATCAGGACATAGTAATGCACCGTATTATAATATACTCTTCTTTCATCCACTATATCCGTTACCACCGGATATTTCAGCTCGTAATGTACCCCATAGGCCTCTATCATCCCTTTTGGTGCTACTCTCCACATCTTCTTTACAAACGCATAATATTCGTCCAGGATGTGGCTGTCAATACCTAGTCTTGCAAAAGGTGCGAATCGGGGAATGATCTATACCAAGAATTCCTTGGGTCAGTATCCCTTTACTAAGATTAAAATAATTGGTTAGATGAGAAAGAAGTAATCATTGCACAATGCTACTAACTATGAATACTATCTTCCTTAAGGACTTCTAGGGCGCGATTGGGACTCAAGGTCCTCCCTATAATTCTAGAACCTACGTCCTATCTGAACCTATGTTTCATCGTAGATTTTTCATTCTCTCTGACATGTATGGGCCACCACTAAAAGACGTATCACGTCCCGCTTCCCAGATTTGAACGGTGACGTCAAAACACATCCCCAGGCTACGCGCCAAAATCGCGATTGTCGCCCGTAAATCAGCAAAAATGGAAAATACAAGAAAATTTATATTGCATTACACATAGTAATTATAATACAGGAAACTTATCTAACAGTACATTATCTTATAGGTGTATTACAAAGGTAATTTACAAAAGTAACTATGACAGCACTAGTCATAAACTAAAAGTCTTCAGGTCACTACTCCTCAACGTACAGTGGCAATGCCTCGGCAGGATTGTCTTCTTCTTCCTCTAGTGAACAAATACTAGGTCGTTTAGAAATGACAAGCAAGTCCTCGGCCATGAACGGTGGAAATAAAAGAATTATGAAATAAAATGAGACAAATAGTTTTATAAAGTAGTCATATTGAATGAAGCACTATTATTAATGTGTGAGTGTCCTGTTCCTCTTATCCAGATAGGCGTGATGGCAGGTAATGAAATTAAAAAGGAAATGAACCTAACATGGAATGCAATATTGGAGAACAACCCCTGAATATTCATCTAAATGATTTCCCATCAACAATCCCGTTAACCTGGGATCAGGCTGTGCATTCGGCGGCACGGTGCTTAGTATCCGGCCTGGAGCCTCCCTTGGGCTTAACAATCATCTATTCGATGTTACTGTCGAAATAGAGATAATAATCTGGAGCCTCCCTTGGGCTTAGTTTGCCTCCCTTGAGCAAACGAAAACAAGAGCCTCCCTTGGGCTTAGTTTGCCTCCCTTGAGCAAACAAAAATACGTGAGCTAAGCCTCACAAACTCGATTCGCATGGCCCTACGACCGAGTAGAATATTTACTGATCAGCTTTTTATTTTTTATTATGCTATGGGAATATTTAGGAATATCCAGGTTGTTCTCCCCCGCCCAATGCTTCCTAGTTGTTTCTAAGGATCTTTCCTAAATGCCTTAGGTCTTAGGGAATAACCCGATTTTTCAGAAAGTCAAAAATTTTGACTATCTCTTGGAATTTCCACAAATTTTGGCAGAGTCTCCTTTGTATCGGGTGACTCCAGAAATTTACAAGAGATAAATATATGATATAACTAAAAACCGGGTTCGCCGACCCCTTCGGTGGAGCAACTCTCAACACCGGAACCACGCAATTATATCTCGGGTTCGCCGACCCATTCCGTAGAGCAACCCTCAACACCAGATACCCGTGCAATTTAATGAAGTGCAGTTTTTAAAGCTTTCTTACCTTAGCAAGCAACTTAAACGAGTAAGCAAGTTTATACTTTTTCCTTAGCTAGCAAGCATTTTAATCTTTCTTTCTGATTGTTGCGATTTGCTTTGTTTATAAACTAATCAAATATCTTGGAACAAAATTGTTAACGACATGAGAATATATAATATCTAACTATCAACCGATGTCACTAAATATCAAATTATTATCTGTGCTCCTTTAACGATGTAATTAAGGAAAAAAAATTGAGAATTAACAGGGGTAGGGTTACCATAATATATAGGTACCCAAAAATACCTATTTTAACCAATAGTCTTGCCGAGACATGTTAATTATGTACAATCTTAAGTAGGGACAGATTTGATATAATATGTTAAACATTAAAACTAACTCTTATTTGTACATGTCATAATAAGGGAGAAACTCTTATCTACATATGACGTGTCAAGAATATAAAATTCATATGTAAGGATTTTCCTTTAAGCATATATATGGAGTCCCTAAAGTATGTCAAAACTTATAGGTGTCCATGAATTTTTTTTTTAAGTACTTGTGTTTGTGTCCACACAACATGTCAGGGTGTGTACATGTGTGAGAGATGTATACATATATATTGCTAGGTTGATTTCAACCAATCAAAAATTTTAATGGAAAGTAATCATTGGTATATAAGTACATGAATTGAATAAATAAAATATGCCAAGATATATATATGTATGTGTGTATATGAGCATAAGTGTCCTTACATATATGTATATACATTCAAAGTACCTTGTATTGTGTCAAATTGTGTCCATATATATTATATATATATATATATATATATTATATATATATATATATAAATATATATATTATATATATATATATATAATTATATATATATATATATATATAATATATATTATATATATATATATATATATATATATATATCACCTCTCTCTCTATATATATATATATATATAATATATATATATATATATACTATATATATATCTATATATATATTATATATCTATCTAACTATATATTAATATATAATATATATAATATATATATATATAATATATATATATATTATAATAAGCCACAATAAAGGAATTGCAGAAAATAATACTGCAAAATATTATACCAATACCTTATTCAAGTTATGGGTAAACAATTAACCCGAATAGAGGGAATATTCAGAAGCTACATGATAAGTTTAATTCGCTTAAAGGAGTGGAGCTTCATGAGAGTCCTATTGTTAAACCCAAAATGGAAACAAGTAGGATTCCAATTCGACCTCCAATGGAAGTCACCGACTACAAGTTCAGATCTAAGTCAGAATTTACTAAGGAAGATCTGAGAGAGTTAGTCTAGCAATTCAAAAATCAAAGCGTTAATGTACTCTCTGAAGAAGAATTGGAGTACGAACGTCTTAAAGAGAAATTTCTGAATTATAATCCTAAAGGCTAAGGACACCTAAGCACCTTATGTGCTACAAGGAGAATCCTCGACCTAGAATGGTCAAGAGTCTGAATCTGACTCTAGGGAGACTTGTTCTATTCAAGATGAACAAGTTAATCCTATTGAACTAGAAGAAATGTATAATTCTTTTAATTCGGTTCAAATTCTTTAGAAGCGGTTCAGAAAGATATGAATCGAGAAAGAGTTAATACTGTCAAATATGACAAACCCAATTTGATTAAATATTACTACAAAAGACCTTCTCCCATGGATGTTTTGTATGAAGAGAATGATTCTATAATTCAGAATCATTACTGTGTCGGAGAAATCTATGAATGGAACATAGATGGTCTTTCTGATAAGCAAATATATGATCAATTACATCGAATATTGATGTATTCCAATGTTGCTAAAGTTGCTGGTAATAATGATCGACAAATTGCCTTATTTGTCGCCAGTGGATTTACAGGCATCCTGCGAGGATGGTGGGATCATTGCCTGAGTAATGAGCAACGAATGGAAATAATAAATGTCACTAAGACAGAAGATGGACAGCAGAAATCTGATGCTGTTTATACTCTAATATATAATATATTAGAGCATTTCACAGGACATATTTGTTTTTCTAGGAAAGGAGTCCCTAGAATAACATGCTGAGTTATTTCCTTAACTACCACAAATTGCAATGGTATGGTAGCAGAATTTTTACAGACATTGACATCTGTAACCTTATATGGTGCTGTCAATGCTTTATTATTCGCAGCACTCAGTGTTTGAGTTGTGCGTTCACAATATTTTATTGGAATCACACCCTCTTTAACACAATTAAGATCTGCGCCACTATCTACTAGTGCAATCAAATTTTTAATATAATACTCATTATTAATAAGTAATCTATTTGAATGTACCATTTTTGGGTAATATAGAGATCTATTTTCTCTAATTTCTGTTGAGGTTCAGTTTCCTCATCAGAAACACCAGAGGTAGAAGTATTACTTCTTTTCGAGCTTTCCTCTTGCTCATTAGTATGGATTATCATATTCTTAGCTACTGTCTCCAAATTAGACAATCTTATTTGAGTCATCTCATCTTGAGATTTTAACTCTTTATTTCTTTTTTCAATACCTTAATCTCATTTGGAGATCTTGTATTGTTACAGCTTTTACCTCCTTATTTCTATATCGTCGGAGGACTTCATCCATGCTGTAAAATTCTTCTTTCTTATTAGTTCCTTCCTCATTCAAAGAACTACTAGATATCTTTTCTTCAATGCTAAGAAAATCTATTAACTTTTCTCTAGCATTCCTACTGATTTCAGTAGATAATAGAGATTTTATTATCTCTCCTTTATCTTGAGCAGTCAATACATTAATTGACAATCCATTCATTTCGACTATGGATTTATAATACTCAAGATCATGTTCATTGGAACATTCCTCACAGCTACATTCACTATCATATTCGCACATATTGATCGACTCGTCATCACTAGACTCGTCTGATGAACCTAATTCTTCATCAGAATTTATCAATATTTTGTACAGGGTTTTCTTTAACCCTTCATCCTCTATTTCTTGAATTTTCTTCTTAGTATAACATCTATTAGCATAATGACCTATTTTACCACATTTGTAGCATTTTATTTCTTTAGAGCATTTCCTCTTATGAGAAGATTCTTCTCTTTCCCCTTTTCTTTCTCCTTATATTGCTGGGGATATTTCTTCTTCTTCTTTCTCCTATAGTAGGGCTTATTTCCCTTTTCTCTACTATAATCTTTCTTAGCCTTTCCCTTCTTATCATAAGGCTTGTAATCATCAACAGCAAATTGGCTACAAATTCACCTAATTGCTTTCTCTCCGAAAGCCGTTGTGATTTCAATTGATTCCTTAGCTTTAAATCATTACATAAAGCTAAGCCTTCTTGGACACAAGCATTAATTAATGCTCCATAGGTGTAATTCTGATATGGTATTTCGCCATTATTCTTTTCCTTCAACTTTGTCGTATTTTTTCAGCAAAGAGGTTGGGTAAGCCATCAATAAATTTGGATTTCCAATGTGATACATTGGCATCATCAAGCGCCATGACTCTACTCAGAAAAGTATCCTTATACCATCTGAAAATGAGTCAAAGTTGGACATCGTAAATTCTGTAATAGGGTTCTAAATTCCTTCATAGTGGATCCTCGCCCTCATTTTTATGGGATAAAAATTTTCTCAAGTATTTTCTTTGAGCTGCCAGGGATCCCAAGTGTCGTGGGCACAGGAATATCATTCCTACCAGACATATTAGTCTTCCTCAGCTGATTTCTGAGTGTAGATTGTCTCCATTTCGGCAAGAGTAGCCGCCTCTTGGTAGGAAAATTTTTCCTTCTGCTGCTCATTTGATGCATATCAGCTGAAACAATTATATTTCTTCGAACAGGAATTTGGGTCCTGTCTCCGTGAGTCTTTCGACTTTTGGGTTGCTCCCATTTGGGAGGCTCCCAGGGCGTTTGCCCTTTCGCGCCTGCTCATTCTGCAAAATTCGCGAGTTAGAAAATCGGAAGACTATTTTCTCACCTTTAATATTCAATATCAAAATCAAAAATAGCTAATTCAGCTTGCCATCTAGCAAATATTGCTTTGAAGCTAGATTTTTAACATCCTTTTCCAAGACAGTTTTTGCAGAGCTACAATCTATTCTGAGCAAAAATTTCTGATTAAGCAGATCATCTTGGAACTTATGTATACATTTAATAATAGAAAGAATTTCTTTCTTTATTGTGGAATAATTAAGTTGGGTATCATTCCATTTACCCGAGCAAAACCTAACTAAGACCTCTTTATTAGTCTCAGGGTTTCTTTGCTTCAAGATGCCTCCATAACCAATATCACTAGCATCTGTTTCTACGATTTTAAACCATTCAGCATTAGCTAAATGTAAGCAAGGTAAATTTTTAACCTTCTGCTTTATTATCCTAACTGCCTTAGTATGTTCTTCTGACCAGGCAGGTGGATTCTTCTTCAATCTTTGATACAAAATTTTTGTATCCTGAGCTATGTTTTTATAAAAGTCAGAAACATAGTTTAAAGCCCCAAGAAACCTTTGTAACTGCTTATTATCAGTTATTTCATCGGGGAACTTAGAAGCAAATTCAATACTTCTATCAATAGGAATTATTGTCCTATTGGCTATATTATGTCCCAAAAATCTTATTTCTGTTTGGAACAACTTCATTTTTTGTGCCGATATTACCAGCCCATTCTTGATGACTAAATGCTTGAAAATCTTCAAGTGTTTAAAATGTTCATCAAGAGAATTAGAAAATATTAGTATATCATCAATATAAGATAAAATAAATTCAGAATAATTATTGAATATTTCATTCATTATATTCTGAAATTCGGACGGAGCATTCTTTAGTCCGAAGGGCATAACATTCCATTCATAATGCCCAAATGGAACAGTAAATGCAGTCTTATACCTATCCTGCTCAGCTATCTGAATTTGCCAGTAGCCTGATTTTAAATCAAATTTGGAAAATATCCTTGCTCTAACAATTCTGTTGAGCAAATCCCTTTTATTAGGGATTGGGTGTCTGATCCACTTTAAAACCTTATTGAGAGGTTTATAATTAATTACCAATCTTGGTACACCTCTCTCCCTCTCAGCATTATTCATTACATAAAATGCTGTACAACTCCATGGAGAATATGATTTTCTTATTAGCTTCTTGTCTATTAAATCCTGTATTTCCTTTTTGCATATTTCCAGATATTGCTGATTCATCTGGCACGGCCTCGCCTTGGTTGGGATATCTTTCTCATTAAAGCTATCCTCATATGGAAGTGAAACAATATGCTGTTTCCGATCCCAAAAGGCATTTGGAAGATTACTACAAGTCTGAAGCTTAAATTCTTCTTCAACTTGTTGTATTTTATCCTTCATCTCTGGCTTATTTAACTGACCAGAGATTTGTATCTGCCTTATTTTCTTCCTGAGAAAATTGATTTGGTTTTCTTTAAAATCAATTTCCCTTATTTCATTTAGAATCTTGATCATTGGATCACGAATAAATTCAAAGGTAACTTCTCTACCCTTATACATAGTAGAAATTCCCTTCAAATTAATACTCTTTATTGGCATAAGTTTTTCTAGGAAAGGAGTCCCTAGAATAACATGCTGAGTTATTTCCTTAATTATAGAATCATTCTCTTCATACAAAACATCCATGGGAGAAGGTCTTTTGTAGTAATATTTAATCAAATTGGGTTTGTCATATTTGACAGTATTAACTCTTTCTCGATTCATATCTTTCTGAACCGCTTCTAAAGAATTTTGAACCGAATTAAAAGAATTATACATTTCTTCTAATTCAATAGGATTAACTTGTTCATCTTGAATAGAACAAGTCTCCCTAGAGTCAGATTCAGACTCTTGACCATTCTGGGTCGAGGATTCTCCTTGTAGCACATTAAGGTGCTTAGGTGTATCCTTAGCCTTATTAGGATATATATATATATATATATATATATATATATATATATATATATATATATATATATATATATATATATCAACTATATATATATATATATATATATATATATATATATTATATATATATAGTTGATATATATATATATATATATATATATATATATATATATATATATATATATATATATATATATATATATATATATATATATTGATATATATATATATATATATATATATATATATATATATATATATATATATATATATATATATATATATATATATATTTTATATATATATATATTTATATATATATATATATATATATATATATATATATATATATTTTTTTTTTTGTATATATATATATATATATATATATATATATATATATATATATATATCAACTATATATATATATATATATATATATATATATATATATATATATATATATATATATATATATTTTAACTATATATATATATATATATATATATATATATGGGAAGGGATATTGCACCAAATTTATTGCATCAATTGTTGTACCAAACAATCTCAACCACACATTTATTTCAATCATGTGGCCATAAAGCATTCCATAAAGTTGTTGCCACGTCAGCATGCTTTATAACCACATGATTGAAATAAATGTGTGGTTGAGATTGTTTGGTGCAACAATTGATGCAATAAGTTTGGTGCAATATCCCTCCCATATATATATATATATATATATATATATATATATATATATATATATATATATATATATATATATATATATATATCAACTATATATATATATATATATATATATATATATATATATATATATATATATATAATATATATATATATATATATATATATATATATATATATATATATATATATCAACTATATATATATATATATATATATATATATATATATATATATATATATATATATATATATATATATATATATATATATATCTTTAGATGGAAACCACATGATATAACTTGAAAATTTAAAGTTGAAGTACCCATACAAATTCAAAATACTTATAGTGTTGGGTGCAACACATGTGCCCAACTTATATATTTATATAAATCATCTTGTGTCCAAGTATCTATTTATGTGTGTCTAATATATATATTGTATTGTATTGTGTCCAATATATATTTTTGTATTGTGTCAAAGATGCATGTTCATCTCTATATTCATGCTACAATATTTCATGGTAGGTTTTAACCATAATATATATATTTTCAGAAAATGGAAATAATCCCTAATCTATTCCATTATGAAATTTAGAGCAAAAAAAAATTAAGATAAGTCTCAAGGAAGAGGGAAAGAGGGAGAGGACTTTCCTTGGGTTGGGAATTGACCTAGCTTTCTCCACAAATTCCTAATTTTAAACCCAACAACAACAAAAAAGTCTTGTTAGCAACTCTAATCCTAGGTTTAAAGTTGGATTAGAGATGGGAAAAAGTAGTTTAGAATTTACCTAGGTTTTCTTTCCTTTTTTTTGAAGTGGAAGAGGAGGAGGAAGAAGAAAAGGATGAAGAGAAGGTTGGGGGTGGCCGGAGTGGGGCGGCCGGCGGCGGCAGGTGGTGGCGGGCGGCAGCGGCAGGTGGCGGCGGTGGGGTGGTTTGTGTGTTTTTTTTTCTTGTGTGTGTGTGAATGGGTAATTATATAAAGGGGAAGAGTGGATGAGGTGTCCCCCCCTCATAAATACAAGGGACACCTACTCCCTTTCTCCATTCTTCTTAGGGACACATGGCTGCTCCCCCTTTTTTTCCTTTTTTTTGAAAACAAAATAATAATATTAATAATAATAATAATAATAATAATAATAATAATAATAATAATAATAATAAGAGTATGACAGGGACCGATCAACGGGCCGATCTAGCTAGGTTTACACGGCTCGAAGGCCCAGCCCGGTCGAGAACCCAGGCCAAACCGGGTTCACCCCTAACCCGACGACCCGGCCCGGACTGTCCTGGTCAACGACCGGATAATAGGCCCAATCTGAGGCCAAGTTAACCCAGTTCTCTCCCCGGGTCAACCACTATTAATTAATTTGGGAGTATTTTACCAAAATACCCCTCATTATACAATTAGTATAACATTGGGAGGAGTATTTTGGTAAAAAAAAAACCTCCAACAGCTATTTGAATATAAAAGAAGGATGTTTTTACCAATATATACCCTAAATTCTATCCTTTTTGAATGTTATTAAGGGGGTATTTTAGTCATTTTGTTGATAAATGACCAAAATACCTCTATAAGAGCTATATTCTAAGGTATTGATAGTCATTTGGCAACCTAAAATTCCTATAAATATGGCATAATTCATCCAAATTGACCATAACAAATTTTCTTCCATCTTCTAATATTTACAAGCAATCTAGTGATATTCGGTAAAGAGGCTACTTTTTCACTATCATGAAAATGAACAACCATCACAACAACCGCAAGATCAGCAATCTCAATCAGGACTGCAACATCATGAGGTATAAGAACCTCAACCCGCACTGCAACCTCAAGGGGTACAAGGGCCTCAACCCGCACAGTCTCATTTGACACTAGGCTGCGGAGATGGGATTATTCATATTTGGATGAGATCAAAACTTTAACAGCACTTTAGCGGAGTTTATAATGAGTGTGATAATGAAATAATAATCTTGCTTGGAATTCTTGTGAATGCTTGCATTGTGGAAACTGACTCCAATAAAAACATAATTGTGGTATAGAAAATCTACTTAGGCATCTTAACAAGTGTATATATATAGTATCTTGCATCTTCTTGAAAAAAAATGTATCATTTTTCAATATATTGTTGTAAATATGGATAATTCACCATAATTATTTGGCCTACATAACCTATATATTTTGCTTATCCATAACCTATGTATTTTGGTTATTCATAACCTATGTATTTTGACATTTATTCTTTAATTGTCATCATGATGTTAACCTCCATTTTAAGCCTATATAATGGGCTCTTCTCAAGTTGATTGAGACAAGTGAATGAAGAAATCATTTCTTCCATTTTTCTATCTCCATCTTTTACTTTACAAAATGTTATCAACACGAAAGCTCTAGGAAGAAGAAGGGAGAAATATTTTACATAAAGAAAAAAAAGAGTTCTCTTAAGAAAAGAAATATGTTGAAGAGGTAAGTCTAATCTTGTATATAGATACATGCATGTTTTAGTAATTAAATACATGATTGATTTATGTGTTTATAGATTGATTGGAACGCAAGTTTTCCAGATCTATTTTCTTTTTAGTTTTAAATATAAATTTGTATTGAACATGTCACAATTTCATTCATAATATAAAATTCATGATAATCGATTCAAGATTATGCATAAATCTCATTTCTATATTTTTTCTTATGAACTTTACCCAAGTATGAAATTAGCATACAATATCTTAAATTTTCTTCACTTATTTAGAATTAGTTAATTACACTAAATTAGTTTATGTGAATTTGCTAGTTCTATTATTCTATTTTATTTTTGTGAATTCTATAAGGTACTAATTCATATTGTTGTATATGTGAATCGAACTATGAAAAAGAAAATACATTGTTAAATAATGATCACATTGTTGTATATGTGATACACATAAGACATAATATTCTTTGATAGAGTTTCACCACCATTTTGTATATGTGATACACATAAGACATTATTCTTTGATAGCGGTTCACAACATTTTTGTATATGTGACACATAAGTCATAATATTATTTGATAGTGTTTCATCATATTGTGGCATATATGAAGTTTTGTAATCTTGAAAGAGCTTATCAATTTTATTATTTAAATTACTTTACCTCTAATATAATTACTTTCTGCCATACAAATTTTGAATCTTGCAAAGCTTGAATTCAAAGCTCTTGATATGATCTAAAGGCAGAATATCTATGTGAGGATAATCCATTGAATTTATGGACATCTCTAAAGGATGGATTTGACCACAAAAGGATGGTAATCCTTCATATTGCTAAAAGTGAATGGTTGAACCTAAGATACGAAGACTATGAAAATGTTAAAGAATATAATTCTGCTCAGTTTAATATCATTTCTCGTCTTAGATTTTGTGGACAAAAAGTAACAGAAGCTCAAATGATTGAGAAAATTTACTTTATTTTTATGCAAGTAATGTGCTTTTACAGCAACAATATCATGAAAGAAATTTTACTTGTCTTATTACTGTAGTAAAGACAAACAACAATGTTCTCATGAAAAACCACAAGTCTAAACCAATTGGGTCTATGCCAATTCCTGAGACAAATGTCAATTTTGGAATTAGCAGAGGTCATGGTGGAGGACGTGAAAGAGGGCATGAGATTTTTTTATGGGAGATATGTTTATGATTATCAGTCTTATAAAGGTGAGAATAATGGTTCACAAAGAATAAATGGAACAAGTGAACAACACCCTCTAACAAAGAAAACTAAGTTACCAATGAACATTTTGCGAAGATACTTGAAAATTCACTTTCTATTGAATGAGCACTTGACTAATTTATATTTTATTTCAAGTACTTATAGACCATTTACATTTGAAGTCATGTTTTATTTTTGGTTTCCATCATGGAATGTCTAAGCCATGAGAGTGTTCTATTAACAATCTTTATTATGAATTTGGAGTAGCATTTCTATAATATGATATTATCATTTGATATGCTTAATTATTTCTTATTATACCAAGCTAGAATATATGTTCATAAAAATTTTATTTTGCTTTTATTTTGCTTATGGATATACAAAAGGACAAAAATGACTTGGATATGTGTATAGTATAGATAGTGTTACAACACATACAATTTTGAAGAATCACAAGTTTTTCTCAAAGTTAGTATTTGACATGCATAAAGTGTCAACAATAGCTGGACCAACCCATATAATTGAGGGCTTTGGAAGAGCACACATCATGTTACCAAATGGTATTCAAATTTATTTGCATAATGTGTTATATTCAAGCAGTTCCAAGAAGAATTTGCTAAGTTCAAGGATATACGCAAAATGGGTACCTTATTGAAACTCGAAATGATAACAACACAGAGATATTATGTACACATCTAATATTGAAAGCAAATAGCTAATAATGGATGAATTCTCTTGTCTTTCAGTGGGTTTGTATTACACCACCATTGGTATAATTGAATCTCATATGAATGTGGCAGAGCATAAAGCCAATGATCTTGTCGTATGTACCATTTGGCATGACCGTTTGAGTCATCTGGGACAGACTGTTCAAGCGGAACATTATGTAACACCCTTGAATTTTTCAATTTTATGATTATTATTTGACATAAATAGTGATTTTTATATTTTTAGAATTATTTTTAATTTAAATAGTTATTAATAGTGTAAATGGCCTTAGTCATGTTTATGTTTAGAGATGCAGGTCGACTAGAAAAAAAATGACATGACTAGTGTAATCGTGTGTCGTGACTAGCCTATTAGCCATGGTAGAGATACACAGCTATATCCTTGTCCTATATATGAAAACCAGTTAAAATTATGACATCGTTCATAAATATTACTATATAGATCTAATTTTATATATAAATTATTTTATAAGATTTTTCTGATTTTTTTAACTAATATGTGAATATGGGAGTATGGATGGATTTATACTTATATTAGGCCTATAGTCTATCCATGATTTTATTTAAGTTTAATGGTTATGTATATTCTTGGTGGCCTTAACCCATGTAAATTTTACAGTTGGATACAAAATATTATATAGGCCGGCCTTATGGGGCCCATTGGTATATTATATATTATTGATGGCCTACAAACCATAACTACTATTTACTTGTTTGGGCCTCTCACCCATTAAACCCATTTCAATTAGATTACTTCTAGTATTATTTTTGTTGTTCAAATTAAAACTATATTTCTTATATGTTAAGAGTAATGTTTATAGCCAAGCCTAATAGCATTTAAACAATATTGGGTCGGGTCATGGGTGGTCACCCACACCAGCAAACCTAAACCTTCTTGTTCACGTTCTCCCTCTATATATAGGTTTTGTTCAATCTCCCCTAACTCTAAAAAACCTAACCACATAGGAAACCTTCTCTCCATATATTCTCTTCATCATCTATCCCCATCCGAAGTCCCTGATGTAAACCCCCGTTCTGATTATTGTTATTTTATTCTCAATATTTTCATGAGGTAATAATTTAGTGTTTTGTAAAAAATTTTTTTAACTAATATATACTATATATTATGTGATTTATCATAGGGAATATGTAATTAAATGGTGAAAGGAGGATATTGGGCTTTGCAAATAGAAACTTCTTTAAGGGGTTTTGTGCAAAAAACCCAAACCCAAATTCAAATTCAAATAACCGGCCATTAGGATCAACTCTCTGCGATGCAACCCCAGATAAACTCAAGAATTGCTTCAAATATCTGGTTAATCTATATCAAGATTCGATCATATCTAACTATTGATTATATATACTCGATCAAACCCTTCATCCCGAAAACCCTATTGTCATGCGCCCTCAAGTTCGAGTTCGTGGAGGTCGGTGATCGGGATTTTCCTGTCGAGTAGGAGTGTTTGACTCTTAAATCAGGTAAGGTTCTTCCCACATAACCATGCCATAAGATTTCTGTTCAACTTGGTTAATTTCCACAGGTTTAAGTGGAGGGATAGATGTTTGTGTTAATTCCTAGGAGAAGAGTGTTTCCTCAGGTCAGCTAAGAGGTTTCCAATAAAAAATACACAGGGGTACATAGAGAGATGAGTGTGGCCATGCAAAACCATATAGACCCGGTATCCTACAGAGACTCTAATAGGTGCAGACATCAGCCTCGAGTTAGCCGAATACTTGTATAGAAGGACCTAGACTTGGAATACATATATATGTTTTGGGATGCACAGTTTCATTAATTAAGAACAGAGGGTTAATTCAGAAAGATGGGATATTGCTCATGACTTTGAGTATCAGGCCTTCTCTGATACGAGTTAAAATATCAGAGGGCTATAAGGGAAGATTACTTGGTGTCAGTTTCATTAATGGGGTATCAGTATACAGAACAGGTTACAATATCTAGAATTGAGAATGTAGCAAAATATATAGGTATTAATAGATATGTCAATAGGAAGGAGGATAAGACTAGTTCCAGGAGTTAGGTCCCAGAGAGAGGAGGGGACAGTACTCGTAGCAGGGCCTTTTTGGACTATTGAATCCTTGATTTAACATGGTGTCATGTAGACATGTTGGATATGTCAGGTAAAGCAATCTCGAGTTGTACTATTTGGAGTAACCAAGGGGGGACAGGGAATTGCTATGGACCCTAGTGACGTCACTAGAATCAGGAAGTCCTTGCAGTGATGTTGCACGGATATTCAAGTACAAGCAAAGCTAGATTATGGTATGGGTGTAGCAGTAGGTAAAAAACCAATAGAAAACTGGGATTAGTCGGGTACCTGGACTGTAGGTCGGCTACCATG
Source organism: Iris pallida (assembly GCA_029216955.1). Taxonomy (NCBI): domain Eukaryota; kingdom Viridiplantae; phylum Streptophyta; class Magnoliopsida; order Asparagales; family Iridaceae; genus Iris; species Iris pallida. Next base: position 1,838,727 of record JANAVB010027995.1, read on the forward strand.
GGAAATAGGGTGGACAAGTATAGTAGGAACCCCACATGTTGTAGGTTCATATTGGGGTGACCAGGTGTGAATGTGATTCGAGTACCCTTGGGTAATTGCAAGTACCAGTAGAGTGTTGGGTGGTAGGCACAAGCAAAGACATAGGTTCTGACATGTTTTGCAGGCTTGATAGTAACCAGATTTTAGGGAAAGTCACAATACAGGTCGGTTGACCCAGGCCTGGTGAAGAGCAGTAGGGAAATAACTTGTAGGTAGTGAACCTAGATAGAGGGAGAAGGGGTACACGGGTTCAGAGTATGCACATGAGTATCTGCAAACTGACCCATAACCTAGGTAGCATTGATAGAGCATCAAGGATACTCAGGTAAAATCCAATTGAAACAGGTACCCTTAGCATCTGATATGTCTTAGAATGAGGAGTAGGTTTGTGGGCATATAGAATTTGACTTATAGTGTTATCAGAAACCAATAGAGGGATGTCTAAATAGTTAGCTAAAGAGTCTATGCAACACAGTAGGAGTTCCCTTGTATCCAATGGAGTTGATATAGGAAACCTTCTGTGAATACCAAATGGATATGGGACAGGGATGGGATTGCTGATACCACGAGCAGGAGTGATGCTCAATAGGGTCATGTAGGGACATTACATATTAGATAAGCCATCTCAAGTATTACCCATACTGTAGACATGATTCCTAAATTTTCTCATAAAGAACTCATGGAGGGAGGTACAAATGTACTGACAATAGGATCCATGAAGAGTGGCCTAGATGTTAGGACATGACACCTGCCCACATATTAGAAGTTCAGTTTGTATTCATGGAAGGGGCTTAGCCCCTGAGTTTAGTTCAGACAGTGGGCTTAGTTCCTGTAGGTTATATGAGGGTGTCCCTGGAGTAAACTTTAGTGAAGGAATGTGAGGTTGATATTAATAGGTAAGTGTAGATACATGTACATAGGTATCTTGATACCCACAGTATTTGAGCACCACTGGCTATTTTTATATATATATATATATTTATATATATATATATATATATATATATATATATATATATATATATATATATATATATATATATATATATATATATATATATATATAGGTAATAGTCTTGGTATGGATATATGTAGGTATGCTTGTAGGATATGTTAAGATTGGGAGTATCAGAGAGCAGGGCCAATAGAGTTTCAGTCGAGAGATTAACATTATGAGGAATGTTTGGCTTGACAGTATGATAGTATGGTATGTATATATATGTATGAGGATGTGTCAAATGTCATGTGAAGTAAGGGTTGTAATGAGAGGATAAGGTATTAGCCTATGTCTAGGAGTAGTCATATACCAGTCTCATATAGGCAATGAATTTTATCCTCTATATAGAGCCACCTATATGTAATAACCATATGTTAGGATATAGGCCCAATAGGAACTAGTAGACTTCAAAAATACAACATGTAGGAAAGAAAAGGGTTGATAAACCAAGCCAATATCTCCATTTAGAAATAGTAGGGTATTTAGCATTATTTTAAAGGAATGTTTGATTGTAATTTGAATTTCATGCATTGATTAGAATTAACTCTAAAATATAGGTTCCTTGGACTTCGACTCGGCACTTGACCCGTATCCGCAGCTCAGGACCACATGCAAGTATACCTTGCCTTTCTGTACAGCTTTATTACATGCTTATCTTCTTTCATCACTCAGTTGATTTCGATTTGATTATTGACATGTGCTTAATTATTATTATAGATTCCCTGTTCACAGTTAGCCTTGTAGCTTTATTGGACATGTTTTTACTTGTACTGGATTGAGTTGTATCGTAGGATAATGCATTATAAACTGAACCGCTATTCCCTTATTTTGATTCTTATAACCTGCAAGTCCATATACGGGGCGAGGGTTGACCATTTGCACCTGCGAGTCCACACACGGGACAAGGGTGACTTGTCTTGAAACTGACATGTGAGTCCATATTCGGGGCGAGGGTTAGTGATTAGTTCAAACCTGCGAGTCCACACTCGGGGCGAGGGTTTGGTATTCCATTGATCTCTTGTTTACTTGTCTTCCTGCAGTTCATTTATACGTAGTTGTTCATATATTCAAGTCTCGTGATCGTTTAGTCTTCTCCTGTTCATATCCTAGATTTCTTTCATGCATGATAAACTGTTAAAAAGGCTTGTATATTATGTATCTTGCTAGTCCTCTGAGGACCTGATGATCTCTTCAGGTTAGCCGCACTTGAGCCAGGTAGAGACGAGCAGTGTTGAGTCAGCATTCAGATCACGGTATTGTTGTGTCAATGATTAGTGTAGTTGGTTTCAGTTGTATCGTTTCCTGTCTTATTTTATTCCGTCTACTGGTAGTGGATTTGTATCCAATGGACGTGACTTGAACTACTTGAAATTCAGTTTATATCATTCTGTCTTTTATTTCAGTTGTATTTATTAGATTTGGATGTGACTTTACTTTCTGTGGATGAGATCTAGATTACCTTATTGGACATAGTTTCTATGATTTGTATGTACTAGACAGCATTCTACCATCGATACTACGGCGTAGGCTGGACTTGGACACAGACTCGTATCCGAAAAGCGGGTGTAGGCCGTGACAAGTTTTTTTGGTAGCCCATGCAGGTCTATGTTAATCACTTCGGTTACATTACTGTACCGTCGTGAGCCAGCACATAGGATTAGAAACTTAGGATCTCATCCACGTGTCTTGAAAACAGTATTGATCTCTGTCATTGATTTCTATTGAATCTTTGACTTGCATCCTGCTTGAAAACTTCATACCGTCTAACGTTTTCTTTTATTGCAGTAAATGGATTCTCAAGATAGGAACACCGCATCCCTGAACAACCCACCAGCTACAGGAGGATTCTTCTCCTACATGATCCCGCCGATGCAGGGAGGCCAGCTTACTCATCAGGGCGACCCGGCTCAACCGCAGTACTCGAGATTCTGTAGAGACGACATTCCACCACCAGCACAAGTTCCGCACCCAGCATATGTTCTACATCCAGCTCCTATCATGCACCCTGCACCAACGATGTATCCAGCTCCCACCATGTATCCAGCTTCAACGACGTATCCAGCACCTGTCGCATATCCAGCATATATTCTGCCTCTGCCACCTGTACTGGACAACGTTGCTCTCTTTGAAATCTTTTAGCAGCTCATTACTTCTTAGACGCGGCATGCCACCGTCTTCTGCGATACTTTGAGAGAGGCTCTCCACTAGAGACGCTCCACGACTGCGCCCTGGAACCTCCATGAATTTTATGGACCTTAGGCCCAGGGAATTCAAAGGGACGGAAGGGATTCTCTACGCGGATGAGTGGTTAGAGAACGTGGATCAAATTCTTCGGATGACTCGAGTTCCTGAAGACCTGAAGATCGAGTCTGCTAGCATATAGCTTTACGACATCGCCCGCACGTGGTATAGAGACGAGCCTCGATTCATCGCACGCGATGTGACTTGGGAAGAGTTCAAGGATCTGTTCAAGTCGAAGTTATATCCTGAAGCAGCCTGCGAAGAGTTGGAGAACGAGTTTGAGAGCCTGGAGCAGGACAACCTCTCCATCGATGATTATACCGCAGAGTTCTCCCGCCTCAGTCGCTTTGCAGATGCCTTGACCCCTGCGGCCAAAGCCAAGAAATTTAGAAAAGGACTTTCATACGAAATCTGCATCGCCACCTGTCACGACCCGCTCCCGAATAACCGGATACGAGTCGGACACGCCCAGCCTTTGTTATTAGAATAACAAAGTAAGATGTACCATTCTAGGGAAACTAACCAGATAATATGAACATGAAATGAAATCACAGCATCTATATAAATGTGTCCCAACCAGAGTAAAGTACAATATCTGAATTATTACATTCAACTTATGAAAGAGTCTGCTAGTCTCAATACATGGAAATATAATAGGAAAAACTAAAGAAGCACTAGGCTTCTGCAGCCTCTAGGTCACAAGCAGCTCCAGCTGGCTCAGCAGGGAAAGCAATATCCTGACCATAGTATGTGTCACACAAATCCTCCATCTCACCTGCAACATATCCTATTCAGGAGCGGAGCAAAGTACAGTTCTAGGTAATGAACAATAACATCATGATATGGAAAGTAAATGCTGAAAGAACAAGAAGAACAAGATATGTAAAGAAAAGGAAGAACATGAACTACTGCTATAAAGATACATGAAAGATCACGACTATATAAAGATGCAGGAAAGATCACGACTATAGCTAAAATCAAGATCAGGATCATAGGAACTAATGTAAGAACAAAATCCTGAACATGTGTCATAGATTTGAATACTTCTATGATATGTGACCGGCTTGGGTAAGACCATATAAGAGCATGAAAAGATCCTGAAAGATCATATAAGGTACGGCTTAGGACCCGCGTGCACTGTGCGAGGCCTAAGCTAAAGATCATGAATAAGTATCTGGGTTTGGTCACATATCTAGAGTATTTCCCCCACCCCAAGATACAAGTAAGACCATGAAAGAACGAGCCAGAAAAGATCATGAACGTGTCGTAGTGTGTCAGGAATAAAGAACAAGAAAATGTACTGATCAAAACCATAGAATGTACTTGCCTGTCTTCGGGTGATCGAATGTAGGCAATAAAGCTGGATATCCTCCTGTTTATATAATTTATAAGTATAAGTCTACAATGTAGGTAAAACTTCTAGTCTAAAGGTTACTATGATAACTTGTTTTACTTCAATCTTATCTATTTATAACTATGAGTTACCATTTATACTACCACAAATAATGAATCAACAAAAGGTAATCTATCTATTTATCTACACACTTGTGTTCTATAAAGTCACTCCTATGCACAGATTTGGTTTTTGGTATAGTAGTTGATACCCACCCTTGTTCAGGTAATACATGTTTCAATACCATCCTATATCAGTCCTGCACCAGGGCCTGCTCAATCCTTTCCTGGTCTGTCTCAAACCTACATATAATACCAGTCCTAACCAATTTAATGTCAGAACATAACCAGTCCTATTAGCCTCAAACTTATTCCTATAAATAATTCTCAATCTCAAATGGCATCAGTTCAAAATTGGCTGATGCATTGCAGTCCTTAACAGGACATTGCAAATTAGTCTAGATAGGGCATTGAGACCAACAGTTCAGGATATGGTGTGGAATTAACAGGCTGCTGGTCAGGAATACACACCCTGGCTCCAGGATAAGAGTATGAAGTAAATCTTCAGGGACTCACAACTATCAACTTAGCTATACTCGAACAGTCTTCCATATCAAACCAATCAATTCTAAAACTAAACTAAGCTAACATATTTGTTAACCTATCACCTGCCTAACATTTCACACCCAGACCAATTCCTCAATCCTAAGTTAGTGGCCTGATTCCTCCAGTTCTCGAAATATAGGTTGAACTCTTGACAGTACAGACCACAACACAACCTAGTTAAAAACTGGTATTAAACAGCCTACTGTCAAGTTCAGTCCAATAGTAAGTTAAACAACAGACCCTGTGTTGTAAGAGGACAGGACTTACCAGGTTTAGGAATAATCAATTTGAGGGACTGACTGATATAAAATCAATCAAAACATGACAACATTATCAAACTCATATCAGTCCCATCCTCAGTTTAAATAGTTCAACTGTAGGACATATATTAGGTTAATCATCAATTTATCTAAACAATGTTCAGTCTGGCTCTAAGGGGTTGATACAGACCTACCTACCAGCTCTACATCAAACAAGGGACAATTAAACCTCTCCAAATTTGAGTCATGGCAACCTGTCCATTTTCCTAAACCAAACACAACTCCAATAATTTCATTCTCACAATTGTATCAGGAAACTTAAAGAATCCCATTTTCCAATTGAAGGTCAGTCAAGTACAACTTCTCCAAATCTAAACAAACTCCCAGATAGTTTCCTAATTGAAGAAGTACTCAGGAGCTTCAAAAGAAACTATAGGTTATGCTTACTGCAGGTATTTGACAAATAAGTCCATCTCAGTGAAATCTGATACCATCCTTAATTACAAAACTGATAAAGAATATGCATAGGTTCTGAAAGGAATTGGAGTTTAAAATACAGGAAATGGTATCAGCCATCCCAGCACATACCCCTAGGACCCAAGTGTTGACTGCAACTTAAACGTAGAGTTGCCTTCAAATGTGTAACAGGGGTTTCACAAGCCCTGTTCTCAACAAGACAGAATTCTATGTCACCCAGATAATATATGTTCAGCTAAACCTCAGTCTACTAGTGTGCTACTGCTACATCATTGTTCAATAGTTACCATTTGAAATCGATTTAATATATATTAGAGGAAATCAGCCATGAACTACATCCTACAGGTTCAGTAGAGCATAAGCTAAACAAAATTAGAGATGTTAATCCTCTGTTCAAAAACAACCCACCACACTACTAGGATACCCCAGGAAATCTCACGTATCAAGCTACATGAATCACTCTCGTAACAGCATATGGAATCTCAAACACATCTATATATGAACATATATAAATCTATATATAAAATCCATATGAATCTATATAGGAAAACACATGAATCTATACATAAAATCACTAGTTAACATCCTATGGACTGCTAATATGCCAATGGACTGCTACAATGATCTACTCCAAAAATAAAAACACTAAAATTGCCAATGAACTGCTATATCTTATTTAGGAATACCTGCTAGGAATAGATCTTCCAATGACACTTGAATCAGACACGAGATAGCTGTGTCCTGAGCTTAAGCTGAAATAAGATTTAGATATAGGGAATGTAATTAATTGCTATAAAGAATCAGAACATGGTTTCTAATCGAAACTCACCTCTACTATTCAAACAGAGCTCGAAAGGAGAACATATCTAAATCAGGAGAATTCGAGATACAATCAACTATTCCAATCAAGTTTTTATGCAGGATCAAGTTGGTTTCATGGAGGAAAACAAACAAACATATGATGGTCAGAAATTCTATTGCAGATCCAGAGATGAATGATCATTGGAAACAAGGATCGAGCAATGATCATAGTCGATATGTCCTCCTCTCGATCGAGTCGATTAACTGGATCCAGAGAAGAACCACTCGATCTACTATTGATTGCTCATGCTCGATGATTCAAATGGATTAAGAAGACGAAAAGGTTAAGAAATTACCTAATGATCTCCCTGTCGATTGCGATGGTCGAGCTTCCGAGTTCAATCCACCATGGCCGATTGGTCAGAATAGAGGTGAAGAAGATGAAGTTGGGAATGGAGAATTGTTCAATCAATAGAGAGGAGAGGTGTCACTCCCCGTTCCTAGAATGCGTATTTTTATACAAGAATGCGTATTTTTATACATGTGCAATTCATGTATATTTATTTAGTATTTATCATGTATTATCCTGTATTTAAATTTCTTTAATTTTATGTTAATAATTGTCTGTATTTTATTTCCAGCAATTTATTTTCTGTATTTTATTTCCTGCTCTTAACCTCTCTGCTTTGCTTTCGGGTTGCATTGGTTGGGCCTGATCAAACCCGACCCAATAACCCCACCTACCACCACCCTCCCTATTTAAAGCTTCCATCCCCTTCTCTCTCCTCATTACTCTCATTCTCACCATTACTTCTTCTTCTTCCTCTCATCACTTCTCCACCTACCAACCCATCAGCAGGCAAGTGTAAATCTTGCTTCTTACTTGGAGAACCATTTTTATGGTTCATTTCTCTTCCTCTCATGATTCTGAGAGAGTTTACTACTTAGCATTTTTGATTTCTTTGGCTGGTTTTTGCTAGATCTAAGATGTTGTATTCTCGGCTGTTTATGGGTTTTGATCTCCCAATTTAGCGTGTATTTTCAGTCACGCACACATCTCTACGTGTCTGCATGTATTTTCAGTCACGCACACGTTATTACGTCACTGCGTGTATTTTCAGTCACGCACATGTCTCTACGTGTCTGCGTGTATTTTCAGTCACGCACACGTTATTACGTGACTGCGTGTATTTTCAGTCACGCACATGTCTCTACGTGTCCGCGTGTATTTTTAGTCATGCACAAGTCCCTACGTGTCTGCGTGTATTTTTAGTCACGCACACGTCTCTACGTGTCTGCGTGTATTTTCAGTCATGCACACGTCCCTACGTGTCTGCGTGTATTTTTAGTCACGCACACGTCTCTACGTGTCTGCGTGTATTTTTAGTCACGCTCCCGTTCCTACGTGCCAGCGTGTATTTTTAGTCACGCTCACGTCTTGACGAGCGTGCGTGAATTTTCAGTCACGCACACATCTTTGTATGAGTGCGTGAATTTTTAGTCACGCACACGTCCTTACATGTCAGCGTGAATTTTGAGTTATGTGCCATCTTTGCTGTGCGTGTGTGGATTTCCCTTCACGATCACACTGTGCGTGCCAACGTGAATCATTTTTCACGTTCACTCCGACTAGACTTGTTGGCGTGACTTGTTGGCCTTAGTATAACCTACTAAACTTGGCGTGACTTTCTAACCAGGGTGTTTCTATTTGTTCTATACTTATTCAATTAATGATGGCATGCTAATTCTTCTATTATATCCTTACACCTTTTTGCATAAACTTGATAAATCATGATATGTTAATATCATTAATACAGGTTGTTATGTGGAATGTGTCATGTGTCTTGATTGATCCATGGATACCCAGTATAACTGGAACTTAACCTTGAGAATTATAGACTCGACCCCATGTAATACTAATTGACTTTCATGCCTTGATACCATTGATAATAATGGTTATCTTGATTAAATTTGATCATGCGTTCCTAGTTGAAACTAAGAGACTGGCTAGTCGTCTTATTGAATGAAATGAATGAGACACGTTCATGTAATGAACTATTGCAATCGACTGGCTGATCCCGAATATTGACATGCAGGCACATGCAGGCTTCAAATTATTTATTTATTTATTTTTATCTTACAAAAACAGCATGTGTACTTTATGGTCAAGGCATGATTACTCCGTGGTTAGACTTGATTGTTGCATCACGCTATGTAAAACCTACAACCTAGCCGTACGGGTATCGTTGTAGAGTTGCGCATATCGTACCCCGTACGAAAGTACTCATTTGAATGACCATGATCTACGGCATGGGACTTCACTCAATGTAGGGACTATTAAGTTAAATAAAATAATGATGGCATGGAGAGAATGGATTCCCGAGTTCTTACATGGCAGCCCTCCTTGGGACTATTAAGTGCCCGACAGGCCGGCTGGTTCCCACAGATACTGTAAATCTGTCACACGGGCAGGGAACGGTATCTACTTATATTATTGTACATGCTATATTAACGGCGGGCGTCCCGTTGGGACTCGTCTAATTACATGATTGGCACAATTGATTGATTGGATAGACTAGCCTTGCTCGCACATAGTAAGAACTGAGGAATCCCTATTTGCATAATTCCAGGGTAACTTGGGACTCACAAATAGCAAGCTATAAGAGTTGATTGGCCGTTCAAGATGATTTGTTTGTGTACTGTACCTACTCTGCTGCCTAACTGAGATGATCAGAATGTCAGGACATGACAGGCCAACTTCTGTCCTTGTTTGGTTGGGAGGTTGGTTCGAAGTGTCGTGATGTTATGTGAATCCTAGTAGATAGCAGTGACCTATTATTATATTCTCTTACTTACTGGTTTAATCCTTCATATCGTGCTCCCTTGTGGTACTTGCTATTAGAGGTCTAACCTCTCTGGTTTTGCATAGCCAGATTTAGAGCCGGTCCCCGAGGATCCAGCTTACTTCTACCTCCAAGATGGTCAATACTAGGGGAATGATCGCAGGAGGACTCGAGTGGGTTCCTTACCTCACCACTCGTTTTGTTATTTACTTTATACTTAGCCGTTTGGCACCGACATGTTAGTCGGATTGTCTTGCACTTACTTTTGCATAATTGTAATTAAGTCAGACTGCAGCTGATAACAATTGTGTATATGTTACTATACCATCTGGCTATGTTTTGTAAAGCCAGATTTCCAGAACATTTTGACTGAACGTTTGGGACGCCTTACTGCTTTATCTTATATGTTCTCTATTTTGCTTCTTATTTGAATGATTGAGACAATAGATGTGAAATGACCATAGTAAGACTTTCGTGTAGTATGCACCCCCCTCATCTGGTTAGACAGCATTGATCATATTATACGGTATTCATCTACCCGTAATACGTAGCTGGCTGAGTCATTCCCCCGCTCTCCAGTATTCTGGTTCTGGGGCGTGACAAGGTTTTAGTGGTAGCCCATGCAGGTCTGATTTCAGACTTGTGGGGTATTTTGATTTATAGGATGTCTCAATCACACGTGTTCCCTCCTTGATCTCATGATTCGTTATTCTCAACCCTTGCTTGACATTCCAGTATCCTTTGACTTCATTGATCCTTTATGTCCGGTTGTTTGATTGTTCTCTTGTCCCTTTTCTTAGGGGCACTTCGTCTGCATCGGTCAGAGCTGGACAACAGCAGGAGCAGCTTGGACAACCTGACCCTATGGGCCAGCAACAAGGGCCAGTACTAACTCAAGAGGCTACCCAGGAAGAAGTGATAGTGGAAGCAGCAGCTGGGTCGCAGTATCCGGATGTTCCACCACCACCCACAGTTCCGCCTACCCAAGTGGACACACCAGCCCTTCTGGAGATCATAAGAGGAATGATGGCTACTCAGCAACATCAGATGTTGGCCCAACAACGCATGCACACTCAGCTACAAGAGCAGAATGTGTTGCTCAACCAAGGATTGCAGACGGCTTTGGAAAGAGAGTGGGGACTGATTCAGGAGCATCAGCCAGGTTTTGCAAGTACAACCCCCGTCGTTTCGAGGGCACGGAGGATGCCATCTCAGCAGATGCATGGCTTAAGGATATTGAGGCTATTCTGACAGCAGCTAAGGTACCGGCAGAAGAACGTGTGGATCTAGTGAAGTTGTTACTTCAGGATCTCGCACGTGATTGGTGGGAATCAGAGGAAGTGGACATCAGACGTCCTGTGGCTTGGGACAATTTCACTGCCAGATTCAAGACCAAGTACTATGGAGTTGTGGCACGGTTTGAGCTACAGCAGAAGTTTATCAGCCTCAGGCAGGCTGGCAAGACTGTAGATGCTTATGCAGCAGAGTTCTGCAGATTGAGTAGATTCGCCCCAGAGATGGTAGCAACAGAGAGCCAGAGGGCCATAAGGTTTCAGCAAGGGTTTCATCTTGAGCTCTTGCAATTGATAGAGGGGCATAATTACCAGACTTTTGACGAAGTATTGACGGTGACTCGAAGGTATGAGATTACCATTCAGAGGCTTGCGGTGAGGACTGGGGGTCAGAAGAGATCCCACAGTCAGATTGAAGGAGGAGGGGGAGCAGCACCCCGAACAACAACACCATCCACTGGCATTCGTATCCACGATATAGCGATACGAGGACCAGCACCACCACCCAGGCAGCAACAACAGCAACAGAGGAAGAACCAGCAACCCCCGGCGGGCTGCACTTATTACGGAAAGATGGGACACACTAGAGATGTGTGTCGGACATTGAATGGACTGTGTCTGATATGTGGAAATCCAGACCATCGGGTTATCACATGTCCCATGAATTCGAGGGCAGGAGGACCAGGGCAGCAGTTTCCTACTCTGCCAGCACCAGGGGCAGGCCAGTATCGAGGACCAGCGGTGGCAGTTAGGCCGTTGGCACAGCGGCCGTTAATGCCGCAGGCTCAGATGTTTCGGCAGCAGAGGCCACCGATGCAGTAACACCAGCATAGACCACCCCAGCATCATCAAGGAAGGGGCCAGCAACAGCATCAGGTTAGGCCGCAGCATGGAAACCAGCAAGGAGGTCGAGGGCAAGCATTCACTTTATCCTTGGAGGAGGCATTGGCATCGGGAGATATTGTGGCAGGTAACATTCTCGTCGCCTCATATCCCGCAGTAGCATTGTTTGATTCGGGAGCATCTCATTCATTTATATCTACACAATTTGCGACACAACTAGGGATGGAGTTCGAGGCATTGCCAGGGAGGTTGAATATACTCACTGGCAATGGGCTTGTAGGAGTTAGTAGAGTTATTTTAGCATGTAGCGTTGTAGTTTGTGGACATTCCTTACCCGCTCGGTTGATAGAATTTCCTGTTAGAAATTTTGACGTTATCTTAGGCATGGACTGGCTGAAAGACAGTCATGCGACAATAGATTATCGTAGAGGGAGTGTATCTTTTGATATTCCAGGCATGAAGCGGTTCACCTTAGTCAGATCAGGGGCAACTCAACGAGAGCAGGGAGTAGTAACGTCAATGAAAGAAGTTCAGATTCCGAAGGTAGTTGAAGAGTTTCTAGATGTATTTCCCGAAGAACTCCCAGGTCTACCACCAGTTAGAGATATTGAGTTCAGTATAGAATTGACCCCAGGAACTAAACCGATATCAGATCGGGTTTACAGAATGACGGATTCAGAGCAGGCCAAGGTATACCAGCATATAGAGGAACTGAAGGAGAAGAAGTTCATCCAAGCTAGCGTGCCACTATGGGCAGCACCAGTGGTACTTGTAGGGAAGAAGGATGGGTCATCCAGATTGTGCATTGGCTACAGAAAGCTTAACGCGGCAACAGTGAAGAACAAGTACCCATTACCCATGATCGATGACTTATTTGATCAGTTGAGCAAAGCTAGAGTTTTCTCCAAGATAGATCTTCATTCAGGGTACCATCAGGTGAGGGTTCGAAAGGAAAATATTACCAAGACAGCATTCAGGTCGAAGTATGGGCATTATGAATTCTTAGTAATGTCGTTTGGTTTGACCAATGCTCCAGCAATATTCATGAATTTGATGAATCGCATCTTTATACCATACTTAGACCAGTTTGTCGTTGTGTTCCTCGACGACATTCTCGTATACTCTGCTGGTGAAGAAGAGCATGAAGACCACCTTAGGAAAGTGTTACAGGTTCTGAGAGAGAACCAGTTGTATGCCAAGCTCAGCAAGTGTGAATTTTGGTCGGATCATATTTCATTTTTGGGTCACATCATATCAGGAGCTGGAGTAGCAGTAGATCCCAAGAAGATAGAAGCAGTAGAAAGTTGGCCAGTACCCAAGACCGTAGCAGATGTGCGAAGTTTCTTGGGATTGGCAGGATATTACAGAAGGTTTGTGTCAGACTTTGCGAGGCTTTCAGCACCCATGACCCGCTTGACCAGGAAGGATGTACCATTTGTTTGGTCGGCAGAATGTCAGGCATCATTCGAGACTTTGAAGCAGAAGTTGATATCAGCACCTATTCTTACATTGCCAGTTGGACCCGAAGGTTTTACAGTATATTGTGATGCGTCAGGTAAAGGACTTGGATGTGTCCTTATGCAACATGGGAAGGTGATAGTATATGCATCTAAGCAGCTTCGGGACCATGAAAAGAATTACCTAACTCATGATTTGGAGTTAGCGGCAGTAGTGTTTGTTCTGAAGCTTTGGAGGCATTACTTATATGGTGACCGAGTGGAGATGTACACAGATCATAAAAGTCTGAAGTACATCTTCACTCAGAAGGAACTAAACATGAGGCAGAGGAGATGGTTGGAGTTGATTAAGGATTATGACGTGGAGCTTCAGTATCATCCAGGCAAGGCTAATGTAGTAGCAGACGCTCTTAGCAGGAGAGGCGTCGCATTTATGTTAACAACACAGAGGCATATCTTAGAAGACCTTCAGGAGATGGGCATCGAAGTTATACTTCCTAGTGATGTTGTCACGCCCCAGAACCAGAATACTGGAGAGCGGGGGCAGACATAGCCAGCTACGTATAACGGAGTGGAATCAACGCCGCTATACGGTCACGGCTGTCTAGATATGTGAGGGTTTCACTACAATCCATCAGTCTCTTAAGGTCATAAAATAGCCTATTGTCTCAATCTCAACCAACTAGTAATAATCACAAGATGTCAGAGCATCAAATACATAAATATAAGGCATCCCAAATATTACATATCCAGATGATCATGAAGCTAGTCGTTACAAAATATGAGGACTAGCAAGAGTTCAGTCATACATGATCAACCCCCGGGGCTTGTCAATCACGTTACAGCCCGTAGGCAGACAATAAGTAAAAGGTGCAACCGAGCTAACACTTGCTCGTCGGCTAAACGCCTCAAAAGAATAATTTACAATATTACAGTGGAAGAACAAAAGAAACCCACTCGATGCCCTGGTTACGCCTGGTGACCACCATCGGGCTGGAAAGCAGGGAGATCCTTTGGTGCTGCTCCGGTATCTGGCCATACAAAACCAGCTGGGTCAGACCCCAGAAAGAGCAAGTGCCACAAGGGAGGCTTCACTTAAGGACTAAAACCAATAAATCATTAGCATTCAACAAGTAATAAAATAGTAAGTAACACAGATTGGGGTTTGTGCACTACCAATGCACTTATCCCAATCAGAGAAAATAGTTAAGACAACAGGAGAATCATGATAAATAAAATATAGCTGGACAATATATGAAGAGAATCCAAAAGTACTTTTCCGGAAGCCAGGTTACAATCCTTAAACCAAACAAGGACCGAGATTGTAACCCTTCGCCTGAACAGAACTTAGTCTCTGATCATTTATTGCTAAAGGTGACAATCATCAAGGTGAAAATGAGGGAGTACAATAATAAAAGTGACAATAAAGAGTACAGTGTGCTAGAGTGACAATAGGGTACAATTATTATGGTGACAATCTGGAGTGACAATCATTATAGTGACAATCTGGAGTGACAATCGTTCAATCATTCTGGCACAATCTTGCAATCAATCACTTCTAGACAATACTATACTGGACTAGACTCCATCCAATCAACCACGGCCAATCATTGCCTACGGCTTTCTACATTAACTAACTAGGGTTATCACAATCCTAGTTACTAGCAAGATGCAATGAGATGTTCCACCAGCCACAAGCCCTGCAGCTAATCCAGGTTATCCAGGCGATTAGGATTCATTAAGCAATTATCAAGATTATTAGGTGTGCCCCATATGACAGTGGGCTGGAAGTGTACCCTACTCGACGGCAGGCTACAAGTCCAACAATTGTGGCCGGGATAACGGGATCACCTGTAACTGGAGAAATCTCTCATGGCTACTGAATTATTCTAATCATTAACCTTATTTTATTTCAATATGTATCCCTGACCGTGGTACTCAGGGATCCATGCCCTAGACATGATGCGAGACTGGACAAGTGGATTTAACAAGCAAGCAAGAAAGAACCACCCACGGTGTCAAGACAAGTCAAGCTAAGTTATCAGGTCATGTCAAGTCAGGAGTGCGCCAGGACGGGCCACTATCATGTCAGGTTGGTCATGTCAGGAGTGCACCACTACGGGTCACTGTCGTGTTATACAAGTTCCTTGTCATACCATGCCATGTACAATAGTCATTCCAACATATTAAGTAAAATCAAGTTCATGACAAAAGGCGTAAGGATATAAAATGGACGTAAAATATCTAACAAAATATCAATATAAGGGCTTATAGAAGAGCCAAGCTTAAAGAATTAAAACCAAATCTCCAAGAGCCAATAGATTGCGCAAGGGGTCAGGGGGTTGGATTGCGCAGGGTGTCAACTGCGCAGGGGTGGAGTGCGCAGGGTCCAAGCGCGCAGGATTGGATTGCGCTGGAAGGGGCAAGCTGGACTGCGCCGGGCTAGATTGCGCAGGGCTGAACTGCGCAAAGAATAGACTACGCAACAATAGATTGCACAGCAATAGGTTGCGCAGCAATGGGTTGCGCAGTCGGTGAACTGCGCAGCAATGGATTGCGCCAGTACTGGACTGCGCAGCGATGGATTGCGCCAGCAGCAAGAGGCACTGGACTAGCTGGATAAATTGCGCCAGCGCTAAAGAGCGCTGGGCTGGGCAAGCTGGATTGCGCCAGCGCTAAGGAGCGCTGGGCTGACTGGATTGCGCCCGGGACAGAAGGTCATCTTCCCCAAAGCTAAGAGCAAATGGCCATGGAAATTCAAAACTTCAAAAGACCATAACTAGGTCAAATCTCAACGAAAATCCACTTTGCAAAGGTCTAAATTGTGTAAAATTAAATTCTCTTCAACATGGAACAATCAAAACATGAAAATTAACAAGTTTTATAGATCAAAACCACCAATTTATGAAAATACTTCAATCCTAGATCTACAAATTTCCAAGCTCCAAATGGAGAAAACCCAAGTTCTAATGTTGCTTAAAATGAGCTAATAAAGCTATTAGACAAATAAAATATAGCCCTTAAGTGATAGCAAGATGCAACTTGCCTAGGTTGGTGGATAGGAAAGAGTAGTGAGGAAGAAGAAGAAGAAAATAAAATGAGGAGAGAGAGAGAGGGAGTTTGATATTTATAATGGGGTGGGGTGGTTCACATGTCAAACCAAAATAAACCGAACCAAGCCAAGCCAAGTCATGTTGAACCAAGTCAAGGCCAATAAACTCTTTCTAGCAATTTAAACCAAATGAATCAAGAAATAAACCCAAGCTTCACTAACCCAAAATAATAAACCAATGAACCATTAAAACCAATTGAACTATCAATGCTAAATAAAATTCAAGCCAATACAAAATAAACCAAGATAATTGATCATGAAAAATTAAATATGGGTCCAAAACACGTATACGTACACTAAATATGTATCACGAATTTGGGACATTACATCCTACCCACCTTAAAAGAATTTCGTCCTCGGAATTTAATCAAGAGGCTAGAGATGTAAGGGAAAGCTATTCTATCATAGGCAATCTACGCTACCAATCAATCATACAATCATTCATGCAAGCAAGGATTCGAAACGTAAGGCATAAGGAAGATATTACACCTTACGAGTCAAACCAGCCGGGATGACCTGATCAGATATCATCCTCATGCTCCCAAGTTTGACTCTCCCAAAGAGGGATGACTCTAAGCAACACGGACTGAACTGATAGTCTTGCGCTTGAGGTCTCTCTCTTTGGTCAAACATGGACACGGGCCTCTCCTCATACGAAAAGGTTACGGTTATTGGTACCAACCCTTTCGAATGATCTAGGATATGGCTCGGGTCCGGGATGTTCCGTCACAATCAGGATACATGAAATATGTCATGCACCCCGCATAATGACGATAGAAAAGCAAGATGAGAGGACACATATACCTCTCGACCGATTCTGAACCTGAGCCTGGGCTAGAGCAAACTGCCTCGGGTTCTGTTGCTCGAAAGTCTGGGCCTGAGTCGGCAATGGCCTCGGGAACGGAAACTGCTGCTGCTGGTGAACGGAAGCTGGTACTGGTGCTGGTGCTGGTCCCCTAACCGAGGGACTAGATACTGTCGATGTTGAATCAACTCTGAATGGGCAGGACCCCACCCTATGGTCCGGTGCTCCACACAATAAACACAATCCCAACGCCTTGCGACACTCTGCTACCACGAGTCCAGGCTTCCCACAATAAGAACAGCCCACGGCGGAAGACTGCGCTTGCTTCTGTTTCTGCAGAGAGTACGTCGGGGTTGAGTGCTGGTCCGACGTAACTGAAGCTGCTCGCCTCGGAGCTCCAATAGTTAAAGTCCTAGCTGCTAGAGGTGGTGCCGAAGACTGGTTCATCTGACTATGGGACCGCTTCCGACCTCCAGTCCTGTCCACTATTCTCTGGGAGGTATACTCGTGCCTCCTGGCTGCCCTCAGTACTGCATCAAAGGTCTGATGCTCAAACTGTTTGACTGCCAACAAAATCTCCAGGTGAAGCCCTTGCTGAAATCGCTGGGCTCGATCATACTCGGTTGCCACCAAGGTGGAAGCAAACCGACTAAGCCTGGAAAATTTGGCCGCATAACCGTCGACCGTCCTTCCCATCTGCTTCAGGTTGCTGAATCTGGTCTGTAGATCGTACCGAGCCACAGTATCGAAGTACTTGGTCTGGAATCTCTCTCTGAATACGGTCCATGAAATAGGGGCCACTAATCCCACGGCCTGTGCTGTCCACCAGCTGCGGGCAAGATCTAGTAACTGCAGGCGTACCACGGCCACCTTCTCGTCTTCGGGAGTCTTGGCTGCTTCTAGAATCACTTCAGTATCCTGAAGCCAAGCATCTGCGGCGATCGCATCTTCGTTGCCATCGAAGAATAGAGGGTTCAGGCGCTTGAAACTGTTCGCTGCATTGTTCCCATGACGACCACCTCTATTCAGAGCATCTTCCACTACCTGGTGCAAGGCATCCCCTCTACGATCCTGGGAAGCTAACAAGGTCCTGACGAGACCCACCAAAGTGCCATCATCGGGCTCTGCAGGCTGAACGGGCTGAACTGGTGGCTCGGGATCCCCGGTAGGCATAACTCTAGAAGCCACTCCTGAATGCTGGGCTTGATCCCCAGGTTGCTGCTGGTCCATGGGAGGTGCTCCGCCTTGCTGATCGGTCGGTCCATGAACAATGCCGCTGAAGAAGACGACATAGGGAACAATAAGGAAGGACCAGGACAGATCAACGATAACAAGCATGTGATCAGGACAAGAATTCAGAGATTCAGAGAATACGAACAGAGATCAAGGACGGGTACTGATTGAGACATCTATCCGGTAAACCCTCACACATCTTGATTGACAAGACCTGCATAGGCCACCACTTAAACCATGTCACGCCCCAGAACCAGAATACTGGAGAGCGGGGGCAGACATAGCCAGCTACGTATAACGGAGTGGAATCAACGCCGCTATACGGTCACGGCTGTCTAGATATGTGAGGGTTTCACTACAATCCATCAGTCTCTTAAGGTCATAAAATAGCCTATTGTCTCAATCTCAACCAACTAGTAATAATCACAAGATGTCAGAGCATCAAATACATAAATATAAGGCGTCCCAAATATTACATATCCAGATGATCATGAAGCTAGTCGTTACAAAATGTGAGGACTAGCAAGAGTTCAGTCATACATGATCAACCCCCGGGGCTTGTCAATCATGTTACAGCCCGTAGGCAGACAATAAGTAAAAGTTGCAACCGAGCTAACACTTGCTCGTCGGCTAAACCCCTCAAAAGAATAATTTATAATATTACAGTGGAAGAACAAAAGAAACCCACTCGATGCCCTGGTTACGCCTGGTGACCACCATCGGGCTGGAAAGCAGGGAGATCCTTTGGTGCTGCTCCGGTATCTGGCCATACAAAACCAGCTGGGTCAGACCCCAGAAAGAGCAAGTGCCACAAGGGAGGCTTCACTTAAGGACTAAAACCAATAAATCATTAGCATTCAACAGGTAATAAAATAGTAAGTAACACAGATTGGGGTTTGTGCACTACCAATGCACTTATCCCAATCAGAGAAAATAGTTAAGACAACAGGAGAATCATGATAAATAAAATATAGCTGGACAATATATGAAGAGAAGACGAAGGTACTTTTCCGGAAGCCAGGTTACAATCCTTAAACCAAACAAGGACCGAGATTGTAACCCTTCGCCTGAACAGAACTTAGTCTCTGATCATTTATTGCTAAAGGTGACAATCATCAAGGTGAAAATGAGGGAGTACAATAATAAAAGTGACAATAAAGAGTACAGTGTGCTAGAGTGACAATAGGGTACAATAATTATGGTGACAATCTGGAGTGACAATCATTATAGTGACAATCTGGAGTGACAATCGTTCAATCATTCTAGCACAATCTTGCAATCAATCACTTCTAGACAATACTATACTGGACTAGACTCCATCCAATCAACCACGGCCAATCATTGCCTACGGCTTTCTATATTAACTAACTAGGGTTATCATAATCCTAGTTACTAGCAAGATACAATGAGATGTTCCACCAGCCACAAGCCCTGCAGCTAATCCAGGTTATCCAGGCGATTAGGATTCATTAAGCAATTATCAAGAATTATTAGGTGTGCCCCATATGACAGTGGGCTGGAAGTGTGCCCTACTCGACGGCAGGCTACAAGTCCAACAATTGTGGCCGGGATAACGGGATCGCCTGTAACTGGGGAAATCTCTCATGGCTACTGAATTATTCTAATCATTAACCTTATTTTATTTCAATATGTATCCCTGACCGTGGTACTCAGGGATCCATGCCCTAGACATGATGCGAGACTGGACAAGTGGATTTAACAAGCAAGCAAGAAAGAACCACCTACGGTGTCAAGACAAGTCAAGCTAAGTTATCAGGTCATGTCAAGTCAGGAGTGCGCCACGACGGGCCACTATCATGTCAGGTTGGTCATGTCAGGAGTGCACCACTACGGGTCACTGTCGTGTTATGCAAGTTCCTTGTCATACCATGCCATGTACAATAGTCATTCCAATATATTAAGTAAAATCAAGTTCATGACAAAAGGCGTAAGGATATAAAATGGACGTAAAATATCTAACAAAATATCAATATAAGGGCTTATAGAAGAGCCAAGCTTAAAGAATTAAAACCAAATCTCCAAGAGCCAATAGATTGCACAAGGGGTCAGGGGGTTGGATTGCGCAGGGTGTCAACTGCACAAGGGTGGAGTGCGCAGGGTCCAAGCGCGCAGGGTTGGATTGCGCTGGAAGGGACAAGCTGGACTGCGCCGGGCTAGATTGTGCAGGGCTAAACTGCACAAAGAATAGACTGCGCAACAATGGATTGTGCAGCAATAGGTTGCGCAGCCATGGGTTGCGCAGTCGGTGAACTGCGCAGCAATGGATTGCGCCAACACTGGACTGCGCAGCGATGGATTGCGCCAGCACCAAGAGGCACTGGACTAGCTGGATGAATTGTGCCAGCGCTAAAGAGCGCTGGGCTGGGCAAGCTGGATTGCGCCAGCGCTAAGGAGCGCTGGGCTGACTGTATTGCGCCCGGAACAGAAGGTCATCTTCTCCAAAGCTAAGAGCAAATGGCCATGGAAATTCAAAACTTCAAAAGACCATAACTAGGTCAAATCTCAACGAAAATCCACTTTGCAAAGGTCTAAATTGTGTAAAATTAAATTCTCTTCAACATGGAACAATCAAAACATGAAAATGAACAAGTTTTATAGATCAAAACCACCAATTTATGAAAATACTTCAATCCTAGATCTACAAATTTCCAAGCTCTAAATGGAGAAAACCCAAGTTCTAATGTTGCTTAAAATGAGCTAATAAAGCTATTAGACAAATAAAATATAGCCCTTAAGTGATAGCAAGATGCAACTTGCCTAGGTTGGTGGAGAGGAAAGAGTAGTGAGGAAGAAGAAGAAGAAAATAAAATGAGGAGAGAGAGAGAGGGAGTTTGATATTTATAATGGGGTGGGGTGGTTCACATGTCAAACCAAAATAAACCGAACCAAGCCAAGCCAAGTCATGTTGAACCAAGTCAAGGCCAATAAACTCTTTCTAGCAATTTAAACCAAATGAATCAAGAAATAAACCCAAGCTTCACTAACCCAAAATAATAAACCAATGAACCATTAAAACCAATTGAACTATCAATGCTAAATAAAATTCAAGCCAATGCAAAATAAACCAAGATAATTGATCATGAAAAATTAAATATGGGTCCAAAACACGTATACGTACACTAAATATGTATCACGAATGAGATTTGAATTTTGTGAAGAGTCCTCTCTGTTAGGAATCAGTGAGAAAACAAAGTCCTTCTCCACAGGACTTAATAAGAAGGAAAGGCTGTGGGCTTTTCTGGGTTATGGGCTTCCTAGGTTATGGGCTGACTTAAAGGTTTAAATGAATTAAACCCAAACCATAGTATTAGTGATAACTAAATTCATTACCTACATCAACCAAATAAAAATTCCAATAAAATGTTTTTATAAAAAAAATTTAATATTTGGAAAAAGTGGAGTTACAAATCTTCCCCTTGAAAAATTTCGCCCTCGAAATTGGAATGTAGACACAGATTCTAAACTGAACCAAAGATAGTGAATCTAAAAAGTTGTGTATTGAATTCAATTTATTTGAAACACAAAATACACTCAAGTGAACAAACTAGGGTATCGCTCACGCATCTCGTCCTCACGCTCCCATGTGGACTCTTCCGGAGAGTGGTGTCTCCACATGACGCGGACAAGAGGAATGGTCTGGTTCCGCAGTCGCTTCTCCCTTCGGTCCAGGATCTCTACTGGCTGCTCCTCGTAGGTCAAGCTCGGGCCCACCTCTAGCTCAGAATAGTCCACCATATGGCTCGGGTCTGGAATGTAACGTCGAAACTGAGATACGTGGAAGACGCTGTGTACTCCCTCCAAACTAGCTGGAAGCGCTAGTCGATACGCCACCTCGCCAATCTGTGCTGTCACCTCGAAAGGCTCGATGTACCTCGGACTGAGCTTCCCGCCTCTGCCGAACCGAATGACGCCTCTGGTCGGTGAGATCTTCAAGAACACCCTTTCACCAGCTGCGAACTCCAATGGCCGTCTGCTACTGTCCGCCCAGTGCTTCTACCGATCCTGCGCAACACTGAGACGATCCCTGATTAGTCTGACTTTCTTAGCTGAGTCTACCACCATCTCTGGCCCAAGCAAAGCTCTCTCGCCAACGTCGTCCCATGATAACGGTGTGCGACATCTCCGCCAATACAATGCCTCGAACGGGGTCATCTCGATGCTAGCCTGATAACTGTTGTTATAGGCAAACTCCACCAGGTGTAAATGGTCCTCCCACGAG
Source organism: Iris pallida (assembly GCA_029216955.1). Taxonomy (NCBI): domain Eukaryota; kingdom Viridiplantae; phylum Streptophyta; class Magnoliopsida; order Asparagales; family Iridaceae; genus Iris; species Iris pallida. The sequence goes on from JANAVB010027995.1 coordinate 1,861,365, forward strand.
CCGCCGAAGTCGAGTACGCAAACCTACAGCATGTCCTCCAAGGTCTGATTGGTCCTCTCAGACTGCCCGTCCGTCTGTGGATGATAGGCGGTACTGAACTTCAACTGTGATCCCAAGCTCATCTGTAGACTCCTCCAGAAGTATGATGTGAAGTGGCTGTCTCGATCTGAATCGATGCTAACCGGCACTCCGTGAATCCTCACGATCTGACGCATGTAGAGGTCTGCAAGCTTCTCGGTCGACAGCCCAACCTTGAACGGAATAAAATGGGCAGACTTCGTTAATCTGTCTACGATCACCCAAATAGCGTCCTTGCCACTGGAAGTACACGGAAATCTAGATACGAAGTCTATGGTAATGTGCTTCCACTTCCATTCCGGAATAGGTAAAGGCTGGAGTAATCCTGCTGGTCTCTGGCGCTCCGTCTTGACTTGTTGGCACACAAGGCATCTAGAAACAAATCTGGCAACCTCTCTCTTCATCCCATACCACCAAACATACTCCCGCAGATCCTTGTACATCTTGGTAGACCCAGGATGTATCGAATACTGCGACTGGTGGGCCTCCTGCATCACCTCCTCCCGCAAGTCCTTGGGTACATATAGCTTGCTCCCGTGCCTTAAGGATCTGTCCTCTGTAATGGTGAAATCATCGAGCAAACCCATCTTCACCCGAGCTCTAAGACATCGAAGCTCCTCATCAAGAAGCTGGGCCTCCTTGATCTTCTCTAACAATCCCGACTGTATCTACATGTGCATCATCTGTCCTCCATATCCTGGCAGAACAACCTCAATCCCAAGGCTCTCAAGATCCTCCAATAGATGCTGGTCCATGGTGAGATACATAGCAATAGGATAACGACTGAGAGCGTCTGCAACCACATTCGCCTTTCCAAGATAGTACTGTAGACTGATATCGAAATCCTTCATGAGTTCCAGCCATCTGCGCTGCCTCATATTCAGCTCCTTCTGAGTAAAGACATACTTCAGGCTTTTGTGGTCCGTAAAGATGTCCACTCTTTCACCATGTAGGTAATACTTCCACAGTTTCAGGGCAAATATGACTGCTGCAAGCTCCAAGTCATGTGTAGGATAGTTCTTCTCATGGGGCCTCAACTGTCTAGAAGCATATGCTATAACCTTCTTGTTCTGCTCCAGCACACATCCCAAGCCTTTTCCTGAAGCATCGTTGTAGATGACGAATCCTCCTGATCCCGATGGCAAAGCTAGAACTGGTGCCATCGTGAGTCTTCTCTTCAATTCTTCAAATGCTGTCTGGCAGGCGTCGCTCCAGATGAACTCCTCGTCCTTCCGCGTAAGCTTCGTCATAGGCTCTGCTATCCTGGCAAAGTCCTTCACGAACTTCTTGTAGTATCCTGCTAGACCCAGGAAACTGCGAATCTCTGCTACTGACTTGAGAGGTGCCCATGCTTCTACTACCTCAATCTTTTTGGAATCCACAGAAATCCCCTCTCCAGTCACCACATGCCCTAGAAACTCCACTTTGTCCAAGAAAAACTTACATTTTGAGAGTTTTTCGTACAGCTTCTCCTTCCGTAGAATTTCCAAAATAATCTGCAGGTGCTCTACATGCTCCTCCTCCGTCTTTGAATAGATCAGAATGTCGTCAATAAAGACTACGACAAACTTATCCAAATACTTATGGAAAACCTTATTCATCAGGTTCATAAACACAGCTGGGGCATTGGTGAGTCCGAACGGCATCACTAGGATCTCATACTGGCCGTATTGGGTGTTGAAAGCTGTCTTCGGAATATCCTGCTCCCAAACCTTTATCTGGTGGTACCCCGACCGAAGATCAATCTTAGAAAAGACCTTCGCTCTACTAAGCTAATCAAACAGCTCATCAATCCGCGGCAAAGGGTATCTATTCTTGATGGTGATATTGTTGAGTGCACGGTAGTCAATGCACATCCTCACCATCCCATCCTTCTTGGGCATGAAAAGTACCGGTGCTCCCCAGGGTGAAGCACTGGACCGAATAAATCCCTTGCCCTCTAGCTCGTCAATCTGCGCCTTCAACTCTGCGGCTTCCTTCGGGTTGATCTTGTAACAGTGCTGGGACTTCGGCGCTGATCCGGGCAATAGGTCGATGCTGAACTCCACATCTCGATCTGGCGACAATCCTGGCAGCTCCTCGGGGAAGACGTCGAGAAACTCCGCGATAAGTGGATGCGGCAACTCCTGGTCTTCTGGAACAGCTCCAAAATAGACTCCCTCTGGCCTCTCTGCAACTCGTCTGCTGATCTCGAACGGTAGAACTCCCGGCGGGCTGAAGATCACCTTTCCTTCATGGCAGTCTATTACGGCAAATTGCTCGCTCATCCAGTCGATGCCGAGGAATACGTCGAATTCGAGCAATAGCATCACTAGAAGTCGAGCCCGAATCTCTCTTCCAGCAATAGTGATAGGGCATTCCACCATCTCACTTACTGGCACTGACCCTCCTCCTGTCATGACCTGACAGTTCCGCCTAGTGGGCTTGGATGTGAAGCCGTGTCTATACAGAAACTCATATGATACAAAGCTATGTGTGGTTCCAGAATAAAACAATGCAATGGCAGGGAAAGAATGTAGAAGTATAGAACCTATGATCACATCTGGCACTGCCTCATCCTCCTCAACCGCAGCCATGACGTAAGCACGTCCCTGCTGTGCTCCTCCTCTCTGCTGCTGCTGGTGCTGTGCAAACCTCTGCTGCTGGGGTGGCAGAGCTCCTCCTCTCTGAGGTGCAGCAGGCAATGCCCTGGGTGGTACAGCCGGTGGTCCTCCAGTTCCTTAGGGTCCTCCTGCTAGTCTGGCTGTAGCCTGAGCGCAGTCCCTCATCTGATGTGCATCGGATCCGCAGAAGAGGCAAAGTCCCAACCTCTTGCGGTACTCGTCGATATGGTGTCCAGGGCGATGGCAATAGGCACAAGGAGTCGCCAGCTGCTGCCTCTGATGCTGATGTGCTGGAGCTCTGGCCTGACGGTGATGCTGCTGCTGGTGCGGCCTCGTCTGGATCTGAGTCTGAACCCTCTTCGCTGGTGCCTGGAAACTGCTGCTGCCCACATCCCGGTCCCTCTTCAGCTTTGGGTCTGTCTCCTTTTCCACAGCCTGAGCAATCTTCAGAATGCTCGTATACGTCGTCGCCTGACTGATCGCCACCGTGTGTTGCAGCTCTCTGGTGAGACCCTTCTTGAATCTCCATGCTCTGTCCTCTGGCTCTCTAATCAGGTTCTCAGCGAACCTGCTGAGTCTGGTAAACTCCGAAGTGTACTGCGCAACCGTCATCATCCCCTGCTGCAGCGCCTCGAACTGCATCCTTAACTCATTACGCTCCACCTCTGGAAAGAATTTCTCTTTGAACAGTGTTTTGAAAACTGTCCAAGACACTCGGGGCTCCGTCAACTGGGGGTCCTCCCGGTACCAAGCTCTAGCCAAGTCAAAGAGTCAGATGCTAGCCACTGACACCTTCTGGTCCTCTGGAATGTTCGCCATGGTCAAGGTCCTCTCTGCATTTTCCAGCCAATCATATGCATAGATGATCCCCTCGTCGCCCTAGAAGTCCATCGGGCAAAGATTATGATACTCCTTTGTCGTCCCTGGTCTCGGTCCTCGCGGTGCTGGAGGTGCTACTGGTACTGGTGCTGGTGCTGCCGGCTCTCTGGTCCTAAGCGCGTCGACGACAGTCGCTCTGAACTGCGTGGCCTGCTGGTTCTGGGACTCACGGAACTGAGCAGCCTGGTGGTTTTGGGCCTCCATAAACTGCTGAAACATCGCCATCACCTGGGTGCCGTCAAACATCATCGTCGGCGGCAGTGCTGGAAAGATAGGAGGCGCTGGCGGAAGCGGATCTGCCTGAACGTCTGGTACGGTCTACTCCGAACCGCCTGCAACTCCAGAACTGCCTGCAACTCCAGGCTGATCTACGGTCTTCCTCGTAGCGACCATCTGCATAAAAAGAAAACTTGTTGAATGACAAACCCTAAAACCTAACAAACAATGTTTTTATAATAATAAAGCACCTGAAAAACTTGATAAACCTGATATACCCTTATTTCCTGATTTTTCTATGCTATGATCAAGTTTCCCTAGTGTAAATCAAGTCCCCCAATAGTACGCTAAGACCTAGGTACCATTAGGATAGACCTGCATGGGCCACTACTAAAAACATGTCACGACCCGCTCCCGAATAATCGGATACGAGTCGGACACGCCCAGCCTTTGTTATTAGAATAACAAAGTAAGCTGTACCATTCTAGGGAAACTAACCAGATAATATAAACATGAAATGAAATCACAGCATCTATATAAATGTGTCCCAACCAGAGTAAAGTACAATATCTGAATTATTACATTCAACTAATGAAAGAGTCTGCTAGTCTCAATACATGGAAAGATAATAGGAAATACTAAAAAAGCACTAGGCTTCTGCAGCCTCTAGGTCACAAGCAGCTCCAGCTGGCTCAGCAGGGAAAGCAATATCCTGACCATAGTAGGTATCACACAAACCTCCATCTCACCTGCAACATATCCTATTCAGGAGCGGAGCAAAGTACAGTTCTAGGTAATAAACAATAATATCATGATATGGAAAGTAAATGCTGAAAGAACAAGAAGAACAAGATATGTAAAGGAAAGGAAGAACATGAACTACTGCTATAAAGATACATGAAAGATCACGTCTATATAAAGATGCAGGAAAGATCACGACTATAGCTAAAATTAAGATCAGGATCATAGGAACTAATGTAAGAACAAAATCCTGAACATGTGTTATAGATTTGAAATACTTCTATGATATGTGACCGGCTTGGGTAAGACCATGAAAGAGCATGAAAAGATCCTGAAAGATCATATAAGGTACGGCTTAGGACCCGCGTGCACTGTGCGAGGCCTAAGCTAAAGATCATGAATAAGTATCCGGGTTTGGTCACATATCTAGAGTATTTCCCCCACCCCAAGATACAAGTAAGACCATGAAAGAATGAGCCAGAAAAGATCATGAACGTGTCGCAGTGTGTCAGCAGTAAAGAACAAGAAAATGCACTGATCAAAACCATAGAATGTACTTGCCTGTCTCCGGGTGATCGAATGTAGGCAATAAAGCTGGATATGCTCCTGTTTATATAATTTACAAGTATAAGTCTACAATGTAGGTAAAACTTCTAGTCTAAAGGTCACTATGATAACTTGTTTTACTTCAATCTTATCTATTTATAACTATGAGTTACCATTTATACTACCACAAATAATGAATCAACAAAAGGTAATCTATCTATTTATCTACACATTTGTGTTCTATAAAGTCACTCCTATGCACAGATTTGGTTTTTGGTATAGTGGTTGATACCCACCCTTGTTCAGGTGATACATGTTTCAATACCATTCTATATTAGCCCTGCACCAGGGCCTGTTTAATCCTTTCCTGGTCTGTCTCAAACCTATATATAATACCAGTCCTAACCAATTTAATGTCAGAACATAACCAGTCCTATTAGCCTCAAACTCATTCCTATAAATAATTCTCAATCTCAAATGGCATCAGTTCAAAATTGGCTGATGCATTGCAATCCTTAACAGGACATTGCAAATTAGTCTAGATAGGGCATTGAGACCAACAGTTCAGGATATGGTGTGGAATTAACAGGCTGCTGGTCAGAAATACACACCTTGGCTCCAGGATATGAGTATGAAGTAAATCTTCAGGGACTCACAGCTATCAACTTAGCTATACTCGAACAGTCTTCCATATCAAACCAATCAATTCTAAAACTAAACTAAGCTAAATTATTTGTTAACCTATCACCTGCCTAACATTTCACACCCAGACCAATTCCTCAATCCTAAGTTAGTGGCCTGATTCCTCCAGTTCTCGAAATATAGGTTGAACTCTTGACAGTACAGACCACAACACAACCTAGTTAAACACTGGTATTAAACAACCTACTGTCAAGTTCAGTCCAATAGTAAGTTAAATAATAGTCCCTGTGTTGTAAGAGGACAGGACTTCCCAGATTTAGGAATAATCAATTTGAAGGACTGACTGATATAAAATCAATCAAAACATGACAACATTATCAAACTCATATCAGTCCTATCCTCAGTTTAAACAGTTCAACAGTAGGACATATATTAGGTTAATCATCAATTTATCTAAACAATGTTCAGTCTGGCTCTAAGGGGTTGATACAGACCTACCTACCAGCTCTACATCAAACAAGGGACAATTAAACCTCTCCAAATCTGAGTCATAGCAACTTGTCCATTTTCCTGAACCAATCACAACTCCAATAATTTCATTCTCACAATTGTATCAGGAAACTTAAAGAATCCCATTTTCCAATTGAAGGTCAGCCAAGTACAACTTCTCCAAATCTAAACAAACTCCCAGATAGTTTTCTAATTGAAGAAGTACTCAGGAGCTTCAAAAGAAACTATAGGTTATGCTTACTGTAGGTATTTGACAAATAAGTCCATCTCAGTGAAATCTGATACCATCCTTAATTACAAAACTGATAAAGAATATGCATAGGTTCTGAAAGGAATTGGAGTTTAAAATACAGGAAATGGTATCAGCCATCCCAGCACATACCCCTAGGACCCAAGTGTTGACTGCAACTTAAACGTAGAGTTGCCTTCAAATGTGTAACAGGGGTTTCACAAGCCCTGTTCTCAACAAGACAGAATTCTATGTCCAAACCCAGATAATATATGTTCAGCTAAACCTCAGTCTACTAGTGTGCTACTGCTACATCATTGTTCAATAGTTACCATTTGAAATCGATTTAATATATATTAGAGGAAATCAGCCATGAACTACATCCTACAGGTTCAGTAGAGCATAAGCTAAACAAAATTAGAGATGTTAATCCTCTGTTCAAAAACAACCCACCACACTACTAGGATACCCCAGGAAATCTCATGTATCAAGCCACATGAATCACTCGCGTAACAGCATATGGAATCTCAAATACATCTATATATGAACACATATAAATCTATATATAAAATCCATATGAATCTATATAGGAAAACACATGAATCTATACATAAAATCTCTAGTTAACATCCTATGGACTGCTAATATGCCAATGGACAGCTACAATGATCTACACCAAAAACAGAAACACTAAAATTTCCAATGAACTGCTATATCTTATATAGGAATACCTGCTAGGAATAGATCTTCCAATGACACTTGAATCAGACACGAGATAGCTGTGTCCTGAGCTTAAGCTGAAATAAGATTTAGATATAGGGAATGTAATTAATTGCTACAAAGAATCAGAACATGGTTTCTAATCGAAACTCACCTCTACTATGCAAACAGAGCTCGAAAGGAGAACAGATCTAAATCAGGAGAATTCGAGATACAATCAACTATTCCAATCAAGTTTTTATGCAGGATCAAGTTGGTTTCGTGGAGGAAAACAAACAAACATATGATGGTCAGAAATTCTATTGCAGATCCAGAGATGAATGATCATTAGAAACAAGGATCGAGCAATGATCATAGTCGATATGTCCTCCTCTCGATCGAGTCGATTAACTGGATCCAGAGAAGAACCACTCGATCTACTATTGATTGCTCATGCTCGATGATTCAAATGGATTAAGAAGACGGAAAGGTTAAGAAATTACCTACTGATCTCCCTGTCGATTGTGATGGTCGAGCTTCCGAGTTCAATCCGCCATGGCCGATTGGTCAGAATAGAGGTGAAGAAGATGAAGTTGGGAATGGAGAATTGCTCAATCAATAGAGAGGAAAGGAGGCCTTAAATAGCCAGCTAGTGGCGTGGGAATGAGGCTAGCCACTCGCGGAAAACCGCTCTGACAGGTTGTTAGAGGAGAGAGAGAGCACATGGCCGATGAGATTTGAATTTTGTGAAGAGTCCTCTCTGTTAGGAATCAGTGAGAAAACAAAGTCCTTCTCCACAGGACTTAATAAGAAGGAAATGATGTGGGCTTTCCTGGGTTATGGGCTTCCTAGGTTATGGGCTGACTTAAAGGTTTAAATGAATTAAACCCAAACCATAGTATTAGTGATAACTAAATTCATTACCTACATCAACCAAATAAAAATTCCAATAAAATATTTTTATAAAAAAAATTTAATATTTGGAAAAAGTGGAGTTACACCACCAGCCAGGCCACCACATATGAAAGAATTTTGAAAGTAGCATAGGCGGTAGAGACAGAATTGAAGCGTAAGCGAAAGAGAGACAGAGACGCACATGGAGGAAGCAGCAGCTAATTGAGATCGGCAAAGCGATCCAATGTCCCAAAAAGGACCGCAGCACAACAGTATCACTAGCAGCCACAAGCAGCCCCATATCAAGTACAAGACGTTCCTACCTGTAAGTATTGCATGAAGAAGGGCTACATCCAAAAAGAGTGCCGCAAATAGTTAGGGTTGTGTAGGATTTGTGGTTCCAACCAGCACATATCCCGATTTTGTCCGAAGAGAAACGCGACTGCCCCACCACCAACCGCCCGAGGAGGATAAGCTTATGCCACGATCATAGAGAATACGACGACACCACAAGGAGCAACTGACAAAAATTTCCAGTAAATATTGGCAGTAGTATAGATAGGCCTATATTAAACTTCAATTTAAGAGAAATCGAATTACTTTTGCAGTTTATTCTATACTATTCGTTCTAGTAGATCTTGACTTTATTTGAATTTCGAGGACAAAATTATTTTAAGGTGGGTATGATGTAAACCCCGGTTCTGATTATTGTTATTTTATTCTCAGTATTTTTATGAGATAATAATTTAGTGTTTAGTAAATATTTTTTTAAACTAATAAATACTATATATTAAGTGATTTATCATAGGGAATATGTAATTAAATGGTGAAATAGGGATATTGGGCTTTACAAATAGAAACTTAAGGGGTTTTGTGAAAAAAACCCAAATTCAAATTCAAATAACCGGCCATTAGGATCAACTAACTGTGATGCAACCCCAGATAAACTCAAGAATTGCTTCAAATATTTGCTTAATCAATATCAAGATTCGATCATGTCTAACTATTGATTATATATACTCGATCAAACCCTTCATCTCGAAAACCCTATTGTCCTGCGCCCTCAAGTTCGAGTTCATGGAGGTCGGTGATCGGGAGTTTCCTGTCGAGTAGGAGTGTTTGACTCTTCAATCAGGTAAGGTTCTTCCCACATAACCATGCCATGAGATTTCTGTTCAACTTGGTTAATATCCACAAGTTTAAGTGGAGGGATAGATGTTTGTGTTAATTTCTAGGAGAAGAGTGTTTCCTCAGGTCAGCTAAGAGGTTCCCAATAGGAAATACACAGGGGTACATAGAGAGATGAGTGTGGCCATGCAAACACCATATAGACCCGGTATACTACAGAGACTCTAATAGGTGCAGACATCAGCCTCGAGTTAGCCGAATACTTGTATAGAAGGACCTAGACTTGGAATACATATATATGTTTTGGGATGCACAGTTTCATTAAGAATAGAGGGTTAATTCAGGAAGGTGGGATATTGCTCATGACCTTGAGTATCAGGCCTTCTCTGATATGAGTTAAAATATCAGAGGGCTATAAGGAAAGATTACTTGGTGTCAGTTTCATTAATGTAGAATCAGTATATAGAACATGTTACAATATCTAGATTTGAGAATGTAGCTAAATATATGGGTATTAACAGATATATCAATAGGAAGAAAGATAGGACAAGCTCTAGGAGTTAGGTACCAGAGAGAGGAGGGGACAGTACTCGTAGCAGGGCCTTTTTGGACTATTGAATCCTTGATTTAACATGGTGTCATGTAGACAGACATGTTGGATATGTCAGGTAAAGCAATCTCGAGTTATACTATTAGGAGTAACCAAGGAGGGACAGGGAATTGCTATGGACCCTAGTGAAGTCACTAGAATCAGGAAGTCCTTACAGTGATGTTGCACGGATATTTAAGTACAAGCAAAGCTGGATTATGGTATGGGTGTAGCAATAGGAAAAAACCATATAAAAATTGGGATTAGTCGGGTACCTGGACTGTAGGTCGACTACCATGGGAAATAGGGTGGACAAATATAGTAGGAACCCCACATGTTGTAGGTTCACATTGGGGTGACCAGGTGTGAATGTGATTCGAGTACCCTTGGGTAATTGCAAGTACCAGTGGAGTGTTGGGTGGTAGGCACAAGCAAAGACATAGGTCCTGACTTATGTTTTGCAGGCTTGATAGTACTGAGATTTTAGGGGAAGTCACCATACAGGTCGGTTGACCCAGGCCTGGTGAAGAGCATAAGGGAAATAACTTGTAGGTAGTGAACCTAGATAGAGGGAAAAGGGGTACACTGGTTCAGATTATGCACATGAGTATCTACAAACTGACCCCTAACCTAGGTAGCATTGATAGAGCATCAAGGATACTCAGGTAAAATCCAATTGAAACAGGTACCCTTATCATCTGATATGTCTTGGAATGAGGAGTAGGTTTGTGGGCATATAGAATTTGACTTATAGTGTTATCAGAAACCAATAGAGGGATGTCTAAATAGTTAGCTAAAGAGTCTATGCAACACAGTAGGAGTTCCCTTGTATCCAATAGAGTTGATATAGGAAACCTTCTGTGAATACCAAATGGATATGGGACAGGGATGGGATTGCTGATACCACGAGCAGGAGTGCTGCTCAATAGGGTCATGTAGGGATATTACATATTAGATAAGCCATCTCAAGTATTACCCATACTGTAGACATGATTCCTAGATTTGCTCATAAAGAACTCATGGAGGAAGGTACAAATGTACTGACAATAGGATCCATGAAGAGTAGCCTAGATGTTAGGACCGGACACCTACCCACATGTTAGCAGTTCAGTTGGTATTCATGGAAGGGGCTTAGCCCCTGAGTTTAGTTCAGACAGTGGGCTTATTTCCTGTAGGGTATATGAGGGTGTCCCTGGAGTAAACTTTAGTAAAGGAATGGGAGGTTGACATTAATAGGTAAGTGTAGATACATGTACATAGGTATCCTAATACCCACAGTATATGAGCACTACTGGCTATATATATATATATATATATATATATATATATATATATATATATTATATTATATATAGGTAATAGTCTTGGTATGGATATATGTAGGTATGCTTGTAGGATATGTTAAGATTCGGAGTATCAGAGAGCAGGGCCAATAGAGTTTCAGTCGAGAGATTAACTTTATGAGGAATGTTTGGCTTGACAGTGTGATAGTAGGGTATGTATATATATGTGTGAGGATGTGTCAAATGTCCTGTGAATTAAGGGTTGTAAGGAGAGGATAAGGTATTAGACTATGTCTAGGAGTAGTCATATACAAGTCTCATATAGGCAATGAATTTTATCCTCTATATAGAGCCACCTATATGTAATAACCATATGTTAGGATATAGGCCCAATAGGAACTAGTAGACTTCAAAAATATAACATGTAGGAAAGAAAAGGGCTGATAAACCAAGCCAATAAGGCCATTTAGAAATACTAGGGTATTTAGCATTGTTTTAAAGGAATGTTTGATTGTAATTTGAATTTCATGCATTGATTAGAATTAACTCTAAAATATAGGTTCCTTGGACTTCGACTCGGCACTTGACCCGTATCCGCAGCTCAGGACCACATGCAAGTATACCTTGTCTTTCTGTACAGCTTTATTACATGCTTATCTTCTTTCATCACTCAGTTGATTTCGATTTGATTGCTGACATGTGCTTAATTATTATTATAGATTCCTTGTTCACAGTTAGCCTTGTAGCTTTATTGGACATGTTTTTACTTGTACTGGATTGAGTTGTATCGTAGGACGATCGTGTTATAAACTGAACTGCTATTCCCTTATTTTGATTCTTGCAACCTGCGAGTCTACATACGGGGCGAGGGTTGACCATTTGTACCTGCGAGTCCACACACGGGGCGAGGGTGACTTGTCTTGAAACTAACCTGTGAGTCCACATTCGGGGTGAGGGTTAGTGATTAGTTCAAACCTGCGAGTCCACAATCGGGGCGATGGCTTGGTATTCCATTGATCTCTTATTTACTTGTCTTCCTGCAGTTCATTTATACGTAGTGTTGAGTCAGCATTCAGATCATGGTATTGTTGCGTCGATGATTAGCGTAGTTGGTTTCAGTTGTATCATTTCCTGTCTTATTTTATTCTGTCTACTGGTAGTGGATTTGTATCCACCGGAAGTGACTTAAACTACTTGAAATTCAGTTTATATTATTTAGTCCTTTATTTTAGTTGTATTTATTGGATTTGGATGTGACTTTACTTTCTGTAGATGAGATCTAGATTACCTTGTTAGACATAGTTTCTGTGATTTGTATGTACTAGACAGCTATCTATCGCCGACACTGCGGCGTAGGCTAGACTTGGACACAGACTCGTATCTGAAAAGCGGGTGCGGGTCGTGACACGTGACTTCCCTAGCTAGCTACCGGCTCGCGTAGCCGAACCATCGGGCGGCCTCCTCAAAAATATCCCGACACCACCGCACGCTTCTTCGGAGACCCCGACTTCAGGGTGCACTGCCCCGGCGCCAGGGCTCCGTATTATCTTCATCACTGTCAGAGACCCCGATATTTAATTTCCGTCTGATGATAAACGACCCCACACCCGCGAACGCTGTCATTTCACATCTCCGATACTAGCATCCCGTGATCGGTCTTCCCCGTGCGCCATCCACGGTCCCATTGTTGTTGCCGCGAGGCTTACCGGTACTGTACTCATTCTCTGACATTGCCGGGCCGATGCTACACCATCCCGATATTCCTGTCAAAACTGTCTAGAAGACCCCTGCACAGCTAGCCTCGAGACAACTACGACCCTTGGAAGGCTCCGGGAGGAAATCCGAGATTCCTTGATCGAACATCGGTTTCATCTTAGTGGACTTAGGCCTAGAGTAAGTCCATATTTCTTTCTCTTATTAGTACTTCACTTTAGATCATCCTATATATTAGCACTTGGAAATAAGTGTGCTAAAGCATATTAAAGAAGACGAAGAGCCAGCCTAATTGCGTAGATAGCCTTGAACAATTATTTATACATGCATGTGCTCCAGCATGTTACTATTCATTCAAAGGAAGCTAAGTAATAACAGTAACCTTCTTTACTAGGTGCCATATGGAAAATTAATGTTGACTAGATTCTTTTTCAATCACACATTTTATAAACTTTTCTTATTTTGATACACTGTAACATGGGTGGCCACTTGCCTATATAGTAAATGTTTAGGAGAGCATGTCTCACCTCCTCTCTAGTGTTGTGGTTATTTTACAACAAGCCTCCCTCTAGATTAGCTAATTTAATACAAGTCTCTATTCCTTCATTAGCATCTATTAAATAGTAACAGAATGGATGTAATTACCACATATATATATATATATATATATATATATATATATATATATATATATATATATATATATATATATACTTAATCCCACTTTTATTGTTTAAGGGTTTAAATAAGTAGAGTAGGAACTATTAAAATAAAGCCAAATCCTTTTATGTCCCCGTTATAGAAGTAAAGTGGTTAACAAGTTTACAAATAAATTCCAACTCGTACACGTGCATCACATCGCGGCGAAACTTGCTCAATTGGAACCGTGTCGTATGTTTGGTCCTGTGAGCCATGTTTGGTCTGTTTCTGAGAAGGTTAACTGGAACGCTATTTTGGCGGGCCCGCGATTCGATCCAACGAGCGAATTTATGCACGGCCCACCAGAATCCAACTTTGGACATACGGTTGGATTTGTCTCATCAAACTTGATCCGTAAACATGTAGTTTGTTGACTTTAGAGACCATAGGCTTTGGCATATTTTTTGGTGCAAAGCGGGTCCAACGGCATACACGGTTTTGGCCCAAAATTATCATTTTGTCCCTAGGTCCAGATTTGAACTTATGGGTAGGCTATCATAGCTATTTTGCTTATTTCGGAAATATTGGTAATGTCTGTTTCAGCATCCGAGGACAGTTCAAGAGTTCAGCTTTTGCGAACATTTGATCTGACATGTTATTTAGACGTCGTTGAGTCTACACCAGGCAAGTACACCTTGCCAAAATTTACAGTATTTATATGCTCTTTCATATTGCTATTCATTTGTGTCTTACTTGGTTACACATTGCACCTGCTTCTCATGATCATTTTCTAGTTTTACGTGCACGTAGTTTTTAGTTATTTTCCATATTAATTTTCTATCTTTATTATCTTATTCATGTCTAGTGATAGTACTGCTATGCCTGTGCCATGTTTTTCTGATCTGTTTGACATGTACTTGACTTGGACATGACTAGATAGACTTGGTTTCCTAGTACCTTAGGAGAGAACATTTTATTAGCCGTGGTTATACCTCTATTGTTAGTGCCTTCCCGGGCTACGATAGAGAACCTATTATAGGACTGTTAGTGCCTCCCCGGACTACGGTTTTTAGCCATGGTTAATATTATATTCTCATGACATCTCACCATCCATAGAGTTTCTTTATGTGTTATTCTTTCCTCGATTGGTTATCCTATATTTTTTGCATGAGGTTTACTGTACAGTAGGCATGTATATTATGTGTCTTGCTAGTCCCCTGAGGACCTGGTTATCCCTCCAAGTTTAGTTAGAAAGGAGGACTACCCGGAGGTATACGGTTCTGGAGTCAAGGCAGGTGACGTACCTTCGCAGGAGGACGAGATAGTGGCTGAAGACTTCTCTTGAGACATGTCTCTTTTAGACTTGATACTTTATTTTCTTCCTTTTTTAGTGGACACGTAGTTGATTATTTATTTCTTTATACTGTGGTTTCGGGATATCTTACCCGCACAGTTATTATTTATGTTTCATGTTGGACATATCTTTCTTTTTAGTATTATTTTATTGGACTTGATATATCGTGTCTTATTTTTTGTGTGGATGAGATTAGTTGTGACCTGTGACTTGTTTTGTGTTGCTGGATTGTTTTCATGATTTGCAGCTTAAGCATTTCGCTAATGGGCTTGCTTTGAGATTTGGTCTATTAATGAATTGTTGTTGGCATGTACTGTATCCTAGTCTTATACATATTTTGGGACTGGGGCGTTATATATTTTTGTGGTGGCCTATGCAGGTCAATGTTTATCACTTCAGTTACGTAACTATACTGACATGAGCCTGCAAATAGGATAGAAAAGACCTATAGGGTCTCATCCACATGCTTGATTTCCTTCATTAATTTCTTTTTCAAACTCTTGCTTGACTTCTTTGATTTGCATATTGATCCCTTTCTACCGTAAATCTGATCTCTTCTTTCGTGCTTGATAGCGCTTAGAAGGATGATTCGTACTAGGAATACATGTTCCATTGTTCTATTAGTTGAACTCTTTTGAGTTGGGTAGAAGACCTCACAACCTAGCATCCTATTGTCCTAATGACCCATTAAGGAAATATAGTTGAATAACACTAATAGGCTTACCTAGACTATATAGTTTAGAGGTCTCTAACCCATTTGGTCAACCAAAGCCTTAGATAAGAAAATATTAGGACAATTATAGAGGCACAAACACCGGACAAGCCTTTGATTTTTTTGATAAACTAGAATTATTTATACCTTCTTTCCCCATATCACGTACTTATATTTTGGACTATTTTGACTAATGTCGCTATCAGAACCTAGTTTTGCAAACTTATTCTTCTATCGAGCTTGTTCAGGACAAATATTTTATTGGGTGCACCCACTAAAATATTGTCTAATCAGAACCGGTGTCTTAAAGTCTGATCAACCCTAATCCACTTGGTTTACTATCATGTCTGAGCATATCGTATCAGTTACAATATTAAACTAATATGAGCTTGCAAATAGGAATATATCAAAGTAGAATCTCATCCGCAACTGCATTGACAACTCTCTTTCGAATTATTCAAACGCCTTTGAAACCCCATATTTGTGTTCGATCACGTCCTACTTGACCTTTTTATTATCTTTCGCATTCACCTATTTCGGAAAGACAAACCCTCGTACTTGAGGAAGGATATTCGCGTGGACCACTTCCCGACCAGGCAACACAATTTGTGCAAGCTAGACAGCATACAGGAGCACAACGACCCAGACAAACCTTTGCCATGAAGATTAAAGACACAACAGTGACACAAAAAGCAATTGAAGGTAACAACTAAAAGTTTTATGATAATATTAGTTCACGCTTGCTTGTTACATGTTTGATTAGGAACAACCATAAAGATAGAGCACACCTTAGAGACATCTTAAAAACATTGACATATTTCCCTTTACCATAGTGAGTTATATTAATTTCGAGGATGAAATTTTTTTTAGGGGGTAGAATGTAACACCCTTGAATTTTTTGAATTTTATTATTATTATTTGACATAAATAGTGATTTTTAGAATTTAAGATTTATTTTTAATTTAAATAGTTATTAATAGTGTAAATGACCTTTGTCATGTTTAAGTTTAGAGATGTAGGTCGACTAGAAAAAAATGACATAACTAGTGTAATCGTGTGTCATGACTAGCATATTAGCCATGGTAGGGATAACACAGCCATATCCTTGTCCTATATATGAAAACCAGTTAAAATTTTGACATCGTTCATAAATATTACTATATAGATCTAATTTTATATATAAATTATTTTATAAGATTTTTCTGATTTTTTAACTAATTGTGAATATGGGAGTATGGATGGATTTATACTTATATTAGGCCCACAGTCTATCCATGATTCTATTTAAGTTTAAGGGTTATGTATATTCTTGGTGGACCTAAGCCACGTAAATTTTACAGTTGGATACAAAATATTATATAGGCCGGCCTTATGGGGCCCATTGGTATATTATATATTATTTATGGTCTACAAACCATAACTACTATTTACTTGTTTGGGCCTCTCACCCATTAAACCCATTTCAATTTGATTACTTCTAGTATTATTTTTGTTGTTCAAATTAAAACTATATTTCTTATATGTTAAGAGTAATGTTTTTAACCAAGCCTAATAGTATTTAAACAATATTGGGTCGGGTCATGGGTGGTCACCCACACCAGCAAACCTAAACCTTCTTGTTCACGTTTCCCTCTATATATAGGTTTTGTTCAATCTTCCCTAACTCTAAAAAACCTAACCGCATAGGAAACCTTCTCCCCATATATTCTCTTCATCGTCTATCCCTATCCAAAGTCCCTGACTTCCCTAGCTAGCCACCGGCTCGCGTAGCCGGACCATCGAGAGGCCTCCTCGAAAATATCCTGACACCACCACACGCTTCTTCGGAGACCCCAACTTCAGGGTGCACTGCCCCGGTGCCAGGGCTCCGCATTATCTTCATCACTGTCAGAGACCCCGACATTTAATTTTTGTTCGACGCTGAACGACCACACACCTGCGAACGCTGTCATTTCACACCTCCGATACTAGCATCCCGTGATCGGCCTTCCCCGTGCGCCGTCCACGGTCCCAATGTTGTTGCCGCGAGGCTTACCGGCACTGTCATCATTCCCTGACATTGTCGGGCCGATGCTACACCATTCAGATATTCCTGTCGAAACCGTCTAGAAGACCCCCGCACAGCTATCCTCGAGACAACTACGACCCTTGGAAGGCTCCGAGCAGAAATCCAAGATTCTGTGATCGAACATCGGTTTCATCTCAGTGGACTTAGGCCTGGAGTAAGTCCATATTTCTTTCTCTTATTAGTACTTCACTGTAGATCATCCTATTTATTAGCACATGGAAATAAGTGTGCTAGAGCATATTAAAGAAGACGAAGAGCCAGCCTTGAATATATAAGCATGCAATTGCGTAGATAGCCTTGAACAATTATTTATGCATGCGCATGTGCTCCAGCATGTTATTATTCATTCAAATGAAGCTCTAAGTTATAACAGTAACCTTCTTTACTAGGTGCCATATGGAAAATTAATGTTGACTAGATTCTTCTTCGATCACACATTATAAACTTTGCTTATTTTTATTCACTGTAACGTGGGTGGCCACTTGCCTATATAGTAAATGTTTAGGAGAGCATGTCTCACCTCCTCTCTAATGTGGTGGTTTTTTTACAACAAGCCTCCCGATAGATAGCTAATTTAATACAAGTCTCTATTCCTTCATTAGCATCTATTAAATAGTAACAGAATGGATGTAATTACCATTTATATATATCCCCCTCCTTAATCCCACTTTTATTGTTTAAGGGTTTAAATAAGTAGAGTAGGAACTATTAAAATAAAGCCAAATCCTTTTGTGTCCCAGTTATAGAAGTAAAGTGGTTAACAAGTTTACAAATAAATTCCAATTCGTGCACGTGCGTCACATCGCGACGAAACTTGCGCCATTGGAACCGTGTCGTACTTTGGTCCTGTGAGCCAAGTTTGGTCCGTTTCTAAGAAGGTCGACTGGAACGCTATTTTGGTGGGCCCGCGACCCGATCCAACGGGCAAATTTGTACACGGCCCATCGGAATCCAACTTTGAACATACAGTTGGGTTTGTCTCGTCAAAATGGATCCGTAGACATGTAGTTTGTTGACTTTAGATACCATAGGCTCTAGCACATTTTTCGGTACAAAGCGGGTCCAACGGCGAACACTATCTTTGTCCAAAATTACCGTTTTGTCCCTGTGTCCAGAATTTGACTTATGGATAGGCTGTCATAGCTATTTTGCTTATTTCGAGAATATTGGTAATGTTTGTTTCAGCATCCAAGGACAGTTGCAGGAGTTCAACTTTCGCGGACATTTGATCTGATATGTTATTTAGACGTTGTTGAGTCTACACCAGGCAAGTACACCTTGCCAAACATTACAATATTTGTATGTTCTTTCGTTTTATTATTCAATTGGGTCTTACTTGGTTACACATTGCTCCTGCTTCTCATGATCATTTTCTAGTTTTATGTGCACATAGTTTTTACTCATTTTCCATATTATTTTTCTGTCTTTATTATCTTGTTCATGTCTACTGGTAGTACTGCTTTGCCTGTGTCCTGTTTGACCTGTACTTGACTTGGACATGACTAGATAGACTTGGTTTCCTAGTACCTTAGGAGAGAACATTTTATTAGCCGTGGCTATACCTCTATTGTTAGTGCCTCCCCGGGCTACGATAGAGAACCTATTATAAGACAGTTAGTGCCTCCCCGGGCTACAATTTTTAGCCATGATTAATATTGACATGTCACCATCCATAGAGTTTCTTTACGTGTTATTCTTTCCTCGATTGGTTATCCTATATTTCTTGCATGAGGTTTACTGTACAGTAGGCATTTATATTATGTGTCTTGCTAGTCCCCTGAGGACCTGGTTATCCCTCCAGGTTTAGTTAGAGAGGAGGACTACCTGGAGGTATACGGTTCTGGAGTCGAGGCAGGTGACGTACCTTCGCAGGAGGACGAGATAGTGGCTGAAGACTTCTCTTGAGACATGTCTCTTTTAGACTTGATACTTTATTTTCTTCCTTTTTCAGTGGACATGTAGTTGATTATTTATTTCTTTATACTGTGGTTTCGGGATGTCTTAACCGCACAATTATTATTTCTGTTTCATGTTGTACAGATATTTCTTTTTAGTATTATTTTATTAGACTTGATATATCGTGTCTTATTTTCTGTATGGATGAGATTAGCTGTGACCTGTAACTTGTATTGTATTGCTGGATTGTTATCATGATTTACAGCTTAAGCATTTCACTAATGAGCTTGTTTTGATATTTGGCCCATTGGTGAAGTGTTGTTGGCATGTACCGTATCCTAGTCTTATTCATATTTTGGGACTGGGACGTTACACATTAACAATTCTTGTGGACACTTATTGGAAACTCACGATCTTGGCTTACTAAAGAATCGCCTATATGTTCCTTTTTCACAGTGGAAGTTTACAACTAAACCATCTTTTCAAAAAGTTAAGAATGAGTCTCCTACTTTCTTGCAAAGAATACAAGAAGACATTTGTAGTCATATTCACCCTGCTAGTGGTCATTTTAGATATTTTATGGTACTCATAGATGCAGCTACTAAGTGGTTACATGTTTGCCTATTGTATACTAAAAATCTTGCATTTTCTCGTCTTTTATCACAAATGATTAAACTTAGATCTCAGTTTTCGGATAACTCGATTAAGTCAATTAGACTTGATTATGTCGTAGAATTAGCCTCACAAATTTTTAATGACTATTGTACATCATTAGGGATTAAGGTAGAGCATCTTGTTCTCCATGTGCACATACAAAATGGGTTAGCTGAGTCATTTATTAAAAATCTTCATCTTATAGTTAGACCTCTACTAATGCAATCATGTTTGATAATTGAGGCTTGGGGACATGATATTTTATATGTTGCATCTCTAGTTAAATTTAGGTCCATTGCCTACTATATATTTTCACATATACAACTTGTTAGTGGTAAACAACCAAACAGTTCATATTTGAGGAAGTTTGGATGTGTAGTATATGTCCCAATTCTACCTCATAAAAGAACTAAGATGGGTCCCAAACGACGTTTGGGAATATATATTGGTTTTGAGTCTTCTTCCATAATAGGTATTTGGAGCCAATGACCGATGGTGTCTTTATTGTAAGATTTGAAGATTGCCAATTTGATAAGATCATAGTCTTCTCGCTATTAGAGGGAGGTAAGCAACAAATTATTCATACAGAACAACTTGTTGCTGATGAACGACGTGAATTGACATGTAATACGTCTACTATATCTCATAAAGATCCAAGAACTCTACAATGTGATTAGAGACAAGGAGAATAATACATTTACAAGAAATTGCAAATCGATTACTTGATGCATTTAATGATGCCGCAAAGGTAACTAGATCACATGTGCTAGCTATAAATGTGCCAGCCAGAATTACTGTTCAAGTTGGACAAAATTCAAATAAGAAGACAAATGAATCTACGACTACACGTCAAAAGCATGGTATGCCTATAGGTTCCAAGGATAATATTCCTAGAAAGAGGAGAGCTAATGAATCATCTTGTCCTGATAAAGTCTGATAGTAGTTGATGTAACGCTCCAGTCCCAAAATACGTAGGACTAGAAACGTAGACATGCCAGCTGTATACATACGAAGTACAGGGCCTTGTATATATACACAAGCTGTTAAATGCAGTAAACCACAACTAACTAATTGCATCTATAAAATAAGGGAATACAAGATATCATATAATAAATTATTTTGGTATAATATGTTGGGTGGAGACACATCCACTACCAACCAAAATAAAAAGAAAAGAGATACATGGCATACGAATGAATTGGCGAAAGTAGCAAGAAAAGTCCAAGGCACGTCATCTTCGAAGAAATGGAGAAGGCCACGATCTCGGCTAGGATACCTGTGGAAGACATGAACACACTGTAACACCCTGTTTTCTGAAATTGGGGATTTTTGAAAAATTATTATTTTTATTATTTATTAATGGTGTTTAGGGCATGATATGATTTTTGGTGATTATTAGTGTAATTAGAACCATTTTCTAAGTCATGCTAAGTCATGACTTATGATTTTATGATTTTGTTAGTATAACTTAGTGTAAACCCTAGTTTTCCTTAACCTAGAAGTTGCCATGACCATGTGAGCTTAGCCATAGGCTTAGAACATCAAATTAGTGACTTTTGGCCAAAAGGGTATTTTGGTAATTTACTAGACTTTATTTGAGATTATGTGATTTTTAATATTATTTAATCATGGTTAAGTACCATGATTAGTCCCTAAACTATCCTACCCTAATCTAGAGGTTAGATACTAACCTAGAAGCTTTAGGATGGATAATTGGTCATGGGTTAAAGCAATGAAAATATCTAGATATTACTTTATGGATATTTTGCTTGAAACCCTCAAAATATCTCACCCTTTTTCACCAAAGTCCTTGCCTTAACCTAGAAGAAAGGCCAAGGACACCCCCCCATGCCATGGCCGGCCAAGGACCCCCCTAGCAGCCACACTTTCTATTTAACCCATCAAAATCATTCATGAACATCTTTACATGAATTTAATCCTAGAAAAATCCCATTTCCTTCAAACACCCACAACTTGATCAATATTGATCCAAATTCACTCTAGTCTTTTGCATTGGGACCCTACAACATCAAGGGTGCTAAAGGAAGCTAGCAATCAAGAATTTGGGAGCTTTGGACATCACCAAGTTGAAGGAAGCACACCCCCTCTTTATTGATTTTTCATTGGATTTGCACAAATAGGTAAATGCCCTCAAACCTAGTTAATATCCTATTTTTTTTCATAAATGCATGCATATAGGACTACCCTAACTGTGGGTCAAGTTTGGTAGGATTTAGAGTTGGTTTGGTGTCCGTATCGGACACGTATCCTAGCCTATAAACCCTTGTTTGGTGAAATGCCACAGAGGATCTGTTTTTGATAAAATGTAAAACAAATTACACTTTCTTCTAGCCCTAGACATGTAAGTCACATACCTAGTGGACTGAGCACGTTTTCGTGCCCTTCGTGCTCACTGCACAGAGCACTAGGACACGAGATATTTGACTTGGACACGGGGGCAATGTCTACGAGCATGCCCCCAAAGTTTGGTGTCGTGTCGTGTCGTGTCGAGTAAGAAATCTCACTCGCACTGGACACGCGCTGTCAGCGAACACGCGCGCGGGGGCTAACTTCGTGCGTATCATGTCGCACGGATACGACACGTGGGTGTTTCGTGGTGACACGAGCGTGTAGCCCTTCATGTGGCGTACACGAGGACACGAGCATGAGATGTGTCGTGTCCTGTGTCACGAGCACGAGACGTGCAATCGCGTGCACGACGCGGTCGAAACGTGTGTATCAGTCGTGTTTTCACGACTGATACGGGTTTCGTATCGTGTCCATGAGTGTCGTGGACACGTGTCAGTGTGTCCATCGTGTAGCCCTATATGTGGGCTATACGTGTGTATGACTACGAGACGTGTCGTGTCTCGTGGTATGTCCACGAGCGTGTGGAACGCGTGCACGACGCTGTGTACGCGTGTGAGTATCAGGATTTACCCGATTGGGTTTTGTGAGTCGTAGACACTTTAATTCGTGTCGTGGTGTCGTGTCAGGTACCTAGGACACTAGGGGACACTTAGGGCATCAGTTACCAACCCTTCGTTTCGAGTCTTAGCTCGTGTTGGTGTGTGAAATCGAGTTACCCTATTATCGAGTGCACAGTCCCTGTTTTCCAGACACTACCAAAATACATGGATTTACCGACGGCCTTATCCGTCGGTAGTCCGTCGCCAAAAATAAATACCGACGGATTACCGACGGATATTTTGGTAAAACAGCCGTCGGGAATAACCTCGTCGCTAAAACATATCCGTCGCTACTCCGTCGCTCAGCGACGACTTAGCGACGGAATACCGTCGGCGCATTTAAATATATATAGCGACGGATTACCGACTAGCTTTCGTCAAAACATGTATCAGGATATAGGGTTAGCGACGGAAAACTCCGTCGCTAAAGAGTCGGCAAAACCGTATCAGTGATTTTCTGATACGCAATATCCGTCGCTAATCCGTCGTAAATTTGTCGGTAAAAGCGTATCAGAGATTTTCCCATACGGCAGGTCGTCGTTATGCCGTCGCTAATCCGCCGGGGTGTACGACGGATTAGCGTCGTATTAGCGACAAAACATCCGTCGCTAACTGCAAAATTTATGGACATCAAACAGAATCAGGTCGACGGACATTCCGTCGCTAAACCGTCGCTCAATGTAAAATTCTCCAGGTAGCGACGGATATTACGTCGTCAATCCGTCGATACATTAAATTCCTACAGTTAGCGACGGATAGTCCGTCGGGACTTTGTCGCCAGTCCGCCGTAAGTTAGTCGCCAATCCGTCGCAAAAGCTAAAATTTATGGACATCAAACAGCACCAGGTCGACAGATCGTCCGTCGCCAATCCGTCGCTTTATTGAAATGCTCCAGGTAGCGACGGATTTTACGTCGCCACTCCGTCGCTAACCTCAGTTTCTCCAGTTAGCGACGGACTATCCGTCGCTGAGTGGTCGCCAGTCCGTCGCTAACTTCTAATTTTTGAAAAAAAATACTGCAAACAGACTCTTTTCTGTTTATACAACACATCCAACACAATATCAAACATGCAAAATATCCATATACAACACCATATATCCATATCCAACACGAATATCCAACGTATCCAATATCCAACACCATATATCCATATGCAAAATATCCATATCCGACACCAATATCCAACGTATCCAATATCCAACAAAATATTACGAACACAATATATCCAATATCCAACATTAAATTATCCAAACATAAAAAAATATCCGAACATACAATGTATCCAAATGTCTACAAAACCAATAACATAAACAAAATCAAACCCTGTCCGTTGGATCGTCTCGTGCTCGTGCCGCCGCATCCACTTTGCGTATGTACTCCTCCACCGTGTGTGCCGGCACTTGGGACAAGTCATGGTCTGGAAGCGCGCGTAGCTGCTCTGGCGACAACATGTCAAGGAGCGTCAAGATGGTGTTATCCGATACGATGCGGGCGTCCGCAGAGCGGTTAAACGAAAGCCGTCCGGGGAAAGAAGGACCAGGTCGATCCGAAGCACCGGCAGCAGCAGTAGACGGACCGGGAGCACCACCAGATGAACCGGGAGCACCAGCAGACGGACCGGGAGCAGACGGACCGGGAGCAGACGGATAGCGCCCCAACACTATCGCCCGCAAATCTGACACCGCGGAGGTCAGAGTCGCAAGCTGCGCCCTCACATCGTCAACCGGGGGCGATGGGGGAGGCGGAGGCGGTGGATATCTCGGGGACGGCTGCAACGAGGGCGCCATGGAACCTAAGCCGTAGACGCGCCCTTTTCTAACGCCGCCGACGGATTCTACGAACACGTCGTCGTAGCGAGCGGCCATAGAAGAGTGCGTCTGGGTGGGCGTCGTTTCGCCGACATTCTCGGAAGGGGGCTCGATCTCAAGCCGACTAAGTGCCTTACGATACGCAGCCTATCCAATGAATGTGTTTATACTATAAGTTTTCCTAAGTTATAATCTAAATCCTATGTTTCCCTAAGTTATAGTCTGAATCCTAAGTTTATCTAATTAACTTAACAATAATTATATTTATAACATAAATCTCATAAACGTAAGTACTTACATCAGTCTCCTCGGCCCTCGCATCGACGAAGCTCCCGTCCTTCCGCCTCTTGTGCGTATGCACGAATACATCGTGAGCGGTGACCGTCTCCGCCTCTTTCTCCTGCTTCACCGCCCGTTGGGCCTGCATACGTAGAATTTAATTAACTTCGTATATTAACAGTACGAAATTAAATAATAGAATGAATTTGAATTTGCGCTATCTTACCAAATCTGTACGCGTCGATGCGTGGGGCCTTGATCCCCCCGTATGCAGACCCGCGGCCTGTCGATTAGCCTTAGCTTTCTCCGATTTCAGCTTGAACTTTGGAGTATCCATCTTCTCCAACATCTGCTCACAGTACTCCGCCCGGATCCAGTCCTTCCTCGTATGCGCCGTACGAAGGTCGTACACCGCATCCCGTATCTTCTTCCCGGCGGCAGCTTGTAGGTCCTGCGGATCGTCTCCTCGCGATGGGGGGGCCACCAGAACGTCCTCTGACATACAAATTCAAATATCACGTAATAAAAAATTTAATGATTTAAAGAATAATTAATAATTCACCGACGGATTTATACCCTCATCTCGTCGAGCCAGACGTACTTCATGTCCTGAGGCACCTCAGAAAAATTGAGGTAGGGGCCATGGTAGTTATCCCGAATAATGCGTCCTAGAATCCGGGCAGCATCCCACGGGAAAAACCTATAAAGAAGCAACGACTGGATTATTAACTTGAATAAATGAAACAAATTTAATAAATTAACTTAAATTTACTTACGATTCACCAGCGGGCCATAGCTCTCGTCGGAACTCGCCCACCAGCCTCTCTGGTGGCATCGGGGGATCCGCGGGTCCGCGCACGTACTCCCCGGTAACAGGATGAAACTGAATCCCGGGGTACTCCGAGGCCCACCCTGCAGTAACTGCTGGGCCCCCTGCTGCATCTGCTGCTGCATCCGCTGGTACATCTGGTGGCGGAACGGATCCGCTAGCGGATGGAGTCACAGGCCTCGACGACGATGTCGGTAGCACCGAGGAAGAATGACGGCGGGAAGAGCCTGTGTCCGGGCTCTCCAAGTCGGGATCGGAGGTCACATCCGGAGAATGCGGCTGGCGACCACGACCGCTACCACCACGCCCACGCCCACGACCACCACCACCACCGCCGCCGCCACCGCCACCGCCACGACCACGGCCAGCACCACCAGTACGGGTGCTCGCAACCATGCCCTGTAAATAGAACACATAAACAAAATACCGACAACATAGATTATAAATGAATATAAAACTAAACATATCCATACCAGCAGCAGGACGATGAGTGCCGCCCAGACGAGTAGGCCTAGGAGTGCCATCTGCAAAAAGAAACTCATACAATAATACGCAAATATCCCAAACTGAAATAAATATTACAATCAGAAGTGAAGTACGAATAAAATCTAGATACACAAAATCTGATAAAATCACGCACCAATACAACAAAGTACAATTCTTGTAACTTTTGATGAAAGGGCATCTTGTGTTCCACTAGACTTGTAATTGTAAATCCAAATGTAATAGGGTAATTTAGGATTCGAGACTAGATATTGGGTGCTTCAAGATACAACTGAAATATAGCGATATTTAATCATCGTCATCGTCCTCTTCCTCGGCCTCGGCCTCATCATCATCATCATCCTCATCGTCGAATTCATCTATATCCTCATCCTCATCCTCATAAAGTTCTTCTTCTTCTTCTTCTTCTTCTTCAGTCTCAATACTTGGGACAAGACGCCTCTTTCTCCCCTGGTTGACATCTAAGTCTTGTATATCAACCTCTTCCTCCCCTCTATTTTCATCAGCAAGAGGTATATCAACCTCTAATTCAACATCCATGTCACAAGACTGTTGTCCCAAGTATTGGAGCTTTTCGATCTGGTCCTCTTGTTATGCTGGGTCTCCAACGTTGAATGTATTTCTAGATTTAATCTTGCATACTGCCCACCAGTCAAAGCGATCTCTACGACGCCTTGGGTAGCTTGTATAGTAGACTTGAACAGCCTGACTTGCTATCGCAAACGTGTCGGACCCTCTATACCTCCTGCGATGATTTATATCGACGAATCCAAATTGTTTATCGATTCTCCAACCGATATTTGGTGTCGTATCGAACCACTCACATTTGAACATAACAATATGCATATCAAATGGGGCACTATATTGTAATTCTACAATATCCCGAAGCACTCCATAATAGTCAAAGTCCGGCTCGTCGTCATAGATTGTGCCTCTTATGCAAACACCAGAATCCTTCGTACTGAAGCCGTCATTGAGAAATTCGGTATTTATAGGATGTTGAGTTGTCTTAAACTTGAAGCCATTAACGACATAGCCGGGCCAAGTCTTTGCATGCTTCTTCGGTCCCAATGACAAATAACGAATGCTCTCATTTGTGAGTGTACTTGGTTCAGCTAATAAAACCTGTAAACTTTAAATGTTTTAGTTGCATATATATATTTAAATGGTAGATTATGACGTTTGCATATCTCGGCCATGTCTTGTCTTGTTTTTGGATTGTCCTTCGTCTTTCCTTTAATATCCATAACGGTATTAAAGACATTATCGAACACATTCTTTTCGATATGCATGACATCAAGATTATGCCTAATAAGATTATCTTTCCAATAAGGCAAGTCCCAGAAGATACTCCGTTTGGTCCAGTTATGGCTTTGTCCGAACCCCTCGACACGATTGTTCGATGGATCTTCCATTGGATGGGCAATTCCTTTACATCTTCCCAAATATCGTATCCCGACAATCTGGCAGGAGGTTCAGAAAATTCTTGTTTTCTATATCTGAATGCGTCCTTGTTCTTTCCCAAATATACATCCTCTGTAAGCGCTTCGTGATCGACAAGTAATGCATATACTTGTAAGGACGTCGTTTTCTAGTTGACTTTCCTTTTCCCTGTACTGTCTTGTAACGATCCGCATTACAGAACCAACAACTTTCTAATACGCAATTCTCTTTGTAATACAACATGCATCCGTTGCGACAGCAATCTATCTTCTCGTACCCCAGTCCCAGTTGTCGGACCATCATCTTTGACTTGTAGAAGTTTCTTGGGAGCTCTTTTGATTCCTTCGGTAACACCTCATTAGTTAATTGTGTGATCCGATCATAGCAAGCTTGTGGCAAGTTAAAATCAGACTTTATGTTCAACAACCGCATCGTCACTGACAGTGCGGAATGAGTCTCACAACCAGGATATAGAGGAGTATCTGCGTCCTTAAACATATCATAGAACTCCTTTGCCTCGGGATTAGGATCCTCCGGATCAAAATTAGGCCCTGCCGCAGCATACACCATATCTCGTGCAAGGTTCTGCATGTCTCCATAATCCACAGAGCATCCGTCGTCTTCGAGGACATCCGTTGCAGCATTATCATCAAAAGCATAAGTACCAGCTTCTGCAGCCTGTCTTTCTGAATATAATTTACCTTGCGATGACCACAGGCCGTAATCACGTACGAAACCCTTACGGGTTAAATGATCTCTCACAGTCATCACTTCTTCGAAACGTCTATTGTGACAATTAACACATGGACACTTGATTTTGTTATCGTCCATGTACTGAGTTTTGCTCATGGCATACTTAAGAAATACTTCCACACCTGCCTGAAAATCGTCACTCACACCAATTCTGCTCTCGTGTTGTCGTTTGTACATCCATGTACGATCAACAAAGTAACGATTCATGCTCGATTTGATGTGAATATCTGTATCGTAAGACAAACTAAACATAAGAATTAATAGCCCGATACCGATACTCATATCGTAAGAAAAACTAAACTTGTGGATAACACGCTAGGCCTACGACGAGGCTACTTAGTATCACAATCTAACATAATTAGTATATAATCATGTAACTGGTGGATCCGCTAGCTAGTAAGCCGGATGTACTTAATATCAGAGAGTATCAGATTAGTATCAGTATATAGGTTAGGTAGACCGTATCAAACGCATATCGGAATAGTAGGCCGAATAGGAGGCCGAGATAGTCGAATGAGAAGAAGGGAAGAAAGGAGGAGCAGATGGGTCCAGAGCCATGGTGGAGGAGGAGAAGTAACATGAGAGCAGTTTCCGCCGTAACATCTCCTGGCTCTGCTGGCAACTGAAGTCCAGATGCTACAAAGGACGATCCTTCGCTGAAATCGACTACAACACCCATCAGTTCAAGTTCATTCCAATATGAGTATATTCCAATGCCATAGAGGAAGGTCAACAAACTGATGGCTTCTATGGCATTGGAATCTACTCATATAGGAATGAACTTGACTGATGGGTGTTGTAGTCGATTTCAGCGAAGGATCGTCCTTTGTAGCATCTGGACTTCAGTTGCCAGCAGAGCCAGGAGATGTTACGGCAGAAACTGCTCTCATGTTACTTCTCCTCCTCCACCATGGCTCTGGACCCATCTGCTCCTCCCTTCTTCCCTTCTTCTCATTCGACTATCTCGGCCTCCTATTCGGCCTACTATTCCGATACCGATACTTTGAACCTTGATCTTAACCCAAACCTATATACTGATCGATACTAATCCGCTACGCCCGATACTAAGTATATACGGTCGATACTGATAGCGATAGTCCGATACCGATAGCGATAGTCCGATACCGATAGTTCGATCGATACCGATAGTTCGATACCGATAGCGATAGTCCGATACCGATAGCGATAGTTCGATACCGATAGCGATAGTCCGATACAGATACACATGGACCTACATATCTATATATCACTAGTAGCCATACTCCTCTACATACTACTCTACACTAGGATCTAGTAACCATATACTACTCTACACACTAGCTACGTAGTCATACTCTAAAATAAGGTAAACTAATTTACCCACACATTAAAACCAACCCAATCAAATCTTAGGCAAACTATTCATATGATATCAATCGAAATACAAATAGGTCAACTAGGCTAGTTCTAGGTCAAATTAGGAGTCCAAGTCAACTCTGTCAAAACTAACCTTAATTAGGCTAAACTTCTACCTTAGCTAATCAAATATATATACTAGACTTCACGACGTGTGTCTGTGTATATATATATATATATTATTAATAAATTACTTAAAATTATGCCTATATATATATATATATATATATATATATATATATATATATATATATATGTCTGTGTGTGTGTGTATCCGTGTGTCTGTGTCCGTGTGTGTCCGTGTGTGTGTGTGTGTGTCTGTGTGTGTGTGTGTGTGTGTGTCTATGTGTCCGTGTGTCCGTGTGTGTGTGTGTCTGTGTGTGTGTGTCCGTGTGTGTGTGTGTGTGTCCGTGTGTGTGTGTGTGTGTCTGTGGGAGAGGAGGAGGAGGACTCCTGCGCGGGGACTCCAGAGTCCCTCCTACGCCCTCCCTGTCCCGACCCCCGCAACCCCTGCCCGACCCCC
Source organism: Iris pallida (assembly GCA_029216955.1). Lineage (NCBI taxonomy): Eukaryota > Viridiplantae > Streptophyta > Magnoliopsida > Asparagales > Iridaceae > Iris > Iris pallida. The sequence goes on from JANAVB010027995.1 coordinate 1,891,942, forward strand.
CCAACCCCTGCCCGACCCCCTCTCCCACCCCCTGCCCACCCCTGCCCCGACCCCCCCCCCAACCCCTGCCCGACCCCCCCCCAACCCCTGCCCGACCCCCTCTCCCACACCCCTGCCCCCCCTGCCCCGACCCCCCGTAACCCCTGTCCGACCCTCCCCCAACCCCTGCCCGACCCCCTCTCCCACCCCCCTGCCCAGACCACCCCCCCCACCCCTGCCCGACCCCCTCCCCGACCCCCCCTGCCCCCTCTCCCACCCCACCCTTGCCTCGACCACCCCACCCCCTACCCGAACCCCCCCTGTCCAGACCACCCCCCACCCCTGCCCGACCCCCTCCCCGACCCCCCTGCCCCCGACCACCCCACTCCACCCTTGCCCCGACCACCCCACCCCGTACCCGAACCACCCCCTGCCCCACACCCTCTCCGACCACTACGACAGCCCCCCAACCCCCTAAATCGTAAAAGAGAGAGAGAGAGAGAGGGAGATAGAGAGAGAGAGAGGGGGGAGAGAGAGCATACCTTAGAGAGAGAGAGGGAGATCGCCGGTCGGAGAGAGGGAGATCGTCGGAGAGAGGGAGAGGGAAGAGAGAGAGTGTTTTGGGGGGGAATGAAAATTTCCCCCCCGTCGGTTCAATTTAAGTTAGGGTACAGAAATTAGCGACGGAGTAGCGACGGATTATTCCGTCACTAAGTCGTCAGTAAATCTCGCGCCAGAGTAGCGACGGATTATTCCGTCGCTAAGTCGTCAGTAAATCTCGCGCCAATATTTTAGGCTTTTGCCGCCAAAATATGCGACGTTCTTGCGACGGATATAAAACCGTCGCTACTTGGCCGACGACCTATCGACGGCGTAGCGACGGATATGGACATAAAAAAATAAAAAAAATTGTCCACTGCTTTCCGTCGGTATTCCGTCACAAATCCGTCGGTGATCCGACGGTAATAGCGACGGAAAATTTCCGTCGCTAAATGGCCGTCGCTAAAATACTGTAATTTGGTAGTGAGATTTTGGGTTATTCCCAGTTTTGCAAGTGAATTTCAAACCTAATTTTGATATGATTTATACATGTATTAGTATGTTTTTAGTATATATATACGTAGTATATAAGTATGTGTGAGTGTAGGTGAGGTTTGAGGATGTATAGTTGTGTATGTATATACATATATATATGTATATATGTAACTGTGTGTGTGTGTTTGGAGACCAATTCTTGGTTCCAGAATCTGGAACCCCCCCTTGCTGTATACAGCAGTCTCTCCCTCTCTCTTCTGTTTTCTATATCTCTCTCTCCCTCACTCTAAGTCTCTCTCTCACTTTCCTCTCTCTATATATATGTTTTATATATAGGTTTTGTCTATATATATATATATATATATATATATATATATATATGATATATATATATATATATATATATATATATATATATATATATATATATATATATATATATATATATATATATATATATTTGTATTAGGTCACATATATAGTGTCATTATATAAGTGGGTTTTGTATTATATACAGTGTATTCATATTGATACATATATAGATATATGTATATATTGTGACTTAATAAGTATAGGTTTATATGGAAACCTATGACAATAGCCTATGGCCAAGATACTAGCCTATGGCCTTGGGGCTAACCTAATGGCCCAAAACACTACTAGTTGACCCTTGTTGACTAAGGGTTGACCAAAGTCAACCTTAGGTCAATTTGACCTAGTTAACCTAGAATTGACTAGGAATGACCTAAAACAACTAGTTTAACTAGTTTGACTAAAACCCTAACTAGTTGACTAGTGTTGACCTAACTTTGACTAGTTTGACTTTAGAGTTGACCAGAGTTGACCAAGAGTTGACTTTTGACCAGATGGACCTAGAATCATGTAGTATGTATAGTAGACTTCATTTTTACTATTTAGAATACATTGTGACTTGTGTTGCTCTGATCAGGAGCCAGACACCTCTCCTCAGACAGCATATTCTCTACAGACATTTATACAGCAGGCGAGTACATTCTCTGACCGTTTCATACTTGTTCAGGCTTTACTTCTCGCTCTAGATTACTTTACTTGTTGCTGTCACATTGGTAACATGGATTGGTACTATATGGATCTTTACATAAGATGTTATCCCTCTCGGGAGCATCGGGTACTTCATGTTATGTGTGTTTCACTATCATCATGTACTCCTATGCTTCCATCTTACATGTGCACTCATGTGATCATGTACTCTCATGATTCACTGAGCCCTCATGTATAACTTCACGTATACTCATTTATGAGCCTCATGTGAAGTAATCATGTATAATAACGTAACTTATCTAGATCCTTGTGTATTGATTGGAGAAACGGGAGAGTAGAAGTAGACATGTGAATAATTCCAAAGTAGTGTAATCATGTGCAAACTCAGTAGTGTAATCATGTATAAATTCTAGCCATTCACATGCCTATCTTGTACTCTACATCACTAGTCACTTACAGTTCTCTATATACAGTAGATATTTCCTTTACAGCTATCTCTTTTACAGCGTATATTTCCTTTCAGCATTTCTTGTATCTTACTCTATTGCCTGTATCATATTTCCTAACCTGATATGAACTGTGTGAGATGTATTGTGCTCGTTCCTGTCCTGACTAGACCTGTTAAAAATATTACATAAGATGAGGACAAGGCATGGGTGACTACATATTATGGAGCAGGACTAGATGACACTTGTGTTGAGGACCCTCAGCAGGATCCACCTGCAGCTGAGGATGTTGCTCCAGTAGTCTAGACCAGTTAGCTAGATAGTCTTTTCTATATTATATTTTGTCTCACATTCTGAGTTGTATTTTGAGATGTGGAGATGTATAGACTCTTAGACTTATTGTATTATGAGTTGACATTCTGGATGTTATGTATCCTAGACACTTAGACTTATTTCATCTATGCTATTGTTCTCTTTGAGTTACTATCTATCTATCTATCTGTCTTTCATTCTTCTACCTTAGATGTGATTGAGACTATATGTTGTGATGTTACCTCCATTCGGAGTGTATAAACTGTACATGTACCTTTATATTGTTAGATGATTAACCTAGGACAGCGTTCTACCGCCGACACTACGGCGTAGGCTGGACGTACCCACGTCTCGTGCCCTTACTCTAGGGTGCGGGTCGTGACACACACACCTGAGAAATAACCAGGTCCTCAGAGGGACGTAGCAAGATACAGGAAGAACATGCTAATATGAACTGTCAGAATAATAATAATATGCAAGACTCTCCTAGACACCAATATGCAAAAGGGAATGCTAACCATCTATTGTGCAATTTAGAGGACAACTTTCATGCGCATGGGTGGGATTTAGGCTTATAAGTACGCAACTGGCATCCAGTCATACGTATCCGACCGTAACGTCCAAAACGTCAGAGGGTATCTGTAAATAAAATCTCGCCATAGTTCCTTTCGAAAACTATAGTTTACCTATTTGGCTTTCCATACGCACTAGCGACTGTCCTCCCCCATTATTTTTCCACACTGACCAAGTCATGTCCATGACCCGTCCAGTTTTGTAACTGCTCGAGTCTCTATACCTTAGTCGTAGCAGTTACGATCTATCCATCGTACGACAATAGAGATGGCCAGTCCATAAGTCGTGCCCCTAGCATCTAACTCAAACCGTGTAGTGTGAGTGTCATGGCCCAAGGAGATATAATGATATCCTCCAGCAAGAAGGTAGTCCACTAAAACTAAGTTAACATGCATATAGTAAAGTAAAACAACTAATAGAGTCGCTTCCACCCAAGTGTGGCTTGGACGCACAGTTTATAACAAATAAAAATAACAAATATGAAACAAGTAATAAATACTGAAAATAAATAATATGACAGTTAATTAGCAAGGTATACTTGCCTGTTGTGATGCCTGGTGAGCTGCCTGGTGTGGTACAATAAAGGTGGCACAAGATCGACTTCGGCGTTACAACTACGCAAAGGGCATCCAATGGTGGCACGGACTGTTCCATCAGGTCCAGAATAATCAAATTAGCTAAGGTCGTTGGGAGGATGTATAGAATTGGCAAGGGAATCGGAAAAAGGGTTTAGTCATGGTCAGGAGGATAGTCGACGGTAATTAGATAAATAACATATACACTCTCTCTCTTTTTTAGAAACTATTTGTAATATTTGAAAATTTATATTTGTTAGTTAAAAATAGTTTTAGATAATCCAAAAATCATTGCAAGGAAAAACCTAATTTGTATCGAAATATAATTTGTAGGTCAAAAGCTACAGATAAGACACCATAAAATGATAATAATATATAATTTTATTCCAAAATAATGTTTGGAGAAAAGTATTAGAAAAATCAAAAATCGTTTTTAAGCCAAAACTCTAAGTTTGTAAAAAAAAAAAAAAATTTTAGGTAGAAAGCTATATTTTGTTAGTTAAAAATAATGTAAATAATTATTTGAAAGTACTTAGAAAATTAATCTAAAATTTGGAACAATATTTTTCTTATTCAAAATATTTTATATACGTACATATGATCTAGAAAAGAAAAGAAACTAAATTTTGTCAAAAGTAATTTAGGTCAAAGAAAGAAAGAAATAAATATAAATAGTCTATAGATAAAATTACTTCTAAATCAAATATAAATATTTTTTTTGAAAATAAAGGTACAACTGGACGCAATAATATTTAGTTACAGAATATTTTTAGAAATTATTTAATCTATGTATATACTTAACACTAAACCTATACTAATGATTATAGCTATACATCACCAAACAAAATAATAGTAATAACAACATCACTAAGTTTTTATCTAAAAAAACACTACTAAGTTCACACGCAGCTACAATTGTTTGTACTGTATTGTACTATAGCATTATATATAATAATAATAAAAGTGATAATAACAACTCAAAAAGAAGAAAAAAAAAAGAAAAAGAGTAAATAATATCCATAAAGGCATGTCTTAACTGTGCTGTCTCTTCTGTCTTGGAGAAAAAGAGGGGACAACGGAATAAGAAATAAAGGGAAGGGAGAGAGAACCAGAGAGAATGGGGGAAAGAAAGGTGCGAGCGAGAGAGAAAGAGAAGGTAGATGTAATGCCCCAGTCCCAAAATACTTAGGACTAGGTACGTATCCATGCCAGCTGCATGCATACGAAGTATACTCCAATATATGGAACCTCGTATGTACACATAAGCTGTAAAATGCAGTAAACCAAGAGTAATCTAATCTCATCCACAAATGAAGAATAAAGATATCATATAATCAACTGTAATAATTCTTTGTACAATACGTTTGGCAGAGACAAATCCACTACCAACAAGTAAGGAAAAATATACATGGAAACTGAAATGATTTGGCGAGAGTAGCAAAGAAAGATCCAAGACACGTCATCTCCGAATGAATAGAGAAGATCGCGACCTCGGCTAGAACACCTGCAATATCACAAAAGCACACACCTGGAGAGATAACCAGGTCCTCAGAGCGACGTAACACGACACATAATATCATGCCATATAAACTGATTAAATATTGCTCAAATAAATAAGTCAATTGAATTATAACATGGTCCAACACGCACCTATTGAACTAGTATACCATCCCCCCAACCAAACAAGGACAGGAGATGGTAAACTAATTCACGGTGACGTATCTTTCCATGCTATGAATCCAATATGGTATCCGGACCTCAACAAGGTTCAATACCTTCTCATCGAAGTGGTAAGTCACACCTACAACCAAACAAGGACAAGATGAGACGAACTAATTCACGATAAGTTATTGTTCCAAGTCACGGTCAGATACAAGTACCCAAACCAAGAGTACTCATACCTAACAGATAGGGTAGCCTAACCGTTCTAAGTGAATGCAGTTTAAAGAATAGTTCATGGTCGCATGACTACCGGGTCAAGTCAAGAAAATACCAATACAGTACCTCAGTAGCGAGCCACAACACCATATACTATTCCTCAGTATCGAGCGAGTCTATAGCATATAGTCTACCTATCGTTCCTCAGTAGCGAGCGAGTCTACGATAGATAGGGTGGTAGTCAACTTCCAATCATGTTCTCCCCGCCCATTGCCAACTCATAACTGCTAAGTCTTCTAGCATGCAATTCTAATAGCAGTTATTTCCTAACGCACGGCTTATACGTACTGGTGGCCAGCCAATCACGCATGTCCGAGTCCTATATGTGACTCACAACAACGTGGTATAAATGTGTCAAGGCCTATGTATGCAACACACAAGGTGGTCCCTTAAATCTAGGTTTAATGTGTAAGAAAAATAATACATAGCAGGAGAATATAAATGATCAGTAAGTTCTAACAGGTTATGCCATGTATCACAGTTTATTTTTCATAAAGAAAATAATGAATAATGCATGAATATGAGCTAAAATAATTAAACAACAAATGGCAAGGTGTCTTGCCTGAGGGTGGTGCGAAATGTAGCAAAATCCAACAGTCAGAATCGTCTACATGAAAGTCAAAATCCACAAGAAGCTCCGGATGCTGAAACAAACATCATGAACGAGTTTGGAATAAAAGATATGCCTAGGAAATGCCTATCCAAAAGTCAAATTCTGGAACAGGGGCAAAATCGTAATTTTGGGTCAAAACGATGTCCGTCGTTGGACTCGCCTTGCACCAAAATGCGCGCCAGAAACTACGATCTCCAATGTCGTCAAACTACATGTCTATGAATTTATTTTTCCGAGACGAACTCAACGGTATGTCCAATTTTGGATTCCGGTGGACTGTGCACAAAATCGCCCGTTGAGTGGGATTGTGGGCCCGTTAAAATAGCGTCCCGATCAAAGGTCTCAGAATCGGACCAAACTTGGCTCATAGGACCAGAAAAATATTTTGAGTCCAATGGCGCAAGTTTCATCGCGATATGATGAGTGTGCACAAAGTTGTGACTTAATTTGAAAAGGGTCGATACGGGGGTATCTCGACGGATACGCACTGATTTCGTCGCACACATACAACAAAATCGGGTTCCGTAAGTTTCCACAAGTCCACAACATCCATACGCACCTTTTGATGCATATAGTGTGCAACCACGTCGTCCGGTTTGTCGGGACGCACGCCGTATCGGGTGTTTTTTTTACTTTTTGAAAACAGAATTTATAATTTTTCGTGAAACTTTAACAACATGTAACTTTTTACACACTAGATAAAAAGTGAATCCAGAAGGTGTGTTACAATCTCGGTTATGTTTCTTTGACTGTCTTCAATTAGTTTTTATGAAAGTTTAATGGACAGCGAGAAAAGTAGCCGACAAGTTGGTGTTTTGAAACAGTTTTTATTCTTCCAAAAAGTGGTTTTTCTCCAACTTCGCCTTGATTTTTCGAGCAAGTTGGATGGCCATGTCAAAATCTACCTGGGGGATATCGAAGAGGGTCATGTGGGCTTTCTACACGAATTTACGGATCTAAAAACGGATTTAAAATGAGGGAGATATCGATCTGGGAAGTGGGATACCTTAAAGTGGAAAACTGTTGCGTGGATGACGAGGGGCTGACTTTCGATGCTCCATTCGTCATGCACACAACTCCGTTGCTGGTGAAACAAACTCGTGGACGTAGAGGGTATGTTCTGCCGCAATTTTCGTTTTGGAAGTATAGGGTTTTGAGGTCTATGGAGAAAGTTCTATATATAACATGTTGTAGCAAAAATCTAATACAATAGGTTTAGATTAAGGGGGTCCCACGGTTTGGGCTTGTTCGCGTGAGCTTGCTGCTTTCAGCAACAAGCAATTGAGGGTGGGGCCCGCCAACTTTATGTGGGCGGGTTTGTTATATAATTTTTTTTCCTTTTTCTTTCTTTTCTTAAAACTTTAATATATATATATATATATATATATAAAATATATATATATATATATATATATATATATATATATATATATATATATATATAATCTATTTAAAATCAAAAAATCTTTTTATGGATATATGTATATATCCATAAATACACCAAAAAATCTATTTAAAATCCAAATACCATTTAAAAGTCAACTATCCAATTATTTAATATATTTGAGCATATCTACATATATATATATATAAATTCAATTCTTAATAAAACAACTAAAAATAGTAATAATATTTAAATAGGAAAACATGTTTATTAAATCTTCACAAAATAAATTTTAATAATAATAAATTAATAAAATTGCTCCAATGGGTGAACTGTACCACACACCCTTATCCGGGTCCCGGAACATGTACAATCTTATAAAATATTATTTAAAAATAAAATACCAATAATTGTACAAATATTTAAATAATTAGAAATTGTACATAAAATTCTAAAATAATTTAGGAGATATTTCTAAGTACATAAAATATGTCTATATGGCCACATTTGGTCACACTACCTGCTTACATGGGCTAAAATTTGGTTCGGGCCCTGTTCGGACTGAATTGGACAAACCGGGTCATCTAAAAATCAATATATAAAATAATATTTAATTAAAATACTTTAAATAAGTAAATTCACAATTTGGTCTGGTTTTTCTAGTTTGGACATCACCATGGCTAGGCTTCCCCCGGCATGACTGGTACACTAGTCAAGGCACACTTCTACAACTTCCGTGCTAAAAGTCATGGTCGTCTAGTGCTCCAAAACTCAACAATGGCTAAGTTCATTGTAAAAAAAAATAAAACCATAAATTGTATAAATTTATTTTTAAGTCTAATAAAATAATAAAAATAATAATTAAAAAATAGGGGTTTTACATCCTACCCAACTTACAACAATTTCGTCCTCGAAATTTAGGAACAATAGGGTAGATGGGGTTGAGGGGTAGAAGGAGTAGTTTAGTGCGAGGATATAGGCACATGAATAAAGTGATACCTTGGGTCCATTTGTCAAGTACAGTGTATTGTCTCTCTAAAATAAGAAAAGACAAGAACAATAAAGGGTTCAAGACGATGCTATTGAGTACCATACGTGGTTCATAGACGACGAAAATAATTCAAAAGAGAATTCCCAAGGCTGTCGTGGATGAGACTCTAAGGCAAGTTTAACTATGTCTCCATCCACGTAGAATAATATACGAAGGCGAACCAAAGTGCAATAGGTTGATCAGACCATCATGTACTGGTTCTGATTAGACAATATGTTAGTGGGTGCAACCAATAAAATATGTCATGATCAAGCTTGGTAAAGAAATAATCTTGCAAAACTGAGGCTAATTAGCAGCATAAGACAGTCAAAATACAAGTAAGGGAGAATGATAAAAGGAAATTAAATAGTCCAAGATCTTTTAAAAATCTAAGTTCCGCCCGAAGCGTGGGCCTGCGCAGTTGGCTTGGTTGACTAGCTAAGTTAGGATCCTCTGAATTTTGTAGTCTGAGTAAACTTATCAACATGGGTCACAAGGACAAAGGCTTTGTTGGGCCGTGAGGTATTCTACCCAACTTACAAGAGTTAAGCTAGTAGTGTGATGGGACAATGGTTCAAGAAATCAAGATAAAGCACAAATTTAAGCATTTAAGGAATTAAGTAGAACAAAATCAGATATTGGGTCGAAAGAATTGAGTCGAGGTTGAATCCCTATCCGTGGTCGAAAAATATATCGGTATCATGGTAAAGATTATAGTTTGGCCATTTTGACCATAAGGTCATATCAAGAAATAGAGTACAAGGAGATGGGTTTTAGTAGGACATGATATGTCTACATGAAGGTGGGCTTGTCTAGGCCTCACATATGGAATTTGTTGGAGAAAAAAGTCTAGTGTTGTATTCCAAATATCCAAGTCACGGTAAGGGACACCAAAAGATCTAAAATAGAAAGTGGGAGTTCACGAGGTGATAATTAATGCCCAATAATAAAGAAGATCAAGTTAAAGCACGAGATAAAATTAAAAGAATCCCGAAAAATAATTTAGGAACACAATTTCGGAGAGAAGATAGTCTCCTAGATGAATACAGTTAAGGAACCATTAACTAATTATTCAAATTGTAAATGGGTTAGAAGGTCGCAATTAAAAGATCTAGAATTGAAGGAAGGTCGAGTAAGTCGAAGTGGTAATACAGTCACATAGCTGGGTAGATGACTAACAACACTTGTGTACATACTACTATCATGGTCATGAGTGACATGGCAATTAGTGTGGAATACTCAGTAGGGTTATCTTGGGGCCTACCATTAAAATTTTAGCCCAAGTATCCTCCAAAAGTTTCAAAAACAAACTTTCAAAAATATACCACCAAAATTTGTATTCACTCCAAGCCGTTCAAATTCATAATAAAAATTTAAATCACTTTCTTAAATCTCAAAGCAAAATTTTATCACGTTACTACTAACCTTTTCTAAAATTAACGTTTAAATTCAACTATTTAACTCAAGAGTTCATAATTTACGAATCCATAAAAATTTCATAATCAATCAAAAATTTAACACTCTAAAATTTTCCAATAACTCATAATAAAACTCTTAGCATATTAAAAGCAATCTCAAAAAATTAAGCTCAATGCTCTCATCAATTTTAACTTCTATTCATGCTAAGTTATTCCAATAAAGTCACAACTTTTAAATGGTAACTTCCTTTAATCAATCAAAATAACTTTCCATCACATCCTTCGAAATTCTTCCAAGAATTTTTAATATTAGCAATCCCTCATTATACTAAATTTTCAAACAATCTTATCAGTCAAAATCCTTTTTTTTTTTACCAAAAATCTAAATAGATTTGTAAATCCTCAATCATAGGACACCATTTAAAATAAAAATTTCTCAAAAATTGTTTTCATAACTTTCAATAAATTAAACCAAAATTCACCGTCATTACTTCCACTTAAAATTTAAAATTTAATAAACACGAAAATCGCAAGTTGTACAACTCAAATTTAAATAATTCCTATGGCCATTTTTTTTTAAAAGCTAAGATCATTTTCAAACCAAATTTATAACTGTTCAAAGGTGTATAACTATAATACAATAAATCATAAACATCAAATCTTGAAAATCAATTAATTTCTTAAACCAAGTATGAAATTCTATAAATCCTCTGGTGTTTACTATTTTAAAAATCTCAAGGTTAAAATTTTCTGTGGTAATATCCTACTTTACAAATTTCTAATCATTAAATCACAAAAAAAAAAACCTTTTTACTCAATTAGAGTCTTGAATGTATTCCAATTGCCAATATAACCATTCTAGCCATATGTGTGACCTATGAGCATATACTAGTGTAGTCATCTTCCTAGTTGATACTAAGCATGAAAATAAGAATCGACGGTAGAAAGGAATCAAGCAAGGTGCAATTCAAGGAAGTCGAACAAGAGTTCGGAATTTAAAGCCAAGGGAAGAGGTCAAGCTGTATGGATGAGATTCCTAGATTCTAATCCTATGTTGCAGGCTCATATTGGTACAATTACGTAACCGAAGTGACAAACTCGACCTACATGGGCCACCACAAAAACATGTAACGCCCCAGTCCCAAAATATTTAGGACTAGGTACATATCCATGCCAGCTACATACATACGAAGTATACTCCAATATATGGAACCTCGTATGTACACATAAGCTGTAAAATGCAGTAAACCAAGAGTAATCTAATCTCATCCACAAATGAAGAATAAAGATATCATATAATCAACTATAATAATTCTTTGTACAATACGTTGGGCGGAAACAAATCCACTACCAACAAGTAAGGAAAATATACATGTAAACTAAAATAATTTGGCAGGTGTAGCAAAGAAAGACCCAAGACACGTCATCTCCGAATGAATAAAGAAGATCGCGACCTCGGCTAGAACACCTGTAATATCACAAAAGCACACACCTAGAGAGATAACCAGGTCCTCAGAGGGACGTAACAAGACACATAATATCATGCCATATAAACTGAATAAATATTACTCAAATAAATAAGTCAATTAAATTATAACATGGTCTAACACGCACATATTGAACTAGCGTACCATCCCTCCCAACCAAACAAGGACAAGAGATGGTAAACTAATTCACGGTGACGTATCTTTCCATGCTATGAATCCAATATGGTATCCGGACCTCAACAAGGTTCAATACCTTCTCATCGAAGTAGTAAGTCACACCTACAACCAAACAAGGACAAGATGAGACGAACTAATTTGCGACAAGTTATTGTTCCAAGCCACGGTCAGATACAAGTACCCAAACCAAGAGTACTCATACCTAACGGATAGGGTAGCCTAACCGTTCTAAGTGAATACAGTTTTAAGAACAGTTCATGGTCGTATGACTACCGGGTCAAGTCAAGAAAATACCAATGCAGTACCTTAGTAGCGAGTCATAACACCATATACAATTCCTCAGTATCGAGCGAGTCTATAGCATATAGTCTACCTATCGTTCCTCAGTAGCGAGCGAGTCTACGATAGATAGGGTGGTAGTCAACTTCCAATCATGTTTTCCCCGCCCAATGCCAACTCATAACTGCTAAGTCTTCTAGCATGCAATTCTAATAGCAGTTATTTCCTAACGCACGGCTTATACGTACTGGTGGCCAGCCAATCATGCATGTCTGAGTCCTATATGTGACTCACAACAACGTGGTATAAATGTGTCAAGGCCTATATATGCAACACACAAGGTGGTCCCTTAAATCTAGGTTTAATGTGTAAGAAAAATAATACATAGCAGGAGAATATAAATGAACAGTAAGTTCTAACATGTTATGCCATATATCACAGTTTATTTTGCATAAAGAAAATAATGAATAATGCTGAAATATGAGCTAAAATAATTAAACAGCAAATGTCAAGGTGTCTTGCCTGAGGGTGGTACGAGATGTAGCAAAATCCAACAGTCAGAATCGTCAACACGAAAGTCAAAATCCACAAGGAGCTCCGGATGCTGAAACAAACATCACGAACGAGTTTGGAATAAAAGATATGCCTAGGAAATGCCTTTCTAAAAGTTAAATTCTGGAACAGGAGCAAAATCGTAATTTTAGGTCAAAACGATGTCCGTCATTCGACCCGCCTTGCACCGAAATATGCGCCAGAACCTAAGGTCTCTAAAGTCATCAAACTACATGTCTATGAATTTTTTTTTCCGAGACGAACTCAACGATATGTCCAATTTTGGATTCCGGTGGGCTGTGCACAAAATCGCCCGTTGAGTGGGATTGTGGGCCCGCCAAAATAGCGTCCCGATCAACGGTCTCAAAATCGGACCAAACTTGCTCACAGGACCAGAAAAATATTTTGAGTCTAATGGCGCAAGTTTCATCGCGATATGATGAGTGTGCACAAAGTTGTGACTTAATTTGAAAAGGGTCGATACGGGGGTATCTCGACGGATACGCACTGATTTCGTCGCACACATGTAACGAAATCGGGTTCCGTCAGTTCCCAAATATCGACAACATCCATACGTGCCTTTCGATGCATATAGTGCGCGACCACGTCGTCCTGTTTGTCGGGGCGCACGCCGTATCGGGTGTTTTTCCACTTTTTGAAAACATAATTTATAATTTTTCGTAAAACTTTAACAACGTGTAACTTTTTACACACTAGATGAAAAGTGAATCCAGAAGTTGCGTTACAATCTCGGTTATGTTGTCTTTGACTGTCTTCAATTAGTTTTTATGAGAGTTTAATGGACAGCGAGAAAAGTGGCCGACAAGTTGGTGTTTTGAAACAGTTTTTAATATTCCAAAATAGTGGTTTTTCTTCAACTTCGCCTCGATTTTCGAGCAAGTTGGATGGCCATGTCGAAATCCACCTGGGGAATATCGAAGAGGGTCATGTGGGCTTTCTACACGAATTTACGGATCCAAAAACGGATTTAAAATGAGGGAGATATCGATCGGGAAAGTAGGATACCTTAAAGTGGAAAACTGTTGCGTGGATGACGAGGGGCTGACTTTCGATGCTCCGTTCCTCGCACACAACTCTGTCGCTGGTGAAACGAACTCGTAGACGAAGAGGGTATGTTCTTCCGCAATTTTCGTTTTGGAAGTCTAGGGTTTTTTAGGTCTATGGAGAAAGTTCTATATATAACATGTTGTAGCAAAAACCTAATACAATAGGTTTAGATTAAGGGGGTCCCACGGTTTGGGCTTGTTCACGTGAGCTTGCTGCTTTCAGCAGCAAGCAATTGAGGGTAGGGGCCGCCCACTTTACGTGGGTGGGTTTGTTATATAATTTTTTTCCTTTTTCTTTCTTTTCTTAAAACTTTAATATATATATATATATATATATATATATATATATATATATATATATCCATAAATACACCAAAAAATCTATTTAAAATCCAAATACCATTTAAAAGTCAACTATCTAATTATTTAATATATTTGAGCATATCTACATATATATATAAATTCAATCCTTAATAAAACAACTCAAAATAGTAATAATATTTAAATAGGAAAACATGTTTATTAAATCTTCACAAAATAAATTTTAATAATAATAAATTAATAAAAATTGCTCCAATGGGTGAACTGTACCACACACCCTTATCCGGGTCCATGAACATGTACAATCTTGTAAAATATTATTTAAAAATAAAATACCAATAATTGTACAAATATTTAAATAATTAGAAATTGTACATAAAATTCTAAAATAATTTAGAAGATATTTCTAAGGACATAAAATATGTCTACATGGCCACATTTGGTCACACTACCTGCTTACATGGGCTAAAATTTGGTTCGGGCCCAGTTCGGACTGAAATGGACAAACCGGGTCATCTAAAAATTAATATATAAAATAATATTTAATTAAAATACTTTAAATAAGTAAATTCACAATTTGGTCTAGTTTTCCTAGTTTGGACATCACCATGGCTAGGCTTCCCCCGGCATGACTGGTACACTAGTCAAGGCACACTTCTACAACTTCCGTGCTAAAAGTCATGGTCGTCTAGTGCTCCAAAACTCAACAATGGCTAAGTTCATTGTAAAAAAAAACCATAAATTGTATAAATTCATTTTTAAGTCTAATAAAATAATAAAAATAATAATTAAAAAATAGGCGTTTTACAGTAGAGGAGGAGAGAGGTCGGAAGGGAAGAGGAAAGGTCGGGAGAGCTGTGCGTGGGCGACTCCCGGAGAGCGGTGGAGACCGCGAGCCGGTGCGGCGGCAACGCCAAGGCTGCTGCGGGGGTTTCTAAACGCAGCGGCCGCGACCGTGCGTCCAGGCGGAGGACGAGAGAAAGTGAGGGTCTAGAAGGTCGAAGGAGACGAGGCGCTCGGGGGCGGCGGTGAGAAGGGTGGCGACGTGGCGTCGAGATGGGGGAACCGTGCGGGGAGATCGGGGTCGTCCAGATGTGGAGGAGCGCGTGGGTCGGTGCAGCCCTTCGTCGGCGGGTGGTGCGGCGGCAGAACGGAGGGTGAGAGAAAGAGAGGAGCGGGAGGGTTTTGCTCACTGGAAGGTGGCACGGTGGCATGGCGACGAGGGCTGACGGGGACGGGTGCGGCTCCAGTGCGGCGCACGTCTGCGGCACCTCCGGAGGCGTAGAAGTAGGATTTCGACAAGTACGACAGCAGATACTCCGACATGCCCGGCCGTGGCGGACACGACGGAGGCGAGAGTTTGGGTTATTTCCTTTGGTTTTACGGTGATGATGGTGGTGTCGAGGTGATTTTAGTTTTAGTTTTTGGGGTTTTGGGGGTGGCTCGGAGCGGTGGTGGTGGTAATGGCGACGGCGGTGGTGATGATTGGTGTTGGGGTTTCGGGTCTACGACCAGTGGCCGGAGGGAAGCTGTGGCTGAGTTGTGGGTGTGGTTGGGGAAACAGGGAAGCGGTGGAGGAGGAAGTCTAAGATGAGGAGTTGGTGACAATGGTGACGATGGCGGTCGAACGGGGACAGGAGGCTACGGTAGAGGCGAGCCGGGTTTCAGTCGGTGGCCGGGCTGGGTGATGGCGAGGAAGAATAGGAAAGTAGTGGCTGGGTCATGGCTGTGGTGTCGGCCAAGGTGGTCGGGATGATGGCGGGGATGCTAGGTTCTGGTGGCAGTGGTCAGGAGCTCAAGCTTCTACTAGGATTAGGACGGCAACGGAGTTGAGGAGGTCCGGATTTGTCGGACCCTGAATAATTGTATTTGTAATAGAAACGAATATAGTAGATGTAGAGGCACGTACACGATGCACAATAGAGATGTGAATAATTGGTTTGTGGAATTCGATGGAAAAGGAGCATCTCCTTATATAGGAGGTGGACTCCTAGATTGATATGTACTAGGAATTTTAAACCCTACTTTGGATAATTCGTCTTTTTAATTTAAAACAAAACAACCGAATTCGATAATTAATAATAAATCCGTATCTAGATAAATATCCATAAGTTTAAACTAAAATAAAAATCATATCAAATTTAATTTAATTTACTATAAATGATCAAACATTAAATCATGAATTTAGAATTATCTTTATAATAAATAACAATAGTAATTAATTTCAAAAATTACTATAATTATTAAATATCAACAGGAAATAATTTCAAAATAGCTTTTCATTTAAATTAAAATAATTTCGAAAATCTACTATATATAAATGAACAAAATTTGATTAAATGACATATAAATAAAATTTTACATAAAACAAAATTTTCTGAATTATTACTTATAAATAAAAATAATCCTTTTAAAATAACTACGGTATGATATTTTTCGTGCTCAAACACGATAAAATATTTACCTTATATAAAAATACTTTCTATAGGAAAATCTATACTATAAAATTTTGTATATATAAAAATATACTACCTTGCATATACGTACTCGCACGCAAATAGTATTCACATAAATTTTTATTTTCAAAATTAGTGACCGTATTGTATAATAAATAAAATAGCTTTCTCAAGAACATAGAACAAATATATTTTGGCAAACATTGTATGTTACTAAATCAAGCAAAACTTATTTACCATATAAGTATTTTGAAAAATATTTATTCGCTATTTAAGAGTTTATAAAGAAACAAATTTAGAAGAAAATTAAATATTTTGTATCCACGTATTAGTACTCATCGTATAATACCAAAATAATTTAAAAAAATTAGCAGAAATTTGGAGGTATTACAACCTACCCAACTTACAAGAATTTCGTCCTCGAAATTAAGAATAAGTAGGGGGTAAGAAGGCGCACGGGTATATCAATAAGGAACAATCAAATCATGACGTTCAGAACATGCATTAGAAAATCGTGACTTCGATAACTACGAAAATAAATCACGAATTTAATTTAGGGAGTAATTGATGGTCGCGTGTTAACGCAAGAAAAGATAAAGATTAATGGTCATTAAGGGGTAGTAATTTGATTTGAGATTAAGGATAGGTGATTTTCTAGGGAGAAGATACTCGTCTAGGTTTAGAAGTATGGTTAAGGGAAAGGGTTCTAATCCTTCCTAAGTTTTAAACAATTTAGAAAGTCATGATAATAGATTGAGAGTTGGAGGAAATGGCCTGTAACTTGAGACGAGATTGGAGTCATCTGGATTGGTCCATGGCTAACTATCTTGACAATAGATGGTTGGCAACTAAGGTGATACTTTGGGTCTATCTATTAAGTACGAGTCTTCGTCTAAATAAGTGAAAGACGAAAACCAATATGAGTCCAAAGAAGTTGTTTTCGAATACCAATATGTGGTTCAAAGGCGAGTGAGTAATTCAAAAAGAATTGCCAAGGATGTCGCGGATGGGACTATAGAGGACAAGTTTAGCTATGTCCCCATCCACGTAGAACGATAGATAAAGGCGAACCCAAGTGCACTCGGTTGATCAGACCATCATGCACCAGTTTTGACTAGACAATATGTTAGTGAGTGCGCGCTCATTGGCATGTGTCTTGAACAAATTTGATAACGGTTAAACTTGCAAAAGTAGGCTATAGTAGCAACATTTAGTCAAAATGGTAAAATATATGCACGTGAGAGTATCAATGAAAGAGACTAGAATTAGTTCGAACTCCTTAAGAATCTAAGTCCTGTTTGGTGCCTATACAGTCGACCTATTGTCTCCTTGTCTAAGCATTTGGTCGACCAATAAGGTGTGGTCCTTAAAAATTTATAGTCTAGGTAATCCACTTAGCATCTACTATAATGAGTCATAAGGATGAAGGCAATGCTAGGTCATGAGGCATTCTACCCAACTTATAAGAGTTAAACTAATGGTGTGCAGGAACAATTGGTCATGTCTACCTAATATAGGTTAGCTTCCTAACCACTATCAAGCACGAAAGAAGGATAAGAGTCAACGGTAGAGGGAAGCAAGCAAGATGCAATCAAAGGGGTCAAAGTAGAATCGAGGAGGTCAAGTATGTTGATGAGATCCTAGACTACAATCCTATTCGCAGGCTTGCTTGGTACGGTAAGGTAACCAAACAATTTATCTCGACCTGCATGGGCCCCCACAAAAATATGTAACATCCCAGTCCCAAAATACGTAGGACTAGAAACGTAGACATGTCAGCTGTATACATACGAAGTACAGGACCTTGTATGTATACATAAGCTGTAAAATGCAGTAAACTACAACTAACTAATCGCATCTACAAAATAAGGGAATACAAGATATCATATAATGAATTGTTTTGGTACAATATGTTGGGTGGAGACACATCCACTACCAACCAAAAAAAAAAGATACATGGCATACGAATGAATTGGCAAAAGTAGCAAGAAAGGTCCAAGGCACGTCATCTTCGAAGAAATGGAGAAGGCCACAATCTCGGCTAGGATACCTGCGAAAGACATGAACACACACCTAGGAAATAACCAGGTCCTCAGAGGGACGTAGCAAGATACAGGAAGAACATGCTAATATAAACTGTCAGAATAATAATAATATGCAAGACTCTCCTAAACACCAATATGCAAAAGGGAATGCTAACCATCTATTGTGTAATTTAGAGGACAACTTTCATGCGCATGGGTAGGATTTAGGCTTATAAGTACGCAACTGGCATCCAGTCATACGTATCCGACCGTAACGTCCAAAATGTCAGAGGGTATCTGCAAATAAAATCTCGCCATAGTTTCTTTCGAAAACTATGGTTTACCTGTTCCCATACGCACTAGCGACTGTCCTCCCCTATTATTTTCCCATACTGACGAAGTCATGTCCATGACCCGTCCAGTTTTGTAACTGCTCGAGTCTCTATACCTTAATCGTAGCAGTTACGATCTATCCGTCGCACGACAATAGAGATGGCCAGTCCATAAGTCGTGCCCCTAACAACTGTCTCAAACCGTGTAGTGTGAGTGTCATGGCCCAAGGAGATATAATAATATTCCCCAGCAAGAAGGTAGTCCACTAAAACTAAGTTAACATGCATATAGTAAAGTAAAACGAATAATAGAGTCGCGAGCACCCAAGTGTGGCTTGGACGCACAGTTTATAACAAATAAAAATAATAAATATGAAACAAGTAATAAATATTGAAAATAAATAATATGATAGTTAATTAGCAAGGTATACTTGCCTGTTGTGACGCCTGGTGAGTTGCCTGGTGTGGTACAATAAAGGTGGCACAAGATCGACTTCGGTGTTACAACTACGCAAAGGGCCTCTGATGGTGGCATGGACTGTTCTAACGGGTCCAGAATAATCAAATTAGCTACGGTCGTTGGGAGGATGTATAGAATTGGCAAGCGAATCGAAAAAAAGGGTTTAGTCATGGTCAGGAGGATAGTCGATGGTAATTAGATAAATAACATATACTCTTTTTTTTAGAAACTATTTGTAATATTTGAAAATTTATATTTGTTAGTTAAAAATAGTTTTAGATAATCCAAAAATCATTGCAAGGCAAAACCTAATTTGTATCGAAATATAATTTGTAGGTCAAAAGCTACAGATAAGGCACCATAAAATGATAATAATATATAATTTTATTCCAAAATAATGTTAGGAGAACAGTATTAGAAAAATCCAAAATTATTTTTAAGCCAAAACTCTAAGTTTGTAAAAATATTTATTTATTTATTTATTTTAGGTAGAAAGCTATATTTTGTTAGTTAAAATAATGTAAATAATTATTTGAAAGTACTTAGAAAATTAATCTAAAATTTGGAACTATATTTTTCTTATTCAAAATATTTTATACACGTACATATGATCTAGAAAAGAAACTAAATTTTGTCAAAAGTAATTTAGGTCAAAGAAAGAAATAAATAAATATAAATAGGCTATAGATAAAATTACTTCTAAAACAAATATAAATATTTTTTGAAAATAAAAGTACAGCTGGACGCAATAATATTTAGTTACAGAATATTTTTAGAAATTATTTAATCTATGTATATACTTAACACTAAACCTATACTAATGATTATAGCTATACATCACCATACAAAATAATAGTAATAACAACACTACTAAGTTTTTATCTAAAAAAACACTACTAAGTTCACACGCAGCTACAATTGTTTGTATTGTATTGTACTGTAGCATTATATATAATAATAATAAAAGTGATAATAACAACCCAAAAAGAAAAGAAAAGAGAGAGTAAATAATAGCCATAAAGGCATGTCTTAACTGTGCTGTCTCTTCTCTCTTTAAGAAAAAGAGGGGACAACATAATAAGAAATGAAGGGAAGGGAGAGAGAACCAGAGAGAGAACGGAGGAAAGAAAGGCTCGAGCGAGAGAGAAGGAAAAGGTAGAGGAGGAGAGAGGTCGGAAAGGAAGAGGGAAGGTAGGGATAGCTGTGCGTGGGTGACTCCCGGAGGGCGGTGGAGACCGGGAGCCGGTGTGGCGGCAACGCCAAGGCTGCTGCGGGGGTTTCTAAACGCAGCGGCCGCGGCCGTACGTCCAGGCGGAGGACGAAAGGAAGTAAGGGTCTGGGAGGTCGAAGGAGACGCGGCGCTCGGGGGCGGCGGAGAGAAGGGCAGCGACGTGGCACCGAGATGGGGGAACCGCACGGGGAGATCGGGGTCGTCCAGATCTGGAGGAGCGCGTGGGTCGGTGCAGCCCTTCGCCGGCGGGTGGTGCGGCGGCGGAACGGAGGGTGAGAGAAAGAGAGGTGCGGGAGGGTTTTGCTCACTGGAAGGTGGCGCGATGGCGTGGTGATGAGGGCTAACGGGGACGGGTGCGGCGCATGTCGGCGGCACCTCCGGAGGCGCGGAAGTGGGCTTTCGACAAGTACGGCGGCGGATACTCCGACACTCCAGGCCGTGGCGGACACGACGGAGGCCAGAGTTCGGGTGAGTTCCTTTGGTTTTACGGTGATGATGGGGGTGTCGAGGTGATTTTAGTTTTGGTTTTTGAGGTGTTGGGGGTGGTTCGGAGCGGTGGTGGTGGTAATGTCGACGGCGGTGGTGATGACTGGTGTTGGGGTTTCGGGTCTACGACCAGTGGCCGGAGGGAAGCTGTGGCCGAGTTGTGGGTGTGGTTGGGGAAACAGGGAAGCGGTGGAGGAGGAAGTCTAAGATGAGGAGTCGGTGACAATGGCGACGATGGCGGTCGAACGGGGACAGGGGCTACGGCAGAGGCGAGCCGGGTTTCAGTCGGTGGCCGGGCTGGGTGATAGCGAGGAAGAATAGGGAGGTAGTGGCTGGGTCATGGCTGTGGTGTCAGCCAAGGTGGTCGGGATGATGGCGGGGGTGCTAGGTTCCGGTGGTAGTGGTCAGGAGCTCAAGCTTCTGCTAGGATTAGGACGGCGACGGAGTTGAGGAGGTCCGGATTTGTCGGACCCTGAATAATTGTATTTGTAATAGAAGCAAATATAGTGGATGTAGAGGCACAGACACGATGCACAATAGAGATGTGAATAATTGGTTTGTGGAATTCGATGGAAAAGGAGCATCTCCTTATATAGGAGGTGGACTCCTAGATTGATATGGACTAAAAATTTTAAACCCTACTTTGGATAATCCGTCTTTTTAATTTAAAACAAAAACGACCGATTCGATAATTCATAATCAAATCCGTATCTAGATAAATATCCATAAGTTTAAACTAAAATAAAAATCATATCAAATTAAATTTAATTTACTATAAATGATCAAACATTAAATCCATGAATTTAGAATTATCTTTATAATAAATAACAATAATAATTAATTTCAAAAATTACTATAATTATTAAATATTAACAGAAAATAATTTCCAAATAGCTTTTTATTTAAATTAAAATAATTTCGAAAATCTACTATATATAAATGAACAAAATTTCATTAAATGACATTTAAATAAAATTTTACGTAAAACAAAATTTTCTGAATTATTACTTATAAATTAAAATAATCCTTTTAAAATAACTACGGTATGATATTTTTCGTGCTCAAACACGATAAAATATTTACCTTATATAAAAATACTTTCTATAGGAAAATCTATACTATAAAACTTTGTATATATAAAAATATACTACCTTGCATATACGTACTCGCACGCAAGTAGTATTCACATAAATATTTATATTCAAAATTACTAACCGTATTGTATAATAAATAAAATAGCTTTCTCAAGAACATAGAACAAATATATTTTGGCAAACATTGTATGATACTAAATCAAGCAAAACTTATTTACCATATAAGTATTTCGAAAAATATTTGTTCGCTATTTAAGAGTTTATAATGAAATGAATTTAGAAGAAAATTAAATATTTTGTATCTATGTATTCGTACTCGTCATATAATACGAAAATAATTAAAAAACAATTAGCAAAAATTTAGAGGTATTACAGTTGAGCTCCGAAAATAAATAGTGAAGATGTGCATGTTTTCAAATTCACTGAACTGCATATGGATGCGTCTAGAGAGGCACAGGTAGCTGAAAATAAAAAGATCTCGATATTTCATGCATGTCCAGGTGAATTGTGGAATAGAAAAGCACTTGTCATCGATTACATATTTAACTTGTAGTAGCTATTGTCATTGATGATATGTTTAGCTATGTAGTAACTACTGAATTATCAAAGGACAATGATGATCGTAAAAATGAACGACATAGTATAAATGAATGTCGACAAAGAAAAAAGCCAATGTGGAAAGATGCTCTTCAAGAAGAATTAAAATCTTTAGAAAAATATGGTGTGTTTGGACCTATAGTTGAAACACCAAAGGGCATAAACTATGTTTGTTTATGTGCGTATTCATGAGAAAATGAAATGAGAGGAATGAAGTTGAAAGATACAAAGTCGGACTTGCATAAGGTTTCTCCCAAAGACATAAAATTGACTATGTGGAGACACACTCTCCAGTTATGGATGTCATTACCTTTAGATATCTAATTAGTCTTGCAGTTACTAAAAATCTTGATATGAGACTTATAGATGTTGTAACTGCATATTTGTACGGAGACTTAGATAGTGACATCTATATAAAAATTCCAGACGAATTTACAATGCCATAGACTAAGTCAAGTGGCATGTATTCAATGAAACTTAGACGACCATTATATTGATTGAAACAATCCGGAAGAATGTTGCATAATCGTTTAGTATATATTTGACTAAGAAAGGGTAAAAAAATAGTCAAATTTGTCCACGTGTTTTTATTAAAAAAATCCAAGAATAGATTATCTATATTATTAGTATATGTGGATGATATAAACTTGATCGGGTCTCCTACAGAATTAGAGAAAACTATAAACTAAGAGAGTATTTTAAGTGAAAGACTTGGAAAAGATAGCTTTGTCACGGTTTGCAAATAGAACAATGTTCTAGTGGAATATTAGTCCATCAATCCTAATATATGAAAGGATTTTGAAAAAAATCAGAATGGAGAAACCACATCCACTTAGTACACCTATGGTTGTACGGAATATAGATTCGGATAAAGATCCATTTCGACCAAAGGAAGAAGATTAAAAAGTTCTTTATCCTGAAGTACCGTATTTAAGTGCTATTGGAGCAATACTATATCTAACACAATGCACAAGACCATATATTGTATTTTTTTTGTTAATTTATTATCTATATATAGTTATGCACCTACACTTAGACATTGGAATGGAGTGTTTCACTTAACAAAATTGCCAAACAAAAGGTTGGATTTTGGAAATAAAACGAGAAAAAGTACAAGAAGTACAAATTTGATTCTGGAAAAGTATTGCTGTGGAAGTCTGATCTGTAAATGATCACTTTGTTCCTTGGACCATATGATGATGATGAAGATCACTGCTTGAAGTAGAACAACTTGGAAGAACTAAGTCAACAGAAAGGTATCGACGCACTTGGGCACTGATGGCGAGGCCGAATGCTTTTCTGCTTTGCTTCACTCTGTTCTGAAAGAAAAGTTGAAGAAGAATGCTCCGGAGAATCAAAATCTCGAAGTCCTGATCTCTGTATTCTCTCCTGTTCTCTCTGTCCGTCTCTTTGAGAAAAATGAGTCTATTTATAGACTGGGGCTTCTGTGCGTAAAAAAGCATCAAAATCTGTCTTTACGCTAACAATTGCCACCCATGATCAGAGTCAACTTTTGCATACGTTGACATACGTTCCATCATTTCAGTAAGAATAGGATGCATGTACAAACGTTCTTCAAAATATATGGCATGAAGGTCATGTAGGCAAACCACGTTCCATACTGGCCAGAAAGAATAGGGCGTAAAAATAGCTCCAACGTCCTCTGGGCGTAAAGCAGTAAGATGAGCGTAAAATAGCTCTGTCATAGGTTTCCAGCATAAAGTGGTTATTGAATAACCTTGAGCGTAAGATGGCTCAAATAGACTTTACGCACACATTGTTTTATGAGCGTAAGAACTCATGTAAAACTCCGTGCGTAAAAGAAACCATATAGTGAGCGTAAAGTAGCTCGATCCCCCATAAACGATAACAATGGTCTTTGTATAAGACAAATTCCATTAAATTCTGTGGTAAATGCCATCATTAATATCTTCATGTCAGATTTTGCATTAAATGAGAGATTTGACAGCTTTGTCCAGCGTAAAATAGGCTCTGTCCTTGGCGTAAAACCACCGGTGTGGACCCAAGCGTAAAATGATCAGCCTGCTTAGGCATAAATTGATTAGCCTAGTCTTGGGCGTAAAAGAGATTACCCGCTCTGCTTGGCATAAAAATCGATCACTTATGGATGGGATGACTCTTTCTTTGAAGCACTTTTTACGCTCCTACAAGACCCCCTTCAAAGTTTTCAAATATCTCCAAAATTTGAAACGCTTTGAACAGAAGCGTAAAAGTTAAGATTTGACCTGCCAGCATAAAATTTGGGATACACAATAGCCATCCGCGTAAAAACGGGGATGTCCAACAGTCAGCGTAATTTCCAACAGTGTCGCTCAACACTTATTTGTCACAATGAATTTCCTTTTTCGAAACTCTCAAATGCCTTTTCGCTTCTCCGAGTTTTGCATTTATAATGAACCGTTTCCAATGAGGAATATGAAGAGCTGATTTAACCGTATAAATAAGAAGAAATTCTTCAATCTTGTCATTCATCTCCATAGTGACATGGCGCCCAAGAAGGAGATTAATAATGAAGAGGCTTCAGGCTCAAGGCTTGATTTCGAGCGAACGTGCAACCTTTTAGAGTGTTTTGGAGTAACTCCTGCGGTCTTTAGTCACATTGGTGGTGGTCCCCCAACTGCATACGAAGGGCCAGGAGATGCCGAAGCATTTCTTAATCTGATGCGCCGCTCCGGGATTCACAACATGTGTGAGTTAGGTGCCTCTCTTCGTCAGTCCAACGAAGGAGAGGGAAAATGAAATTCCATGTATTGTGACTCTCTTATATGTAGGGGTCCGCTTCCCCCTTTTTTTATAAATAAAGTCTGATGTTAATCTCAACTGTTCAATACTTATTTTGACTGCTTCTATGATTATTCATTCCCAAGAAACAAACTTGACACGTGGCATCTGTCTTGTGGTTACGAGAGCCTTTAAATAGTATCTTCCCCCGAAATAGACTCTTCCTAACAGTTCTTCAGCCTTTATAAATAGCCGAGAATGTTTCACATATTCTCGTACTCATTCCACTGAAGATAACTTTTCGTGATGTTGTTCTCCAACAAATGAGGATGGCAAAGCTTTCCCGCTGTGTTCTTTTGTATGCCCAGTCATTAGACGCAGATTCAACCACCATTAGAGCCAAACCATTCGACTCAAATGGTAAATCTGATCGTAAGCAAATATCTGTCTTTCGAATTTTTTATTGAACACATCTACTTCATGAACGTAAATTCTTGACGAGCGTAAAAAACTTGCTGAAACACTGGCGTAAAAGCCTTGTTGAAGTTCCGACGTAAAAGCCTTGCTGAAGCACTTGCGTAAAATGCCTTGCTGAATCACTGGCATAAAAGCCTTGCTGAATCACCGACGTAAAAAGCCTTATGATTGCTGGCGTAAAAGCCTTGTTGAATCACCGGCGTAAGAGCCTTGCTGAAGCACTGGCGTAAAAAGCTTTGTGATATGTTTTTAATTAGTATTTAATACGTATCTGATAATACTTCTATTTTTAAAACACTTCTTTTTTGTTGTTTTCTGCAGAAGTTTGGCTGAGCAGCTTTTCCAGAACCGGTATTGGCGATGTTAACGTTGTGAGGAGCGTTCTTCTGACATCAACATCTGGGAGCTCATGCGCTTTTGACGCGCAAATCAGACAACTTAGAACTCTTCGTGAGATCGAAGGGTCTTCCTTTGTTGGTAGGAAGAGCCTTTGTACACGGAGAGTTGGATGGTGGAGTCAACTCTATCCCGAGAAATCGGGTAGTAGAGTTCCTTTCACGGCAGAACTAGGAATCGTATCCCATTGTTGGATACATTCCTATCTCCTTTGAGGTGCCGCCACTAATCCACTAATTTTATTGGCAGCAACACGTCTTCAGGCTGCCATACTCTGGGGTTCTCCTCTCGTCTGAGAGAGAAGACCAGAGTTTGATTCCTGCTGTTTCGGTTGCCACTGGAGCTCAGACAGTCAGGAACTGCCACCAACAACGAACCCGTCAAAGAGGATCAAAGAGGAAATAGATCTCTATTAGGTTATCGTTGGTGTATAGAATGAAAATCCAAGAATGTAAAAGATTTACATTATAACTTGTAAGAAAGTCTAAGAAATGTAATAGACTTTTTGATGATATGGGAATGAAAATGAAAGTTCTTCTATGATATCTATCTGGATGTAATATGGACATGATAGATAAATGAAATCCTATTTTCTGTTTTAGAGTATATGATACTATCAGAGGTAATATGGACATAATAACATATATGAACTCAAAAGAAAATTAGATTAATATCTATGCAGAGGTCAAAAATAGAAGTGATAGATAGGAAAAGAAAGTAGATTTAATATTTATTCAGAGGTCATGGAAACATGATAAATAGCGAATCCCACTTTCTAATCAATTGATATTGAAGATATAAAATCCCTTTCCCTGGAAACAAGAAGTCAGCTTAACCAAACCTTGGTAGCTGGGGATTAAGAAGCCAGATATTGTGAGCGTATATGCAAGACGGTGGATGAATCAGCGTATTTCTTGGGAACAGAAAGGACGATTCAATGGATAAACCTGGTAACATGAACGGACGAGTCTTTTCGGAAATGAAAAGTCGTTTCTCCCCTTCAGAGACTAGTTTATTAATAATTCTCCCCTATAAATAGTTGAGAATTCTTTGTAATCATTCCATTCTTATTTTTTGCTTTTCTACTGGAAATGTCTTCCGAAGATGTACAATAAAAGAATGAAGTCCCCCGGAAAATCGAGGGCATGATTGATACGTTCCCCGTTGAGCCTCCTGTATCAGTCTCATCAGGCTCAACCGAAATAGGTGGAAGCTCTTCTGCGCCCAAGCCACCCGAAGACATTCTTGCTTTTTTAGTAGAGCCAGAGAAAACTCCTGAAGAAGAAGCGTCGAGGATGGCTGCCTGCAAATTTTTCATGTATTCAGGAAACGACGCCTTCTATGCATTGGCCGACTATGTATTCAATAAGGAAGGGAGTGGCCCTTGTCCTTAGTCTTTTATTTTAAACAAAAATAATAAAAAAAGCTTTATTTTTTTGTTCAGTCTCTTTTTTTATACATAGTATTTCTTAAAAAATTTGCCATTGATCGGTAGCATGAGTAGATCTCCATTGGGCTTTGACAACCGATAGGCGCCATTGGAAAACACGAACTCAATTACATAAGGGCCTTCCCATTTTGCTTGGAATTTCTCTTTACTTTTATGAGTCATTACCATCGGTCTCCGAACAGTTAATACAAGCTCGCCAACTTTGAATGCCCTCTCCTTAACTTTACGATTAAAAGTTCGAGATATGCGGGCTTGATACAGTTCAATGTCTTGTTGTGCTTAAAGACGCTTCTCATCCAATCCTTCAAGTTCTTGGAGTCGTAAGCGATTATTATTCTCTGTAGTTAGCTCATTAGCAATGGCTATTCGTAGAGAAGGGATCTGGATTTCTAATGGGAGAACAGCTTTGCATCCATAGACCAATGAGAATGGTGTAAAACCAGTAGGAGTTCGGACTCTTGTTCGATAAGCCCATAAATATTCTCCAAGTTTTTTATTCCAATCACGTTTATTGGAAGAAACAAACTTTTTGAGAAGTTTGATGATCGTCTTATTGAAAGCTTCAGCTAAACCATTAGCAGCTAGATTATAAGCTGTAGAAGCCAAATTCTGAATTCGATTCTTGTCACAGAATCGATAAAATGCTTGACTGGCAAATTGTTGACCATTGTCATGAATTATCCGTCGAGGAATCCTGAAACGATAAATGACATGGTGCTTGATGAAACTGATCACATTAGATATTTTCACTTCCGCAAGGGGGACTGCTTCCGCCCACTTCGAAAAATAATCGGTTATAGCTAGTATAAACCGATGTCCTTTGACAGAAGGAGGGTTAATAGGACCAATGACATCCATACCCCAAGCTTCGAAGGGCCAAGAGGCTGCTGTAGGATGTAAAAATTCAGATGGTTGATGAATAAAATCAGCATGAATCTGACATGCTTTATATCTTCTGGCACAGTCTACAGCATCTGCTATCATGGAAGGCCAATAATACCCCATTCTCTGAATGCGGTCTTGCAACTTTGGACCCGGTTGATGAGCACCACAGACACCATCATGAGCCTCATGCAGTGTTTGTTTAGCTTCACTTTCTGAGAGACAGCGCAGCAAGAGTCCGTCATATGAACGACGATATAGCATATGTAAAGACGAATCATAATAGAATCGAAATGATCGTCTCTTAATTGATGCAGCTTCTTTAAGATCTTCAGGCAAAATTCCATGAACTGTATAATCAATGAATGGAGTTCTCCAATCTTTCTGTTGGAAACTTGACTCTGTAGTATAATTTTGTTCAATATGCAGATTACTCTTCACACAGAACAAGTTTCGGTCTAACAAAGTAATTGTATTTTGCCTTCGGATTGGGACAGCCCAATCTGCAGCTAAGCTGGCAAGAGCATCAGCCTCCACATTCTAAGAACGTGGTACAAATTCAATGAAGAATTCTTTGAATGAAAGGACCAACTCGACTACCACTTGATGATAGGGGATGAGATCAGGATTTCTGACTTCATAAGTTCCTCTAACTTGATTAACGATCAATTGAGAATCTCCATAAGCCTCTAAGAATTCAATATCCAATTGTTTTGCTACTTGGAGACCAATCAATAGAGCATTATATTCTGCTACATTGTTAGAGCATGGCTCATTAAGAGAATAGGCACGGTATATGACCATTTTGTCAGGAAAAACCAAGACAATTCCTACCCCAGAGACAATATTGCCCTTAGGTCCTACTCGTGATGCTCCATCAAAATATAATTGCCATATATCATTCTTCGAAGTCATGTTACAATCTACTACTTTGTCTGGAATGTCTTCATATAACTTCGAAGTTTCAGGTATAGGATGAGCAGCTAAGAAATCAGCTAACGCTTGGCCCTTCACTGATTTTTGAGGCACATAAATCATATCATAGGGGGTGAGCAACATCGCCCAGGTAGCTAACCTGGAATTAAGAATGCTCGGTTTCCTCATCAATACCCGAATGTGATTTATTCTGGAGATAACATGAATAGTCTGTCCGGTGACATAATGCCTTGTCTTTTGGACGGCAAAAACCAAAGCTAGACATTCCTTTTCTACAGGAGTATATCTGTGTTCAGCTCCGACCATCATTCTGCTCAGATAATATATTGCTTGTTCATGACCCATATCACTTTTTTGTTCCAGAAAAGCTCCAAGTGAATGATCTAAGGCCCGAACATATAACAAAAATGGTCTTCCTACCACCTGAGGTACCAGAACAGGTGGGTTTGTAAGATATTGCTTAATGTCATTGAAGGCTTTTTGACACGCTTTATCCCAGACGAAAGATACCCTTCTTTAATAGACGGAAGAAAGGTTGACACCTCCAGAAAGATTAAATATAAATCTTCTGATATAAGCAATACGGCCCTGAAAGCCACGAAGTTCTTTCAGATTACGAGGAGGACGCATTTCAAGAATTGCTTTAACCTTATCAGGATCAACATGGATACCTTGCGAGGTAATGACAAATCCTAGAAACTTGCCACTGGAAACCCCTAAGAAAGACTTAGTAGGGTTCATTTTCAATTGATGCTGACGCATCAATTCAAATACTGTTCTCAAGTCCTGAATGTGATTGTCCTTTGATCGACTTTTAACAGCGATGTCATCTACATAGCATTCAACTATCTTCCGTAGATGTTCTTGAAAGATATTGCTCATAGCCCGTTGATACGTGGCACCAGCGTTTTTAAGACCAAACGGCATAACTGTATAGCAGTAGACCCCAAGAGGTGTACGAAAAGCGGTGTGCTTCTCATCTTCTGGATGTATCTTGATCTGATTGTATCCTGAGAATCCGTCCATGAAAGACATGCGTTCAAAACCACATGTACTGTCTATCATAATATCAGTAAATGGAAGTGGAAATTCATCCTTTGGACAAGCCGTATTAAGATCCCGATAATCTATACAAACTCGGACTTTTCCGTTCTTCTTCATAACATGAACAATATTGGCTACCCAATCTGGGTGTTGTTCCTCACGAACAAAGCCACAGGTAATCAGCTTTTTGACTTCCGCTTCAATTGCATCCATCATATCTGGTCTAAAGCGTCATTGCTGTTGTTTTACAGGCTTGACATTAGGCAAAATATTGAGTTTATGGGTAGCAACTGTAGGATCTAGCCCTGGCATATCCTCATAACTCCATGCAAAGATGTCAATGTAATCTTTTATAAGTTTTATCAACTCTTCCTTTTCATCTTCAGAAAGATTCTTACTGATGAATATTAGTTTGGACGTAACTCCATCTCCAACATCAATCTGGATAACCTCATCTTCTGTAGGTGGCTGTCGTTGTTCAAAACGAAGTTCCCATTGAGTATCCATTTGTTGAGCCCAAGGATCATTCTCAAATGGCTCTGATTTATCATTGGCTTGAACCATATTGACTGAGAGTACTTGTCCAGATTCATCTTTAGATTGAAGTTCCTCTGAATCTGATGATTGTGAAGAGCTGGAAGAAAATTCTTCTTGTATATCATCATAAAACATGTGGGATGGGTCATATCCCAATCCATGACGAGTCTTTTGGTAAAACGGATCGCCACCTAATGGTAATCGTCTGCCCTTGCCCTGGTTGAGACCTTGTATTGTCTTCAAATCATACCCCATGTTCTGAATGATCTTGATAGACTGCTGACTGTATTTGTCAATTCGGATTCTTCCTTTGTCTTTATCCTTCAGCTCATCTGTCTGAGCAACAGGGATATTTCTAGCCAGGCTAAACATAATTTGGCGCTTATTTTTCTTATCAAACGATACCACGAAATAAGATTCTTTATAACGTCTAAAAGTTACACAAGCTTGTGATGAAGCGGCCACAGATAAAAGATAAGGAGAAGATGTTAGGAACCTTTGAGCATATGGTCCAACATCTGTATAAGGAGGGAAAGAATTCTCCTTATGATCAATGTATAAAGTTTCTTCCTGTTCGATGTTGCCTTTTTAATGATGACTTTGATTATCAGAAGATAAAGTCATTCTCTCAATAAACTTGACAGCCATATACTCGAGCAAGAAATCTTCATTGATATCAAAAAGTACAGAATGATCAATATTTACATCATTTACAGTCTGATTGCTACGCTTCGGATTAATCAACAGTGGACCAGCATCCGTCTTCTGTGTAGATTTACCAAGATTGACAATCAATGGTAATTTCGGATTATTCGTACAAGAAGTACGTCCGTTGACCTTAATCTTAAAAGGTTGAACTTGGCTCTTGGCAGGAATATTTATCGATTCCTCAGATGAAGTTTGAGTTCTCCCTTTAACCTTGATCATCAAAGGTTGATCATTGACAGGATGGGATTGGATTCGTCCCTTGACTATGATCTTTAAAGGTTGCTCCTCTGGCAGATCTTCATTAGTAGAGTAATCCTCAGAGGATGATTGATCTTCAGCCATGTCTGATATATCTTTCATATGCTCTTGCTTATAAAGCCTTGAATCAGAGAAGTAGGCTTTGACACCTTTGAATGGATTAATATCAGCAAACTCAGTCTTCACAACTCCTTGGGAATCCATATATTTGAAACATTGGTGAAGAGTTGAAGGCACAATATTGTGCTCATGAATCCACGGTCTTCCAAAAAGAATATTGTAGGATACATCCGAGTTGATAACATAGAAAGTTACCATAGTTCGAAGATCACCAATCTGAATCTGCAGACGAATCTTTCCCAGTGGTTTGCTCTTGCCAGAGTTAAAACCGACTATCATAGTACTAGTGTAAGTCAGCTCACTAGTAGGAATCCTCAGGGGTCTTAGCATACTCTGAAGAATTATTCTAATTGAAGACCCAGGATCGATGTAAATCCTGTCAATTTTAGTGGATCCGATATATCCAGTGTAACACAGAGGCCTATCATGCTTGTTGTGTTTCAATATCATATCCTCTTGTGTAAAGGTGATGTTGGGAATTGCTTCATCATACTATGGCATTGCGGACATGACACTGGTATATTATCAGGAGTCTTGAGTTGTGCCAGGCACGAATCCGTTTGAAGTAAAGCTTCGCTCAAAGTCTCTCTGCTTTCTCTGGAAAGGCGAAGCAGTTCAAATATAGAAAGTCTAGCTGGAGTATTGGCTAACTGAGCTAGAATATAAAACTTGTAAGGCTACATTACCACCCCCTGATTGGAAGCAGGCTTCAATGGGATATCAAAGCGTACTGCATTCTGTTTCCCCTTTTCAACCACAGACGGTTTAACAGGAACAGGAGAAGGTTGAACTGGTAGAGTCTCCACTACATCTTCTGCTTCTTTGGAGGATCCCTCATAGTCTTTGTGGTACTCTTTCCCAGATCTTATACCAGCAAAAGTTTCTTCTTCAGACTCAAGAGAAGGAAGTACCATATTACATGATTTAGTCTTTCTTCCCTTAGCCTTCTTCTTATGAGGGTTATTACGAGGCACTTCAGAACCCAATCCAGCAGTGGAATTCTGATTTTGAATTTGTAAAGGAAGACGTATTCCTTTATCATGATTCAAACCTTCTGCCTTTTGAAAGTTGTAACCCATGTTCTTCATGAGAAGGACAGATTGCTGACTATATAAGTGGATAGGCAGTGAACTTTGGACAGGTGTTTCAGCACAGGAAAAAGAAGAAACCTCTGCAACTACAGGAGAATGAAGCATAGACGTCTCTGTAGTTAAGAGAGGAGAAGGATTCGGGATACGAGGAGAAATCCCTGTTGGAACTTTTTCATAAGCAGCAAAGACTTGTTGTGCCTGGTATAAAGGAACACTATTCATGGCCAGCCATTGTTGATGAGTAAGCTTGAGCTTGGTAGGAGGAGCTAGACTTGGAGGACAGATGTTTAGTCCTTTCAGTCTATCTTCTAGGGGAAGGCCATCCTATAGATGATCCAAGTCATCAGGATTTGTAATAACATGAGAAATCATGTTGCAGGTTTTGACTTTCTTACCTTTATTGAATTTAAAAATTTTACCTTTATTTTCTAACTCAGGTATTAAGTCAGGATGTACCCACATGATTTCATCATTCTTCAATGTGAGCGGCAGCAATCTTGTATTTTCTTCCCTGGCGGGCGGGATATTCACGATCTTCATAGTCGCCTTCGGAATTGGGATAATTCCATCTGGGACCTGCTGTGGAGGAAAATATCCAAACTGAAGAAAGACCATGTTGGTTGTAACCGTATGGTCATCATTGGTTAAAGCGATAGCACCACCATTTATCAGGTCTTGGATTTTCTTTTTCAAGACATTGCAAGCACTGGTAGCACTACCAAAATAAGTGGTTTTAGCGACGCCCAAAAACGTCGCTAAAACAATAAAATCCGTCGCTAATATGAAGCACCGACGCAATTACCGACGTCTAAGTTTTGTCGCCGTTTCCTTAGTCGCTGATTACAAAAACGTTGCTGAACGTCGCAATTACCGACATCCAGCGACGTAACTGTACGTCGGTGAGTTCTCGACGTCTACCGTCGTGTCGTCGGTATATTAGCGACGTATATGTAGTCGCTACACGTCGGTAAAGTCCTGGAATAATTTCCGACTTCTACCGTCGTTTCGTCGGTAATATAGCGACGTGAATGTAGTCGCTAGACGTCGGTAAAGGTCCATACATTTTTTTGCAGCTAGTCGTCGGTAAACGTCGGAAAAGCGTCGGAGACCTGTAATTTTTTTGTAGTTAGTCGTCGGTAAGTGTCGGAAAAAACGTCGGAAAAATGTATTTTTTGCAGCTTGACGTCGGTAAACGTCGGAAAATGACGTTGATAAACGTCAGTAAGCGTCGCTAAACGTCGCTAAAATTGTAAAAAAAATAAAAAAAATAAAACACAGATTCTATATTACCACTCACAATTCAAGATGCTACACATATAGGTACACATTCAAATCCCCACTCACAATTCCAAATCACAGCGCATTCAAACCCCCACTCACAATTCAAGATGCTACACATATAGCTTTAATCTAATTTAATTAACATCCAATCCAAACACAATTAACATTTATCGACGAAGGAATTAACATCCAATCCAAACATCCAATCCAAACAAGTCACAAGTCAAATCGATACAAACACAAATAACATCCAAATCCAAACATCCAATCATAAGTCACAAACATATGATGATACAAACACAAACAAAAGTCCTAACTAGCTGAAAATATTGGAGGGGAAATGGGGGTCGTCGAGGGCGCGGTCGGACGGGGGTCGAGGGGACAGGGGGGAAAATGGGGGGAAGAAAAATATTGGGGGGGGGGAAATGGGGGGAAGTGAAATCGAAACTGACCTATATTCGCACATTAGCGACGTAACATAAGGGCATCGGTAACCGTCGCAACTTTATTGATATTAACGACGCCATAGTAAAAACGTCGCCAAACGTCGCTAATATCAATGATATTAGCGACGTTCACCGACATATCCGCGACGTGAGTTTTTCAATACGCAAACGTAGTTACTATACGACGCTGAACGTCGCTGAACGTCGCTAGTAGTGACGTCTTGCGACGTCATAAAAAAACGTCGGTAAAATATTTTTTATCTGCGACATTTTCGGGAAACGTCGCAAATTACGTCGGTAATATGACTTATTTTGGTAGTGTAGGATGATTAATGTATCTATGATAGATACAATATTTGGGATTGTCAGTCAGATTCACCTCATTAGGTCTTTTTGGCTCTGGAATCTGAAGTTTGCCACTTTTCACCAGACACTGAAATATTCCTAGGATATCACTTTCGTCAAAAGAGTATTCTTCCTTTGGCCTAGAAGATTTCTGATTATTTGGTGTCATTTTGTTCTTGGAAAGATTAACCATAAGAGTATCTTTTCCTTTCACATTACGATTGCCAGGATTATTACCAGGATTACTCTTCTTTCCTTTATTTTCTGAAGCGAAAATCATCCCATGTTCCCGAGCCAACCTACTATTGGTCTCGGCAGAAACTGCTGCTATGATAAATGAAGCCCAATCTGTGAATTGGAAACCTGTGAAGACAATAATGGATGGTCACAGATTCATCTTGCATGTATCGATCAACGCTGAATCTGGCATACCAGGAGGCATCTTTAGAGTAGCCTGTCGGAAACGTTCAATGAATGTCCGAGTATCTTCTTTCTCCTTTTGTTTGATTTCTATCAAGGAGGACCTGTTCCTGTCCATACCTCTTTCATAGAAGCGGGAGGGAAATATTGCCTTGAATTCGTCAAAAGACGAAATAGAGTTATCGGGTAAGCTACGATACCAATCGTAAGCTGAACCCGTCAAGCACCCGATGAATACTCGAGTGAGAAGAGCATCATTTTTCTGCAAGTGTACAGTCATAATATCAAAGTAATTGATATATTGACTGGGAGATGCTTTTCCATCGAATAAAACCATGGATTGTGGCTTGAACTTCGGTGGAAAGGGTACATCATTCCAATGAGGAGGATAAGGTTGCTTAATCCTTCACCTCTGGAGCTGATCTTTGTGTCTCAAAACTTCAAACTGTGCTTTGAGTTCATGCACTGCTTGAATGGCTTCACTGGTTTGAGGAAGCACGTTTGATTGAATAGTCGTTGGATGTACCGTAACCCCCATTGGAGGTGGTACATCTTCTGGAATGATGGGATCTGGAGATGCAGAATTTTGATTAACAGCAGGTTCTTGAATATTCAAAGGTATATCAGCCCCTAGACTATCTTGAGTTTGTGCTGCTGCTGGTACCGGAGTTATTACTGTGGGTTGAGCAATTTGCTGATTCAAAATTATATGATGCATGCTTTGCACCATGTTGAGCATGTCTTTCAATGATTGCTCCACGGCAGTGAGACGTTGTTCCGTATTAGCAGATGACGTCTCTGGTTCATCTCCAACAGCGTAGGATTCAACCTCTCTTGAAGATATAGAGGGATTAGTATAGAAGTATGAATCCACACTATCGGTATCAGACTCAAAAGATTGAGTACCCCCAGCTTCTGAATCAGAAATCTGCAATTGTCTCTGTCTTCTTGATCGAGTATTCTGATATACTCCTTCAAAGGAATCAAGAAGTCTTGTTGAACTGTTGTTGACCTGGAGTTTGGGACATGTTCTGTCTCGGTCGTCGTCCTCTGTTAGTATGAGATGCCATGTTGACTGATGCATATGACAACTCATCTTCTTGGTCTTCAGCTTGATGTTGAAGCAAAAAATTCAGTCGATCAAAAACTGACCGTTTTGAAGCTGAACAACAACAATTGATCACAACCTGATGATATCCACATTGATGTCTTTCTTGGGGGAGCATCGTAGAAGATTGTGAATTCTTACGCTTTTGCATTAGCAATTCACGTAAGTCAGAAGGAGTGGAGGGAATATTCTTCTTTATTATATTTGGGGTAGAAAAATGTTTTGTCCCCTGTGTATAAAGAAGATTACTGGCTTCATTCGCAGAACCAAACTGTACATTTTTACGCGTTTGGAGTTGTGTGCGTAAATCTTAAGATTTAGCACGAAGGACCCCATTTTCATGGCGTATGATTTGCAAGTTTGGAACTTTGCGTAAAGCAGTATAAGAAGGTTGTTGGTGTAGGACAGAAGTTTTACCAACATCACTTTTACGCTGTATGCGTTTAGGTATATTCACATTAGATGTGCAAACATCGTTGTGAATTTTATCTACACTGTCACAGACAGGAGACTTACCTTTACGCGTAAAACGTAAAAATTGATTATCTACCACGTCACAGACGGGAGATTTTGTTTTACGCGAGGAGCGTAATTTGTGTGAGTCTACCACGTCACCGACGGGAGACTGATTCTTACACTCAGAAACATTAGAATCTGTCACATTACAAATAGGAGACTCATTCTTATGCCTTGAGCGTAAAATTTGGTTCTTACCCACTGAGCGTAAAACTTGATTCTTACGCAGTGGGCGTGAAACCTGAGTATCTTCTCCGTTACAAACGGAAGATAAATTATCACACTTTGAGTGCAACTCTGAAGTAAGGACTGCCTCGTTACGAACGGGAGCCCCTACGACAGGAGTGGGAAGAATTCCCTTGTCATCAGAAGCAACAGAGAGACCAAAAACCATTTTGGATTTGGGAATCCAAACTTTTCGTGCTTTGCGAGACTTTTGAACATTGGAGTGGTGAGAACCACCCCAGTTCGGAGCATTTCTTCATAGGCAGTCTGGTCGAAGTGTACAACCAAAGTCTTCTTAGTCGAACCGACTGAACATCATCATATTGAGTAATCACTTCCTCGTCGGAGGAGAAAGTCGTCCCCAGCAGAGTCGCCATTTTGTTTCACTTAACAAAATTGCCAAACAAAAGGTTGGATTTTGGAAATAAAACGAGAAAAAGTACAAGAAGTACAAATTTGATTCTGGGAAAGTATTGCTATGGAAGTCTGATCCGTAAATGATCACTTTGTTCCTTGGACCATATGATGATGATGAAGATCACTGCTTGAAGTAGAACAACTTGGAAGAACTAAGTCACCAGAAAGGTATCAACGCACTTGGGCACTGATGGCGAGGCCGAATGCTTTCCTGCTTTACTTTACTCTGTTCTGAAAGAAAAGTTGAAGAAGAATGCTCCGGAGAATCAAAATCTCGAAGTCCTGATCTCTGTATTCTTTCCTGTTCTCTCTGTCCGTCTCTTTGAGAAAAATGAGTCTATTTATAGACTGGGGCTTCTGTGCGTAAAAAGCATCAAAATCTGTCTTTACGCTAACAACTGCCACCCATGATCAGAGTCATCCTTTGCATACGTTGACACGCGTCCCATCATTTCAGTGAGAATAGGATACATGTACACACGTTCTTCGAAATATATGGCATAAAGGCCATGTAGGCAAACCACGTTCCATACTGGCCAAAAAGAATAGGGCGTAAAAATAGCTCCAACGTCCTTTGGGCGTAAAGCAGTAAGATGAGCGTAAAATAGCTCTGTCATAGGTTTCCAGCGTAAAGTGGTTATTGAATAACCTTGAGCGTAAAATGGCTCAAATAGACTTTACACACACATTATTTTATGAGCGTAAGAACTCATGTAAAACTCCGCGCATAAAAGAAACCATATAGTGAGCGTAAAGTAGCTCGATCTCCCATAAACGACAACAATGGTCTTTGTATAAGACAAATTCCATTGAATTCTGTGGTAAATGCCATCATTAATATCTTCATGTCAGAGTTTGCATTAAATGAGAGATTTGACAGCTTTGTCCAGCGTAAAATAGGCTGCTCTGTCCTTGGCGTAAAACCACCGGTATGGACCCAAGCGTAAAATGATCAGCCTGCTTAGGCGTAAATTGATTAGCCTAGTCTTGGGCGTAAAAGAGATTACCCGCTCTGCTTGACGTAAAAACCGATCACTTATGGATGGGATGACTCTTTCTTTGAAGCATTTTTTACGCTCCTACATGGAGTTAAACACATATTGAGATATGTTCGTGGAACAACTGACACAGGGTTATTTTATTTCTGTGATTCCACAAACAATTCTTGTCTAGTTGGTTATGCTGACTCAGTTTAATTTTCTTGCTCTCATAAAGGTTGCTAGCAAACAGGTTATGTGTTTATTAATAACCATGCAGCTACATCTTAGCGATCAACAAAGCAAGGTTCGGTAGAAACTTTATCTAACCATGCAGAATTAATTGCTCCCATGAAGCAACAAGAGAAATGGTGTGGTTGAGATCAATCATCATCATATATGAGTAAATTGTCAACAACCATAATTACATGAGCCTACAACAATATTCAAAGACAATGCGGCTTGTATTGTCCAAGTTACAGAGGGATCCATCAAAGGAGATGGAACTAAGCAGCTTTCACTAAAGTTGTTTTATGCACATGAGCTCCAAAGGACGAAAGTGGTCGAAGTCAAGCAAATAAGATCAAATAAAAATTTAGCCGATTTGTTCACCAAGACACTTCCAAGATACCGTTTTTCTGTAGCCCCCTATTCCCGAATTTCTTATTATTATTATTATTTCTATGAATATATTATTATTTGGTGATTATAGTATAGCGAGTGACATTATTGTAATTAGTGAAGAAGGAGTGGCAGTTTGGTAAATAGTTAATTATTATTAAGATGGAAACCTTCTACAGTTGCTTAATTAATTATAATAAGCTTAATCATGTGATTAATTAAGTCCAAAAAATAATATTTAAAATCTAGCATATTCCTAGAATATTTTTAGAATATTTTTTCCTATCCATGTGCTAATTACTTCTAGATGATTCCCCTCTAATCCTACAAATACACCTAATTTTTCTATTGCTAATTATTCAAATTTCCTAATCCATTCTCTAAATCTATTCTTACCAAAACCCTAACCCATCTTCTCCATGTCCATATTTTATCGGTGTCCAACCAAACTTCGTGTTAGTCGTGTTGGTTTTGGGTACGACCTCGGGTGTCCATTCTATTTTATTTTATTTCCTACTCTTCTATAACATTTACAATCCATTTCTGTATCCGATACGACACGACTCCCCAAAAAGTAAAACACAACAAAATCCAACCAATTCTTCATATCTGCGGGTCTGACCTCGAGGACATAATCCAGTAGGGATTCCTGACACACCCATCTTTACAGTGTCCAGGTCACCGTATCCCCTCACCAGCACTAGAGAAGGAGCTCCGATATCGCCGTTGTTGATCGGTACTTCTCTGCTGGCAGCCGGTGAGCCACCAGTGTGCCTCCCCTCGCACTGTCATCCTCGTCGAAGCCACCCAAAGTCGGTAAGCTTCCGGTTGATATCTCCTCCATCTCCATCATCGCCTTTGCTACCTCGAAGCCTCGTGCTCACCATGCCTAGAGCTGGTGAGTGATCTCTCTCCTCCTCTCTCGATTCTTCTCTCTTTCTTCCCGAAAGCTTCTTTCTCTTTCTTGCTTTCTTGCTTCTGTAGAATGATATAGGAATAATTAGTGTTGGGTTTGGACTCAATGGTCCAAGCAAAGTTGATTTGGTTATTAGGATTTAATCATTGGGCTTAGGAAATTAAATGGATGAAAGAAATATTTGGTGGGATCTTGATGAGATGGACTGAAGAGTTAAACCATTTGGTTATTTAGACTGGGATTTTACTCAAGGGTTTAGTCTTTGGGCCTTAGATAAATGGGATAAAATAAATCATTAAGATTTTGGGCCAGCTTAAAGTATGGACCTATGCTATGAGCTTTGAGGTTGTTAATAAGTTAGAATTAGATGTAGGTCAGGTTTAAGCTAATATTGATTAATCATTTAGAGTTTTGAAGAGATAAGATAACTAGGCCTTATAATAAGCTAGTAAGTTTTGTCCTCAATTAGACTTTGAGAATGGGCTTTGGTAATTTGGCTCAAAAAGATTTTATTATTGGACTTTTAACTAAGAAAACCTAAAATAGGAAATTTCCTGAGATATTTAGAAAGCCTTGTAACAAAATATTGTATTTATTAAATAGGTCGAATTAGGAGCAACATCAACTAGCTTTGGACTAAAGGCAAGTACACTCCTTATGTTTCTCTATACATTATAAATACAATATTTTATTTTATTGTCTAGTCATGTCATGTTTCATATTGTGACACAGTCTTGACATGTGATCCTGTTTATTGATCATGATCATGATCGTGACTTGTGTATTGATCGCGTTTTGTGTATTGATCATGTTTCGTGTTCCATATCATGTTGATATTGTTTCATGTCTTGTGAGAGAAAAAATGTCAAGTCGGTATGTGGTCACACCCATATTGTTATCATATACATCGTTAATAGCACACATACACCTCACACATGTTGTGCCAAATTTGATCGTTAATATTCATCTTCGGATATGCCATATTATCCTACCCTGACCACATATTGAACAAGGTATTTTGATTACAAATAGTTTCTGGTTGTGTTTATTCTTGATCATTGTTGTTCTCATAGTTGTTCGTGATGCAGGTTGCATCGCATGACATTATTCTGTGTCACATGTTTTGGTTCATTTATTGTATTTATTTACTGCTTTATTTTGTATCGTGCGGTATTTGTTTGGATGTACTTTGCTCTTTTTTGGACAAGATCATTGATATATTAGGCCAGGGCATGAGGATTGGCAGTGGGTTGGATGACAACTTTTTAGAAGATTCTAGAAAACTGTGATAGATTATATACGAGACTTATGTATTGATGAGACAAATGTATTAGATGTATTATTATTTATTCGAGGACATAGTTTACGGAATTTGTCTTCGGAGTTTGGACATGTATTATATACTAAAAGTGATAGTGGACTGTGGTGATCGTGTGTGCGCTTGATTTGGATTTTCTTTCTTTATTAGTATTATATTGATTGAGCAAAAATTGATTATTGCGATCATTTGACGATTATCGAGGTGTATACAGGTGACTACAGCCAATACTGTGGCATAGTCAAGACATGCTCACAATCCGTACTCGATCATGTGGACGCGGGATGTGATAATTTTAAAAGTTGGTACACGTAATAGGTATGCGACGACTTAATCATAAGACCAACTAGATGTTACAGATCCATTATATTGAGGGGGAGTATGACTTGTAAATGATATTTTTTAGTTTTGCACGTTGTACTCATTTTCCTGGACTAAGATTTTTTTCCACTGGATTTTTATTAGCAAGGTTTTAATAGGACAACAAATGCACATACGCCACCAACTAATTAATGGTGAATATCCAAGGGAGAGAGCTATAATATGGATAAGTCACCATAATTATTTGTCCTAACTAACCTATATCTTTTGGTTATCTATATATCTTTTGGTTACCTATGACCTATGTCTTTTGACATTTCATCTTTAATTGCCATCATGATGTAACCTCCATTGTAAGCCTATATAAAAGGGCTCTTTTCAAGTTGATTGAGACAAGAAAATGAAGAAACAATTTCTTTCATTTTTTCTATCTCCATCTCTTTACTTTACAAAGTATATGTTATTATTGTTAGATATGTATATTTTTTATATGACTTATGTTTGAGTTTTTTTTTACTTTCAACCTCTCAACAAGATTTCTTTATGGTATTACTAGAAAGCTTGAAGAGATGCTGAAAATAAAAACTAAAACATAAATTGTATCTAGTAGTTTTTTATGCGACTTATGTTTGAGTTTTTTCTTTCAACCTCTCTAAAACTTCCTTTGCGGAAGAAAGTTTCAAAAGAGGTTGAAACCATAAACTCAAACATAAGTTGTAACAACAAACACTGACTTATGTAAAAAGAATAATATTATTGAAAATTTATTGATTAAATAATTTTTTAACTTAGCACTTTTATA
The DNA here is from genome assembly GCA_029216955.1 of Iris pallida. Classification (NCBI taxonomy): domain Eukaryota; kingdom Viridiplantae; phylum Streptophyta; class Magnoliopsida; order Asparagales; family Iridaceae; genus Iris; species Iris pallida. The sequence goes on from JANAVB010027995.1 coordinate 1,935,182, forward strand.
TGTAAATATAATAAAAGATTCAAAGCCCTTGTTCTCCCCCTAAAATCCCAAAGCCAATTTCTTGGTCATTAAAAATGTTGGGCCCAACCGAGTTAAATGGCCTACAGTTTCCCGGGTTCTAGGTCGAGATGGTTTGGGTTTTGGTTTGCTTAGCCCGAGCCGGTCCGGTCCGGCCTCCTTTTCGTGCTAGCTCGGCCTGGCCCAAATCCGATCAACAATGGGCCCGAGTCGGCTTGGCCCGACCCGATAGACACCCTCACTTGCTACCAGATGAATGAAGGGCCTAAAAGGACCTTTTGAATCTAACATATCACTATCCTTGGCATAAATGTGCAGTGTAGACCAACCAACAAAACTAAATTTGTGGAGGTCACTCAATTACTATTTTCTCCACATTTAGGTTAGTTTTTTAGAACCCATCATTATCACGATCCGCTCCAGAATAATCGGACACGAGTCGGACATGCCCAACCTTCGTCGTTAGACACGACGAAGTAAGCTGTACCAATGCTAGAGAAATCTAACAAGTCGGAATATAAGAGTAATACAATCCATCACAACATCTACAACGATCCCAGAACAATCATCATAATCCGCAAGTCCATATAATGTAAAGGTACCAGAGTCAACAAGAATGAAATACGCTATGAACTCTAAAAACAATATCTATAAGTAAAGCTAACAATCTAAACCTGAAAATCTCTAGCTAAGTCATGGATCCATCTTGTTCGGTTAAGATCCCAGGCTCTGGCCCATAAGGTAGAATGATATCCTACAAGTACACCTGCAACATATCCAGTCAGGAGCGGATGTCACGTTCCGCTCCCGTAGGAGCGATCGTCCTAGCTAAGGCGTGATACCGCACAAGCCTAGATTTCGCTCGTACAAGGCAGTTTCAAAATGGCTGATTTCAGCGGCTGCAAGGGGGTCATCGCATAGAAGTCCCAAGCAAAACATTGAACACGTAGCAAAAATTTACAGGCAAAACACAAGTTATTCAAAAGAACGCTTTTATTGATATTGAACAATCAGATTACAATAGGCGCAAGGCCATGATTACAAGTCTCTCGTGCTCACTTTTCTCTCATTTTACAAGTCTCTCTGCTCTCTCTTATCTCTCGATTACAATGCTTGAGCCAGCGGAACCTTTGGAAGGCAATGTCCATACATTACAAGTCTTCCGTATAAGTCTTGAGTTCACGCGGCCGTACGCTTCGACTCGCCAAGGGACTCCGTGCCTCGATGCATCCAAACAGTCTCTGTGCCACGAGCTTCTACCGGTGCTTGCACATGAAGACTGTGTGGGTGTCAGTACTCAATTGTACTGGTGGAGTGAGCTCCTCGCCCACCCATACAAAACTGACATGTTTGTTTAGTTTGTGCAGCTTAAATCCCTTTCGATTGTCTTGCTAGTCTTGCCTTAGGATCAATTTAGAACAGAGACATCTCGGCCTATACTTAACAATACAACGACAGGGTCGTGCCATGCCTTATTCGTGACTTCAATGTATTCGAGGCAGTGCCTCACCGAGCAGAACCTATACAACTCGACCGTGCCAAGACTTTCACTTATTTTTCGTGCCTCAAGACCATTCTTGTGCCAACGATTCTTGTGCCAAAGACGACAAGGGGATGACTCGTACAGGTTTTGCCTCTAAACCTTGCTTAGAATTTGTTCGTGCATCAAGATTGAGGCCATACTTCGCAACTTATCAAGACTTATCCATGCTACCGCCTTGCAGTCTTTCTGTTCGACTCATAAACCAACTTAGATAAGACTTGTCAAACCTAGTGTCGATTTTATGAACATCTCAACGCTGAGTATCGTGCCTAGCACATTGCCTATGCTGCAGCCCAATCTTAGGCCCATATATTGTGTTACCGACTGGACATGCATTCAAGTTCTAGACTCAATCCAAAGGCATACATGCTGTGTGCTGCTATTCTGTCGACCCATCTACATGAGTGGTCACTAGCAATGTCAAGCTATCTTGGACTTGGCTTAGGGAATTCGGTCCGCCTTTTCACGGGTAGCTAGCCCCGGAAGCGCCGAATCTCCCATGCGGTTATCCGGCATCCTACTTTAAGCCGCCTCGCTTTCCCCGGGCCGACATGATCCTGGCGCCCCGACGATCATTTGAGAAGACTACACCTTGTCGACAAGTTATCCAATGACCATGCAAGACTCAACTCGATCTACCAAGTCCTTCCTTAACCATTACCATGCTTTCCAACTTTCTATCGAGACTCCCAAGTAGCGGGACCGATCTCGCGTGCTTGCTTATCCAGACTTATCGAGACTTAGCGAGACTCCCAAGTAGTGGGATCGATCTCGCGTGAACGAGGCTTATCGAGACTCCCAAGTAGCGGGACCGATCTCGACGACAACAAGTCATATGGAGTTCCTTTGTCCGTTGCATACTTTTCACTAAACTGACCGTAGCTCGTGCCTTAGACAGACCTGGTTCTTTAGGCGATGCTATCGCTCAAGTCATATACTTTATACGACAAGCCTTGTTCTCGAGGGACTATACGACTTGATAATCGCAGCTAGAGCGGGACAGCGCTAGAAATAGCTTAGACCGACCGGCATAACTTTGCCTAACTTATTTGCGCAACGACTTGACGAGCAAAGGCTATGCCAAGCTTTGAATCGAGAGAACGTGTCGTACACGCGATCGACTTGAACAACCAAGTTGTCGGGCGCCTAGACTTAAGCTACAAGCCATGCAATACGACTTAACCCACGGGACGTGCGAAGGCTATGCCAAGCCTTGGACGACGGGACCGTACATGCTTTATCAAGCATTCATGTGGGCGACGCCTATGACTTAGCCTAATTCGAGTGTTGGGACGAAAGGACGGGACCGTGTATGCTTTATCCAGAATTCAAGCGGACGATGCCTATGACTTAGGCCAATTCGAGTGTCGTGACAACTTATGTAACTCCTCTTCCCGAAATTTTGTGATATATTTTTATTTTTTATTTTATTAGTTTATATTTAATTTTTCTATGATCATTGGAGTTGTGACTAAGCCCACATGAGAGTTATGACCATCTTGTGGTCACATCATCTCTAGGGTCTATATGCATTCTATAGCTATATTATATTTTATTATGATTTTTAGACATTTTTATATATTTCTAAATATTTATTCTATAAAGATTTATATTTATGAATGACTTTTATAATTTATTTTGAGGCCATTTGTGACTATTTTGAGACCCAGTATTTTTTTTTAGGCTCTATTAGGTTAAATATATTTTCTGTATTTTTCTACAATTTTTCTGGGATTTTTAGATAATTAAATATAGGAAAAACCTATTTTCTAAGACTTCTAGAATTTACGGTGCAAACCTATGAGCATATATTGACCCCAAATATTTTTTTAGGGTTCATTATACTATTTTATATTTTCTAGAATTTTTCCATAATTTTTGGCAATATTTAATTATTTATTTATTAAAGTTTATATATTTTTAAAGGCTTCCAATATTTATTATGAGGCCATTTAGGACTAATATGAGGTAAAACATTTTTATTTATATTCTAGAAGGTTAAATTTTTTTTAATATAATTTTCTATAATTTTTTGGATTTTTCTGATATTTATTTGGAGTTATTTGGAGTTAAAATGAGTTTTTAACGATTTCTGCATTTAAATTAACTAATTACACAGTCATCTGCACAGTCAGCTGTACAGTCAGCACTGGGCCCACCTGTCGGCGCCCAGCAGCCCACCGACTCTCTCTCCTATATATATATTATTATATTCGTTAAACCTAGAAATTTCAGCAGCTTTTTGTGGGAGAACTCATCTAGGGTTTTCGACTTCCCGAAGCGATTGCCGTCAACTCCGACGTGATTTTCTCGCGCCGTTTTTTTGTTGGATTCGTATTGAGGTGAAATTTCTGAATATGAAATTTATTTTCATAGATATTATTCCTAAATTTCTGGAAAATTTGTAGAGTGTCGGTTGTCCAAAACTTGACACGTTTCGGTATTTTCGAGATTTTGGGAGAACCAGAAATCGAAATCACGAACCGTTTGAAGTTTCGGAAAGCTAACATAGATCTCTACGAATAAATTTTTTCCAGAAATTATTTTGTTCATTTAGTATTTTATTTATTCTGTTGAACTCAGAATTGATCGGTTGAACACCGTTTTTGTCACGATTAGCCATAACGGCGATATCTTTTGATCAAAGCATGATTTTACAGCACGGTTGATTCCAGCGCACGCTGGCACTGAAATTTACCAAGTTGCGATTTCAAAATCTAAAGTTCACAGCGTTTGACTATATAGTCAACGGCACGTCTCGATTTGCGTGCCATGGTTTCCAAAATTGAAAAAATGACTTTTGATGGCCAAACTTGCATGTTTAGATTATATTCAGATTATTATTAGGTTAAATTAGGTTTTTAAGTGAATTATTTCAGAATTAATTATTATTAGATTAGTAACCCAACTAGCCACTATTCTATGAATTTAGAACTAGAACATTAGAATTGATTTATAGTTTTCGTGCACGGTTCATGGTGCGATATGTGTTATAGGTTGACAGCTCCTAGATCGGCATCCCCTTATCCTCGACTTGTGATTACGGTTTGTGCAAGGACCACAAGCAAGTCTACCTTGCCTTCTTCTACAGTTTTATTTACATGTATTGTATTTCATTCCCAGTTTTGATTGTTTATGGATATGTGCTTTCGTATTATATTATTTTGAGTTATTTTCATTACATATAGCCGTGTTCATGTTTGGTCTTATGGTTCACACTTGGAGTTTCTCGTCAGTACCTTGCTTGAGTCGTGTTATAGAACGAGTACGTGTAATTGAACTGCTAAATCCTTGATATTATTTCCTTGGCACCAGAGAGTCCACTCGGGACAAGGGTGTTTTTTCTTGATCTGTTACATCCGTGAGTCCACACTCGGGACTAGGATATCGATTATTTGTACCAGAGAGTCCATACATGGGACGAGGGTGTTGACTTGACTTGACTTGCACCAGAGAGTCCACACTCGGGACGAGGGTGTTTACATCAGAGAGTCCACACTCGGGACGAGGATGTTATACTTGCACCAGAGAGTCCACACTCGGGACGAGGGTGCCTTGTCGTGAACTAACCAGAGAGTCCACACTCGGGACGAGGGTTAGTACTAACCAGAGAGTCCACACTCGGGACGAGGGTTAGTATTTAGTTCAAACCTTTGAGTCCACACTCGGGATGAGGGTTTAGTTCTTCTAATGATCTCGTATTTATTGTTCACTCGACAGTTCATTTACGCGTAGTTGTTCTAGTGTTCGTGTGTTCTTGTTCGTGTTCGTGTTCGTGTTCGTAGTCATTTGTCTTGTACTTGTTCTTTATTGTTTATTTTCTTGCGCATGATAAAACTGTTAGATAGGCATGTATATTATGTATCTTACTATGTCCTCTGAGGACCTGATGATATCTTCAGGTTTAGCAATTGCATGGAGTTTGCTAGTGGTTCTGGATGACAGATGTGATGATATGCTTACGGGATTCAGGTATCGTTATCGTGTTTATTATCCGCTCGTGCTTTCATACCTTATCATGAAATATCCTGTTTCTTGATTCAGTTTTAGACTCTTGTTATTTCCTTTAGTCTTATCGGACATTTATGCTAGTGGGCTGCAGACCACGACCCATAGTGTTCATTCATGTTTATTATTCTTATTGTGGATTGAGATATAGATTTGTTTGCCATGATTAGGCAGCTTACCCTTGCTGTGATAGCGTTTATGTATTCGAGTTGGGCTGGAGTCCGCTCGATGCGTAGCTGGCTTGCTCACGCTCTCGCGTCCGAAAAGCGGGTATGGGTCGTGACAAGTTTTTTGGGGGCCCATGCAGGTCAGAGCATATCGTATCGGTTACGTAACTGTACTGATACGAGCCTGTGAATTTGACTAAACCTTAGAAATATCAACCCACTCTTCCTTGAAAATTCTCTTAAAAATTTCTCTACCGCCTTTGAAATCTCGTATTCATTCTCAATTATTCTTCCTTGCCCTTCCGTACCATTGATTCTCGTCCATTCCTATTTCGGGGTGACGAATGATCGTGTTGTCTAGAATTCATCAGAGATTCCTAAGTTATTTTATAATATTGCTTGACTATTGAATATTTGGTTGTTTATAGATATGAGGGATTATAGATGCCATACGCTCTAGATATCTGTTGGTAGAATCGTTAGCAACTAGTTAGAAGGTTATAAGATTTTAGTGACCGTGTTTTGAGGAGTAGTGTGACCAAAGGTGGGTAGAAGTCCTCAAGTATTCAGAGTTATAAAATGACTAGAGAAGATCATAAAATATTTTTAAAAAAATAAATTTGAGGAGATTAAGGTAATAGTTTACTTTGATTTTTAAGGAATAGTTATGAATTAGAATTTCGAGGACGAAATTATTTTTAAGGTGGGTAGATTTGTAACTCCTCTTCCCAAAATTTTGTGATATATTTTTATTTTTTATTTGATTAGTTTACATTTAATTTTTCTATGATCATTGGAGTTGTGACTAAGCCCACAGGTGAGTTATGACCATCTTGTGGTCCCATGATCTGTAGATAGGGTCTATATGCATTCTATAGCTATATTATATTTTATTATAATTTTTAGACATTTTTATATATTTTTAAATATTTATTCTATGAAGATTTATATTTATGAATGACTTTTATAATTTATTTTGAGGCCATTTGTGACTATTTTGAGACCCAGTATTTTTCTTTAGGCTCTATTAGGTTAAATATATTTTTTGTATTTTTCTACAATTTTTTGGGTTTTTTTAGATAATTAAATATAGGAAAAACCTATTTTCTAAGACTTTTAGAATTTACTGTGCAAGCCTATGAGCATATATTGACCCTAAATATTTTTCTAGGGTTCATTATACTATTTTATATTTTTTAGAATTTTTTCATAATTTTTGGCAATATTTAATTATTTATTCATAAAAGTTTATATATTTTAAAGGCTTCCAATATTTATTATGAGGCCATTTAGGATTAATATGAGGTAGAACATTTTTATTTATATTCTAGAAGGTTAAATGTATTTTCTATAATTTTCTACAATTTTCTAGATTTTTCTGATATTTATTTGGAGTTATTTGGAGTTAAAATGAGTTTTTAACGATTTCTGCATTTAATTTAACTAATTACATAGTCATCTGCACAGTCAGTTGTACAGTCAGCACTGGGCCCACCTGTCGGCGCCCAGCAGCCAACCGACTCTCTCTCCTATATATATATATTATTATATTCGTTAAACCTAGAAATTTCAGCAGCTTTTTGTGGGAGAACTCATCTAGGGTATCCAACTACCCGAAGCGATTGCCGTCAACTCCAACGTGATTTTCGTGCGCCGTTTTTTTTTGTTGGATTCGTATTGAGGTAAAATTTCTGAATATGTAATTTATTTTCATAGATATTATTCCTAAATTTCTGGAAAATTCGTAGAGTTTCGGTTGTACAAAACTTGACACGTTTCGGTGTTTTCGAGATTCCGGGAGAACCAAAAATCGAAATCACGAACCGTTTGAAGTTTCGGAAAGCTAACACAGATCTCTACGACATAAATTTTTCCCATAAATTATTACGTTCATTTAGTATTTTATTTATTCTGTTGAACTCAGAATTGATCGGTTGATCACCGTTTTGGTTACGATTAGCCATAACGGCGATATCTTTTGACCAAAATGTGATTTTGCGGCACGGTTGATTCCAGCGCACTCGTGGCACTGAAATTTATCAAGGTGCAATTTCAAAATCTAAATTCATAGTGGTTGACTAAATAGTCAATGACACGTCTCGATTTGCGTGCTATAGTTTCCAAAATTGGAAACATGACTTTTGATGGCCAAACTTGCATGTTTAGATTATATTTAAATTATTATTAGGTTAAATTAGGTTTTTAAGTAAATTATTCTAGAATTAATTATTATTAGATTAGTAACCCAACTAGCCACTATTCTATGAATTTAGAACTTGAACATTAGAATTGATTTATTATTTTCGTGCACGGTTCATGGTGCGATATGTGTTATAGGTTGACAGCTCCTAGATCGGCATCCCCTCATCCTTGACTTGTGACTACGGTTTGTGCAAGGACCACAGGCAAGTATACCTTGCCTTCCTCTACAGTTTTATTTACATGCATTGTATTTTATTTCCCAATTTTGATTGTTTATGGACATGTGCTTTCGTATTATATTCTTTTGAGTTGTTTTCATTGTATATAGCCGTGTTCATGTTTGGTCTTGTGGTTTACACTTGGAATTTTTCGCCAGTACCTTGCTTGAGTCGTGTTATAGAACGAGTACGTGTAATTGAACTGCTAAATCCTTGATATTGTTTCCTTGGCACCAGAGAGTCCACTCGAGATGAGGGTGTTTTTCTTGATCTGTTTACATCCGTTAGTCCACACTCGGGACTAGGATATCGATTATTTGCATAAGATAGTCCACACACGGGACGTTGGTGTTGACTTGACTTGACTTGACTTACACCAGAGAGTCCACACTCGGGACGATGGTGTTTACATCAGAGAGTCCATACTCGGGACGAGGATGTTATACTTGCACTAGAGAGTCCACACTCGGGACGAGGGTGCCTTGTCGTGAACTAACCAGAGAGTCCACACTCGGGACGAGGGTTAGTACTAACCAGAGAGTCCATACTCGGGACGAGGGTTAGTGTTTAGTTCAAACTCGTGAGTCCACACTCGGGATGAGGGTTTGGTTCTTCCATTGATCTCGTGTTCATTGTTCGCTTGGCAATTCATTTACGCATAGTTGTTCTAGTGTTCGTGTGTTCGTGTTCGCAGTCATTTGTCTTGTACTTGTTCTTTCGTGTTTATTTTCTTGCGCATGATAAAACTGTTAGATATGTATATATATTATGTATCTTACTATGTCCTCTGAGGACCTGATGATCTCTTCAGGTTTAACAATTGCATGAAGTTAGCTAGTGGTTCTGGATGACAGATGTGATGATACGCTTACGGGATTCAGGTATCGTTATCGTGTTTATTATCCGCTCATGCTTTCATACCTTATCATGAGATATCCTATTTCTTGATTCAGTTTTAGACTCTTGTTATTTCCTTTAGTCTTATCGGACATTTATGCTAGTGGGCCGCAGACCACGACCCATAGTGTTCATTCATATTTATTATTCTTATTGTGGATTGAGATATAGATTTGTTTGTCATGATTAGGCAGCTTACCCTTGCCGTGACAGTGTTTACGTATTCGAGTCGGGCTGGAGTCTGCTCGATGCGTAGCTGGCTTGCTCACGCTCTCGCGTCCGAAAAAACGGGTGCGGGTCGTGACAACTTAGCAACTTAGGCCAACTTCCTTCTTCCAAGCCACGGGACGAAGGATCGAGTGTCATTTTAAAAGCACGCTGAGCTGACTTCTAAGTAGACCGTGTGACCATTTTCCATGTTCTAAGACATTCCGACCCGTCGGGATTATTCCCTTAGCTATGTGGATGCGTCTCTTTTATTATCAAGCCTAACTTGTGCAAGTTAAAAACATGCGAGTTATTAAGTGAAGGCTAAGATGAGGCATGTTCACCGAAACTACCCCACCTGAGTGAGGAGTCGCCTCGACCGAGCGAGCCTTCAAGCAGCCGTTGAAAGGCTAAGTCCGAACGCCGTCGGCGTTTCGATTCCTCCGATTGACTTTGCGGGACGGGGCACTACAGCGGAGCAAAGTATAATTCTAGGTAATAAACATGAACATCATGCTATAAAAAATATACAAGAGAACATGTAAAGCACAGGAAAGAATAGGAAATTATATGAATGTAAAGTACAAAAATAAAGTACAAGAATATAAACCATGAACCTGAAGTACAAGACATGACATGTGCACAATTTTTGAAATGCAACTAGCCTATGTGACCGACTGGGGTGAGTACATGAATAAGTACAGGAGTACAAGAATATCGGTACGGTTTAGGACCCGCGTGCACAGTACGAGGCCTAAGCTATCTACATGAATATCTGATCTCTGGGTTTGGTCACATAGCTAGTGTATTTCCCCTCCCCGACCACAAGTATGTAAAAGAACATAAAAGTACAGGAGAACATGATATCGTGTCATGATATGTCATATGAAAAACACAGGATATGAATGTAAATGAACATAAACCATAGAATGTACTTGCCTTGCTCCAGAAAAGTACGGGCAATGAATGGAGCTAGATGTCCTCCTGTTTTAAAATAATTTTACAAGTTGGTTAAGTTCTATTCACTAGTTGCTAGATAATGGTATTTACTAACAATCTGTCTAAATATTTAAAGAGACTAAATATTTATAATATTACCAAAAGTATAATAATATATACTTTACTTAATTATTACTCTATAAATATATGCTTGTTAATTCCAGATAAAGCTAAGCCTAGATACTTACTAGTAACCCATCTATGGAAGGACACCACTAGTAGTTAACGAATAATAGGTTTAAAAGTAGATAATACATTTCCTGAAATATTACTAAAACTGAATGATAATTATTTAAAAACTAAATAATTCATTTGACCATAATACCAGGGCTCTCTACTTAACAGCCCATTAGTATCGCAATTATACCAAAATATGAAATTCCTGGCCGACCCAACAACATTCTCCCTGACTCAGCAATTTACAAGTATATTCATCACTTACAAAATCAAAGGCACAAATATGCATTCAAATCTATTTCACCCATAAAACCTAATACAAACTCAGAAAGCTAAATAATATAGCTCAATCCCTACCTAAGTTGGACCTATATTTCAAACTCCACAGCTACTTCCTCTTCTTTCTAGGCCCAGGTCACATAGAATACTAGATAACATCACACAATTTCACTTTAAGGACTATTTAAAGTCTTGACAAAAAATCAAATACTTCAAAATAGATATCTGCTGCCAGGTTCAATTGTAAGTTCAACAATATCATCTACAGTTACAACAACCAGGTTCAAATGGTATATTGAACAAAAACCATCCTCTCAAGTTCAAAATTATACTAGAATACTTGCTACAGAAAGTCTTATAAATCTAGGTTTGATTGAACCCTTGCTTCAACTTCACATACACAGCTCTGCAACTAGTCCATCCAATCTTCTACGCTACGGCAGGACTGGACATGCACACTAGTTGACCACGAACAACCCGGACATAAGAAACTCATACTGGACTCAAACAACCGATCGGCACGATCCAGACAAGCACGCACACACGTAACAAAAATTCCTGCATCTGACTAATACGCTACTCAATCACTAAGAATGTTGGCTACAATTCAATAAGAGATCGAGGAGAAAAGATCAATACCTAAAGGTGATTCCAAAATAAACTAGAACACAATGTAGATCAAAAACAAGCCTCACGAGTCCAAATTGCCTCTACAGCCCTGGTTGGGACAATACATCAAACAAGTGGTGATAAAAAACACAGCGTTAACTTCCTCCATCTCCCCTGTTATTTTGAACCAGGAATTTACAGGAAGATCAACTCCAGATTACTCTGGTCGAAAATAGATCATCAACAACAAAATTTGGAATGAGTCGAGTGATTTCAGAGAAGAAATCCACACCCGATCTTATGAACTCAATTGAATCCGAATTCCCAACAGAAGTAAACAGAAATCTAAAGCAATACCTGGATCGAGTTCGTTGATCGAAAACGATCGACAGCTCGATCGAATAGCTTCAATGATCGATGAGAGTGGATCAACCTTGATTCAAGAAGACATCGAACACTAAATTCTCCAAAATCAACCGAAATTCTCCAAATCTCGAATGAAAATTGAGATCGATTCTCACCTTCCTGTCGTCGTCAATTCGTCGAGAAGAAGAAGCTGGAGATTAGAGGATTAACCACCGCCGACATCGCCATTGACTGAAGGGAGGGCGTGGCCATGGCTGTCGAGGGAGATCGCCCCGTCGCTCGCTACCGCTGTCGCTAGCTCGGCTCGGAGATCCGCCGAGAATGGAGGAATGCCACTGGAACCATGTGTAGTCGTCGTCAACAAAGATAGTCGACCATGCAACGGAGAAGTCGCCGTTGGCCTCGCCATTGCCGTCGTCGAAAAAGAGGAAGGGACGCTGGTGAGGGATCCCCGTACTGTCGCCATGGTGACTTCTACCAAGAATTAGGGTTAGGGTTTTGTCGATTTGGGGAAATGGGATGAAGAGGGCTATGTTCTCTTCCTCTCAAAATTTCTATCAGTTAGAAATGACCAGGAGAGAGAAAAGAAGAAAAAACTCTTTATATAGGACTGAGGTGCCTTGGACAAGGGAAGAATTTGTTGGGTCTAAACGAAATTGACTTGTTCTTCTCAATAGAATTAATAGCTGTTTATTAAACCAAAGCTGAAAGAGAAGGAAAAATAGATATTTGCTTAAATTAAAACTCTAGTGCATACTGAACCTATTTACAACTCTTACTTTATCATAATATAAAAATTTATTAAAACAAAAAGTGTAACATAATAGGATAATTGTTTCTAAAAGTGAAAAATTACGCTATTTATTAATCTCCGAGAAAGTGGGGTTACAATCGTATTATTTGTTTATGATTTTTTATATTGCCTATTGAGTATTCTTTGTTTAAGTATCATATAAACAATCATCACTATATCGTAGAGCTATTCAAAGCTGTTGTATTTTTTTAGATATTAGTGATGTTTAAAGTGACATATACCGACGTTCAGTGTCATAGGAACTACGTCGCTAGCATCTTCTTTTATACAAAGAGGCTTCAAAACAGCTCAAAAGTAAGCCGTCTGAACCGTATGAATATCATGCAGCATTTTATTTTTTTAAAATTATGGAAGATAAAAATTAACTTTCTCATCCATGATTTCTTAAAAAATTACGAATAAAACCAACCTTTTTTTAATTCGTACAAATATCTATTTAGAAACTAAATTTAAAACTGTTTAAAAACTAAATTTAAAGGAAAAATTATCAAAAAAATATTTAAATTGTTTAACAAATCTTAATTCAAATATATTTAAATATTCGAACTATTTTTCAACAATATCATAAAAATATTTAACCATAACAAATTATAATTAATTTTTTACAAATTCTAATTTTTACATATATATATATACAATAAATTTTAATTTTAATTTTAGTATTTAAATTATTTTTTTGATAAGTTTAGAAAAGAAGAGAAATGATAATTTAACGTGCAATGCACGTGCATCTTCTAGATGCATCATAATGTTGCTATACGTATCAGTACGTCGATAAACGAGTATACATCTCTAATAGTCGAAAGTTTAGCTATATATTAGCAACATATACATGTCGCTGAGTAGAATAGTGACGTCTCTTCATGTCACCACACATAGCTAATATGTTGACATAGAAAAGTCTGTTATGTCACAAGAAATATCGGTACCCTCCTTTCAAAAGTAGCTAACATGTCACTATTTTTGCAACAAACAACCACTAAGAAAAGTCGCTAAATTAGCTTCACGTTCTCTAATATGTCGCCCTACATCACAAACCCTGGAAAATCTAGTAACATTATAAATGTTGTTGAATACTTAAGGTACAATATTTATGAAAGTTTCCTGCCTCAGCGACTAGCTATAATGCGACACGAGTAATACATCGTTGAACTACTTTAGCAACATCTTTTTGACATTAGCAACGCTATTAGACGTCGCTAATTTGACTTACTTTGGTAGTGGTCATTTCCTATTATGTTTCTAAATTTGAAAACTTATGTCATGTCTACTTAGGATTTAGATTTCTGGACATGCTATATAAAAGGGTCAAGGGTTCCATGTTGTATATTTAAAAGAGGTGTTGGGTAGCTACCAATAGTTTGAGAGTAAGAAAGAGGAAAGAAACAGAGAGGTTGAAGAAGAAGAAGAAGAGAGAGAGAGAGAGAGAGAGAGAGAGAGAGATTGGTTTTTAGATCTTCTTTGGTGTAATCTCTGAAATTTTTTTGGATTCTCTTTAATTGTGTACTTTCTCTAGTGTTAGGTTTAGTGATCTTATAAAGTCTTGTAACTTTAGTAGTGATCTCGCTCTCTTGGTAGTTTTTTACTAATTGGGATTTTTCACGTATATCTCTTACGTCTTTGTACTTGTATTTTATGATCTTTATTTTTTGCAAGAACCGCTCACCGTGTATAGTGTTGTAGGTAATAGTTCGTCGCAGACGTATATCTTGGGGAGTAGGTTTCAGTGTTTTTCCCAACAAAGTGGTATCAAAGCTTTCGACTGAATATCCGGAAGATCGACAAGCTGGTAGGCATAGACTGTGATTGTGTGACAAAGGCGTGTAGTTGCATGTCTATCAAAGTGCTTATACTTGCCTAAGGATAAAAACTTGCACCAGCTACAGTTTCTCTTATATCTTGCTTAATCATGTCAAATGCTGAAACTTTTGAGCTATTCTTTTGTCACATATATGCCTGATACAATTATAGAGACAAGGAAACAAATCTTCCTCTGAAATTTCCTTTATTTTTTTTCTTAATCTTCCATTGATGATGTGCTATGTTGAAGAAATACATACATAGATACACGAATATGGACACCAATACGTTATGGATTTCAAGTAGGTACAATTGTAGTTACCTATGTTGCACAGATACGAACACGATATTGATACGGACACCATTTTATTATGACCCTGCAACATAGATGATGGAAAATCCTAATCCGCATCAATAATGTATGAACTTACATGGTAATTATGATTCTATGAATCCCTCATTCCTGCATGAAAGTTCTCACATAGTCATATTGGTTTATAAAACAAACTAAGATTGACACGATTCTTTATCAACTAGCTAAGAGTGCCAGAAACTATGTCAAATAAAATTAGGATCGACTGAAAGAACACAATGAAGAAATTGGATAGAGCAAAAGGAGACACGCCGCTTTACCACTAGTGTTCTTAATTTGTCAAATACATCTATACATAGGAAAATTTTCAGGAACATTAATTGTTTCTACTTTCGAGCACTAATTCACAATGGCAAGAAGAAAGTGCACTACCAGAGGAAAATTCACGACAGTTTGTTGAAAGAACGAAGCATTAGGTGGGTTCAATGTAAGCATTCAAAACGTAGTAAGCATTTTATCATAACATGGTCTAGAATAAGGTTCATAATCAAGTTCAGCACAAAGTGGAGGCTCCATCTTCTGTAATTGGCAAGCTTTCTTCACACATTATCGGTTTAGGTGAGTAGGTGACTATTTAGTGAGTTTAGGTAAACTACTCCACTAACTCAGTCCTTAATTTCCTTCACAGTACAGGATCTCATCACAAAATACCATCCAAAGAAAATGTGTGGCTTGGGGTAGAGTTTGAGTTGTTGGGTTGTATCTCGTTTTCGATTGAGCGCTCAAATGGGAGGTGACAATGGAGTTGGTAATTTAGTCCCACATTGGGTAGGCGATGGGATCGTGTGGTGTAGATAATTGGAATTGATTCAGGCCTTACATGAGAATTCTCTTTAAAGGCATATGGGCCCAATTCAATATCGCACCTCATGGGCCAACTCCGGTTCGGGTCACACCGTGTTCCCAAAAAGTGGTATCATAGCCCAAGGTATGCATGGCACCTAGCGTCGACGTGACGATCAAGGAGCTGGAGACAAAGGAAGATGCAAAGCAGCGGCATGGGGGACACTACAAAAATATTGGTAATTAGCGACGAAAACATCCGTCGCTAAATATGACATTTCCGTTGCTATTTAGAATTACCAACAGAATACCGACAGAATGTGTAGGTCGATAGGTTTATTGTTGCTATGAAAAGTACATCGATAATCCGTCCCTACAGCGACAAAACACCAACGGATTTGCCGACAAAAGTCAGCGACGGATTAGCAACGTATAAAACCCGTCGGCAAAATCTATGACATCTTAGCGACGGATTAGCAACAGACTTTTGTGAGACCAAAATTAAAAATTTTCAGAAGGTCATCGACGAAAAATTTCATCGCTAACTCGTCAGATATGCTTTTGGGTATCAGACAACAAGTTACCGACGAAATTTTTTCGTCAGTAGTTCGTCGCTGAGGTGCATATTTTCAGTCGGTAGGAGTCGCTAGTTCATCGCTAGCCTGCAATTTTTTTCCGAAATCCGTCGCTGGTCAGTCGCTGTGCTTGTGTATATATATATATATATATATATATATATATATATATATATATATATATATATATATATATATATTCAATAACATGTAACTCCATAAATCCCTCAAATAATACACAAATTTATCCAGCACCAATATATACAGTAACATGAACTCCATTTATATTCAAACCTGCTCAAACCATACAAACTCTTCCAGCACCATTATAGTACATATACACAAATTCCTCAAATAATACATAAACTCCACAAAATCCATACAAACTCATCAATCCAATACAAAAAAAATCATACAAGATGCTCAAAAATATCAAACTAATAGTGGAGGAGGTAGAGGCGGCTGTCCGTACGCATATAATTGTGCCAGCACCAAACTGATGACCCACTGTACGTCCTGGACAGGAACAATGCCTGAAAGAGTCGCCGGCATGACAGAAGACGCGTGGTCGAAGTAGGAGTCGGTTTAGTAGGCGCTGTGGTCGAAGGAGGAGACGTTGCCAGAGACGCTGAGGTCGAAGCTGGAGTAGGTGCCAGAGGTGTTGAGGTAGAAGCAGGAGTCGGTGTAGTGGTAGTAGGAATCAGACCTGTTATGCCTAAAATTTTGGCCACCTTAGTCATCTGACCCTGTAGGGCCACCAATATATGTGTAATCTTCTCCAAACTATAGGTTCCGGTAGTAACGCTGGTCTGTGTATCTACAGGTGGAGGTGGAGGTAGAGATAGAAGGGGAACTTTGGAGTAAACGGACGGCTGAGATGTCAACGATCCGGTACCGTACACGCTGCCGCCTTTTCCTCTACCGACAGCTTGTATCCACAAGTCGTTCCTCGCAGTCGGCGTCGATGGCTGACTAGTCCCAGCTCCCCCCTCGGCAACTCCCCAAGCAGCCCTCCTTTCCTCATCGACTCGACTCTCTAAAGTCTCATACGTCTCCTATATTTATATAGGTGAATAGATTTAGAGTTAATATTCATATTTAGTTACTATTAAGTATTGTTATGGTTAGGGTCTCATACATCTCCTATGTGTTTCTATTTTGCTTCCTATACCAAGGTTACTCATCAATCAAAGATGTATATTTCTCCTCAAACTATACAATCTAGCCAGGTTAGATAGATTTTTGTAATCAATGGGGTTTGATTTATCAAAGTAGTATTAGAATTTGAGCTACTTGTCATGAACTTAATGTAACGCCAAGTCCGATAAAAGAAGGAGCAAGTAATGTTAAGGACTTTATGTTAATATCCAGCGTGCAATTTTCAACTCCATATTTTCACACTTATGAATTTGCTATTTCAAACACTAGGTATAGATATGAAACAATGATACTTAAATTAGACCTAAATAAGGATTTAGACTCTTTTAGCTGCAATTTCTTAATCAAATTTCTATGTACAGGCGACCGCATTTCTTCCAGCTCCGAAGTGAAATAATCGAATTTCTATGTACATGCTACCGCATTTCTTAATAGAATTTCTATGTACGGGCTACCATATTTCTCCCAGCTCTGAAGTGAACTTAAATTAGACGTAAATAATTAAGAACATAAAATATGTATGTGACACATGGATTTTACTAATATTCAAAGTGTACTTATTTGTTTTAAAAATTAAGAACTCATGAGTTCCTCTAGAATTTTGATAAATTATTAACTTTGAGTTCTTAATCACTACTAATCTGATACCTAGCTAGAGTACAATATATTTCATCTCAATATCAATCAACTTTGTACATAATTTGTCTAAGTTTTGTGTTTTGTTGTAATCTATGTTTTGTTGCAAAATTATTCATATTAACATAATTTAAAAAATTAACACAAAATTAAAAAAAACCTAGACAAAGAGGGGTCTGGCAGGTGAGGAGGAGGGAACCGAGGAGGAGGGGGCTCCCGTGGGGGGTTGCCGCACGCGTGAGGAGGTCGGGGGAGGAGGAGTAGGGCCGAGGAGGGGAAGGAGGAGGGGGCCGAGGAGGAGGAGGAGGAGGGGGGTCGTACACGTAAGGGGCCAATGAGGAGAGGGGTCATCGGGGAAGGGGTCTCTCGTAGGGGCGCACCGTAGAGGGGGTTGCCACGTCGAAGAGGGGGTCGGGGGAAGAGGAGTAGGGAATAGGAGGGGGTTTTGGGGAGAAGTTATATTTTGGATAAAATTTTGAGAATGAAAATGAAAGGTTAGCGGCATAAGTTTTATTCTTCACCAGCGACGGAACATATCCACCGCAAATCTGCCGGTATTAACTTAGCGATAGATTAGTGACGTCCGCAGTGAAGTATTTTAAAATTTTATTTTGCATAAATTATGTCTCGCTATATAGTCGTTATTCAGTCGCTATATAGCGACAGATACACTTCCGTCGCTAAGGTACGTCGCTATTTAACAATATTTTGGTAGTGGGAGCAAGAACTCTGTCGCATGACGACAGGCATGGATGAGCCATGGGGTCGACATTCTATCATCAGACTGGAGTATTTGGACGTCCGTAATTGGTGATGGGATATAATTGGGGAGGGTAGAGGCACAAAATGGATATTCGGGGTATCGTCCACAAAAAAATCTAAGAGAAAGTTCGTACTTTGCTCTTGGACTTCGCCATCCAAGAGAGAAGGAAGAAAAAGATCTAATCGAAGAGCCGTCAACTACAGTTCGGAAGATTGCTATAGGTTGGTGAGTGATCTCAATTGTAATCTTCTATTTTTTTCTTGAGAGTGGTGAGGGAGATGAACCTATTAGGGCAAAGGGTTCAACGTAAGTTCTATCAATCTTATAATTTCATCTGAGTTATTAAAGGTTAGGATTTGTCTAGGTAACGTACGTCACCGTCATATACTTGTCTTCATCTTATGCTTAGTGTCCATTAGATGGGGATTGATTTTGATCAGGTGGGTTGGCAAACGCTTCTGCATGCGCCCAAAGCTTTGGAGGTACAACCATGTCTACGGAGCAGATGAACACTCATATGATCACCCTCATAGGAGAAAAGTGGACGATTTGAAAGCCAAGGATGAAGGATCTACTCTGGTGCAGGGACTTGCATGGTCTATTGGAGGGCAAAAGCACAAAGCCATCGGACAAAGCTGCTGAAGACTGAAAATGACTAGATCGAAAGGCCGTTGGATTCATCTGCCAATGACTGGATGACTCGATGTTTCACCATGTATCCATGGAGAGTTTGATAAAAGCATTATGGAAGAAGCTGCATTCGTTATACGAAAGGAAGACAGCTGACAACAAGGCATTTCTTGTTCGCCAACTCATTAACTTGAAGTACACGGAGGGTGCTTCGGTAGCACAACATTTGAACGAGGTTCAGGGTATCATCAATCAGCTTTCTGTGATAAAGATAGTAATTGATGATGAGCTTCAGGCCCTACTACACGTAAGTTCTCTGCCGAAAAACTGGAGACGTTGGTGGTGTCGGTGAGCAATTTTGTGCCTGATGGAGTTATCGCGATGGAGGAAGTCAAAGGTAGCTTGTTGAATGAGAAGGTCCGACACAAGCAAGTGGAATCATCGTAGGAGTCCCCTCTGGTGGCTTCCTACGGGATGGAAAGACCCAAGTCACAGTCGAGGACATGGAGAGTTCTCGGGATCTTACGATTGTGGACTACAAGGAGGGCTGCTATTGTTGGACTTAATCATGTTAGTTCTTTTATGTTTCCTGGTCTTTAGCACCTGTGTGGTGAGGAGCCACTCTGTTTCCTGGTCTTTAACATCTGTGAGGTGAGGAGCCAATTGCTCATATTCTTTAGGTGCTACCATTTTTGTTTGTAAGCCTATATAAAGAGGCTCTTTGAGTAAACATTAACACAGCAAGTAGCAAGTTCCAAATAACAATTCAGAAGCTCTTTCCACTTCCTCTTGCTCTGTGTGTGTGTGTGCTTTGTAGATCCAATTCCAGGGCCAAAATTTGGTATCAGAGCCGGACGATGGCAGAATCAAGTTCTTCCCACCCGTCGTCGTACGCCAAGATCGACGATGGCAGCGGAGGAAGCGACAATGGCCGCATCATAGACAGACGGGGTAAAGTCAAGTACCCGATACTGACACAGACCAACTACGTCGATTGGGCTCTCTTAATGAGAGTCAACATGCAGGCGCAATGACTGTGGGAGGCGATCGAACCTGGGGTCGTCGACTACCGCGACGATAGGATGGCCCTATCTGTTATACTCCGAGCAGTGCCGTCAGAGATACTGCGGACACTGGCAGAGAAAGATACTGCCAAGGAAGCGTGGGACGCTGTAAAGACCATACGGATGGGGGTCGAACGCGTGTCAAGTCAAAGGTTCGGAAACTTTGTGCTGACTTTGAGACGATCAAGTTCAAGGACGGCGAGTCCGTCGAGGACTTCGCAATGCGGCTTACGGGACTCGCCAACGACCTGCAACTACTTGGCGACGAGCTATCCGAAGAGAAGGTAGTTAAAAAGTTTTTTCGTGTTATTCCACCTAGGTATACTCAAGTCGCCATCTCCATTGAGACCCTTGTGGATCTCAAGACGTTGTCCATTGGAGAGCTTACCGGTTGACTTCTAGCCGTCGAGGAGCGATATGATCTCGACGGCGACTCTGGCAGCACGGGTAGCCGCCTTCTCCTTTTTGAAGTGGAGTGGCTCGTTCATACGAAGCAGAGAAAGTAAGGCGAGGCCTACTCCGACGGTGGCAGAAGCAGTGGTCGCAGACGTAGCAGCCAAACAGGTCGTTGCCGCGGTAACACGAACAACGACAACGACTCCGCGTCTGGAGGCATACGTAATAAAAAGGAAAAGTGCCATAATTGTGGCATCTATGGCTACTGGGAAAAGAACTATCGCAAGCTGAAGTGCGATGAGCAAGCCCAACTGATGCAAGCCGACGACGATGAGCCCGCACTGCTAATGTCGCAGGAGTGCACGCTCGTCGAGACCTCTGTAGGCGCGACCAACAATGTCGTGCTCGACAAAGTGCACACTCAGGTACATCTGGGCTGCGAGGACAACCACCAAGGCAAAGCATGGTATCTCGACACCGGCGCCAGCAACCACATGACAGGCTACAAGGAGGTCTTCGTCGAGCTGGACACCGGGGTCACGGGCTCTATTAAGTTTGGTGACGGGTCTGTTGTTGACATCCGAGGGCGTGGTACGGTGATGTTGAAGTGTCAGAACGGCGAGCACCGTGCCCTCACCAGCGTCTACTTTATCTTGAAGCTACGAAGCAATATCATCAACCTTGGGCAGCTCGATGAGAATGATTGCGAAGTCCTGATCGAAGGTAGCATACTTTCGATTCATGATCGTCAGCGATGCCTCCTGGCCAAGGTATAATATGGCTGAAAGCAACTATACAATCTAGTTCTTGATATTGCATAACCAGTGTGTTTAGCAGCACAACTCAATGATGACGTATGGCGGTGGCATGCACGGTTCGGCCACCTAAACTTTAAAGCACTCCGAAAGTTAGCTCTCCGCAACATGGTGCACGGGCTACAATAGATCGACCACGTCGATCAATTTTGCGATAGTAGCCTTGCCAGGAAGCAGCAGCGCATGCCATTTCATAGGAGGCCAAGTACCGTGAGGACAACCTGCTAGACCTCGTATACGGTGATCTCTGCGGGACGATCATGCCTGCGACACCAGGTGGCAACCGCTACTTCTTGCTCCTCGTCGACGATTTTAGTCGCTACATGTGGTTGATGCTACTAGGTTCGAAGGATGAAGCGCGGGCTGTAGTGCCCTGTCCCGCTCAGTCAATCGGAGGAATAGAAATGCCAACGACGTTCGGACTTAACCTTGCAACGGTGACTCGAAGGCCCGCTCGGTCGAGGCGACTCCTCACTCAGGTGGGGTAGTTTCGGTGAACTCGCCTCATCTTAGCCTTCATGTAATAAAATGCATGTTTTTAACTTGCACAAGTAGGCTTGATAATAAAAGAGACGAATCCACATAGCTAAGGAAATAATCCCGACGGGTCGAATTGAGTTAGAATATGGAAAGGTCCAACGGTCGGCTTAGAGTTGGTGCACGTTGTGCTTTAAAAATGACACTCGGTCCTTTATCCTGTGGCTTAGGAGAAGGAAAGTTGGTCTTCGATGCAAAAGTTGTGAATTAGCCTAAGTCATAGGCGTCGCCCGCGTAAATGCTCGATAAAGCATGCACGCTTCCATGATGCAAGGCTTGATGTAGTCTTTGCTCGTCAAGTCGTTGAACGATTAAGTTAGGCAAGTTATGTTAGGCTATCGGAGTAGTGGCAAGCATGGTCCTACGAGTTCTACGACTGGGTATAACCAAATAGTCTTACGGTCTCAAGGTCCGTCATATAAAGTACGACTTGGACGGTAGTGTCGTATAGAGTTCAAGTTGGTTTACGGTACGATGTCATGGACTTAGTGTTTTTAAGGCACGGGCCACACTTGATTTAATTGAGTTGGAAGGAGGGCTTTCAAAAAGTCGTTCCTGAGTCAAAAAATGATAGGGCAAGAAGGAAGATTGTTCGCGACCATGGGTCGTCGAGGCGAGGTCTCAGATGTGAGAAGTATTGAACAATGCCCTGAAAGAGATGGTAAAACTAGAGGTAGAATGACTGTGTGAGACGTCAGTTTCAGTCGAGTCTTGCATGGTCATGGACAACTTGTCGACAAGGTGAGTTTGTTTCTCGAACGGCGACCTAGGCGGCCAACATGACCACTTCGATAGAGACATTATTAGCAGTGCTAGATGACAGCACGGGTTAGGCAAGGACTTGCAGCGGAGCTCGCTACTCACACTGGCAAGGGGCATCCGTCTAACAAATGCTACGGAGTCCAGGATACCGCTGGGCGTTAGTGACCAGTTCATATATATGAGTCAGCATGGCGGCAACCCGCATGTGTGCCTTTGGATTGAGTCGAGTTGAATGTGTGTGTACAGTTAGAACATAATATTGGGCCTAAGATTTGGCTTCAACGTAGGCGATGTGCTTCGGCATGAGTTGTGGCGTCGAATCTTAAGTTGTTGGCATAGAGTTGCACATATTGGATTTGAGTCCTCTCGGGTCTAAGTCAGGAATCGCCGTAAGGCAAAGTTGGTTAAGTGACACTAAGTTCACAAGTCTCGATTGGGTCAGTTGGTGATCGAAGTAGCAAGGGCTACGAGGCGGCAATATGGTTAAAGTCACGCTGAGTTGCGAGACACGACACAATGGACTTGTAGCACGGTCACTTGGAAATTGGGTACTATCGTGTAGTCGCGTCTCTGATTATGTACCGAAAGGCAAGCACGACCTGATAGGTTAACGTTGTTGTGTAAGCATAGGATGGTCTAGAGACACAAAATAGGCCAAAGCGTCTATGTCCTAAAACTGACCCTAAGGCAAGAGTAGAAAGACAAGCAAAAAGGATTATGTTGCACAAAAGTAAATGAACATGTCAATTTTATATGGGTGTACGATAAGCTCATTCCACCAGTACAGTTGAGTGCTGACACCCACACAGTTTTCATATACAGGCACAGGTAGAAGCTCATGGCATGAAGCTCCCTTGGATGCGTCGAGGCATGGAGTTCCTTGGCGATTTGAGGCGTACGGCCGCATGGAGTCTGGACTTATACGGGACATAATGTATGGACATCGCCTCTCTGAAGCATCCGCTGGCTCGAGACATATATTGAGAGATGAGAGAGAGAGAGATGAGTGACTTGTAATGTGAGAAGAGTGAGCTTGAGTGATTGTAATCTTGGCCTTGCGCCCCATTGTAACCTTTGTTTCAATATCAATAAAGAGATTCTTTTGAATAACTTGTGTTTTGTTCTAAATTTTTGCTGCTATTATTCAATGTCTATGCTTGGGACATCTGTGCGACGACCCCGTCGCAGCCGCTGTAATCGGCCATTATGGAACCCATCTTGCACGATCACAATCTAGGCTCGTGCGACATCACGCCTTAGCGACGATGATCGCTTCTATGGGAGCGGGATGTGACATAATGGTATCAGAGTACGACTTTACGTCCTTGGACTATCGATTGAATTCTTTAACTCTGTTACTTCTGTAAGTTGATATCGTTGGTGCGCTCTCTCTCAAATGTCCTACAGGATGTACATACAATAAGTCTAAGTAATTTGCAAAATGTAGAAGAATAATTTTTGACAAAAACAAAAAGATGGTTCACGTGAAGAGCGGTTGGCTAAGTCGGGCTGGGCATATACGCCAAAGTTGCGTCGATCTTAGAAAAGTCAAGTGTGAGATTCAAATTGTGGCGGACGAGAATGATTTAGACTTGATTGAGTAAAGGGAGATGACTATCAATAGGGGTGCTATCGAGCGACGATATCGTTGATGCGATATAGATGAGCGTGCTTGAAATTTAAGAAATCATTCGGACAAAAATTTAAGGAAATAGATTGTGAATCGAATAATAAGTTGAGGATTTATTGAATGACTTCATTCCTGAGTGGTGTATGCGATAGCCTCAGGGATGTCGATCGATCGATTGAGGATATGGGGTGTCGATGAGTCTATCAGCAAGCGTCGCATGTATACAAAGCCGTAGATTGAGTAACGTTGAATAAGTTATAGTCTTGAGACTTGACGAGTTGATTCGAACAACCTAAAAATTGACGCACACGGATTGAGGATTGCGCGAGTATGAAATGCGAAAATGATTGAGTAGGTGAAACTGAATCGAAGAAAAGTTAAGGTGTGCGAATGGATGACTCGATCGAGGAAATCGATAAAAATCGTATACGAAAAGTTAGCACGATCGGATGATAGCGTGCATGAAAAATGACTCTGAGGATTGGAGTGGATGTTGCTCGATGGTTGTATGATGTAATTTAAAAAAAAAATGTTGCTTGATGACTTAAGATAGAGAATTTGGGTTTGAGAAAATTGATGTTGTAAATGATTCGAAGGATAATGATCGAACTTGATCTTGAATGTCGAGGAGATTATCCAGTCGGATGCTAGCATCATTCGCACGACTCAAAATTTATTGCATAGGAAGATCGTTAGGTTATGCATGTCATTGATGGTATTGAGGCGTATCAAAGATCGATATGCGATAACTCGGGGGTACTCTGACTCGGAGAATGACGATCGTGCAAGTGTTATCATTCTAATGGATGCAATACTTAGGACTCTGGTTGAAATGAATGTTGGATGAACACAATCGTGTCTTGATGATTGCGGTGATAACCACAACGTCGATGATCTTGTCTTGCATGAGTGCAACTCTAGCCTCGCACATACGTCGCATCGGATTTAGGGCGATCGTTCTGCGTGAGCGCTGACATGGTGATTCATGTCACGGGAATGATCGAACTCAACAAATTACGATGCGACAACTTTAATTGTCTCGACTTGTTGGTTTGATGCTAAGGAAAAATCGAGGATGTTTGGACTTGCGATTGATGATTGAGTAAACTTGAGGATTGAATAGATCCAATCTACGTATCGAGAATGAATTAGTTTAGACATAAAATAAGAGTTACATCCCGATAAGGATGATTATCCCACGGGAGCGTGCATGGTGATTCATGTCTACCATGGATAATCTAACTCGCGTGAGATCGGGGCACATCATATTGTTAAGCTAGATGACCTTATGATCGAATACGTGAATTGTGATAAACGACTTAGGAAATCTGAAATATGAATTATGGCTTAGCAACAAATTGTGTCGTAGAGTGCTTGACTTGTAAGGATTGGTAGGCGGATTATATCGAACGTGTTCGAAGAGATAAACTATGCGAAATGGCATGATGAACGAGTGATACCGATATGTCGAGGAATTGGTTGAAACGTGAGTTATCGTAGGATGGCTTTGCTGAATGACTCAGACCCCATGCTACGAATGTTGGAATGTGTGTAGGAAATCGATGCTCGATGTTTAAAAATCGGAGTGATGCGAGCTTAGGTAGAAAACCCCGTACTATCAACTTGGTTTGACCTTAGGATGGGGTCAGTGTTAATATTGTTGTTTGGGAACTATAATTCCAATACTGACGGTTGACTTTAGCCTAAAGATATAGCCGAGCGGTTAGACAGACGTCCCGTACGGAGCGATAGGAATTATGGAGGCACCACTCATGAGGCTCGGTTGACATGCACGTATATCAGGTATGCCCGAATATGTGCAAGATCCGACTCGAGTGGTGATGGCGGATTCTCTATCACGAGGCTTGGCTGAAATACATGTATTCTGGGGACGCCTAAGATATGTGCATGATCCAACTAAGTGATATGTTGAATTCAAGTAAGATTAGAGGAATATAAAAGTGTCGAAGATTTTGAGATCGTGAGTTTTAAAGAAAAGATTGTGGGTAGCACGAGCGTGGCTCAGATTTGAGAAATGCATAGGAGAAATGTGCACGAGAGTCGTTGAACATTCGAGTGATAAGGTGATGAGTATGTACTCAGTTAGTTTTAAGGACGAAACTTTTTGTTAGTAGTGTATGATGTAGTGTCCCGTCCAGCTCAGTCATTCAGAGGAATAGGAATGCCAACGGCGTTCGAACTTAAACCTTGCAACGGTGACTCGGAGGTCCGCTCGGTCGAGGCAACTCCTCGCTTAGGTGGGGTAGTTTTGGTGAACTCGCCTCATCTTAGCCTTCACATAATAAATCACATGTTTTCAACTTGCACAAGTAGGCTTGATAATAAAAGAAACGAATCCACATAGCTAAGGGAATATTTCCGACGGGTCGAATTGGGTTAGAATATGGAAAGGTCTAACGGCCAACTTAGAGTTGGTGCACGGCGTGCTTTGAAAATGACACTCGGTCCTTCATCCCGTGGTTTAGGAGAAGGAATGTTGGTCTTCGGTGCAAAAGTTGTGAATTAGCCTAAGTCATAGGCGTCGCCCGCGTAAATGCTCGATAAAGCATGCACGCTTCCATGATGCAAGGCTTGACGTAGTCTTTGCTCGTCAAGTCATTATACGATAAAGTTAGGCAAGTTATGTTAGGCTATCGGAGTAGTGGCAAGCACGGTCCTACGAGTTCTACGACTGGGTATAACCACATAGTCTTACGGTCTCAAGGCCTGTCATATAAAGTATGTCTTGGACGGTAGTGTCGTATAGAGTTTAAGTTGGTTTATGACACGATGTCACGGACTTAGTGTTTTTAAGGCACGGGCCATGCTTGATTTAATTGGGTTGGAAGGAGGGCTTTTAAATAGTCGTTCCTGAGTCAAATGAAATGATAGGGCAAAAAGGAAGAATGCTCGCGACCATGGATCGTCGAGGCGAGGTCTCAAATGTGAGAAGTATTAAACTAGGCCCTGAAAGAGATGGTAATACTAGAGGTAGAATGACTGTGTGAGACGTTAGTTTGAGTCGAGTCTTGCATGGTCATGGACAACTTGTCGACAAGGTGAGTTTGTTTCTCGAATGATGACCCAGGCGGCCAACGGGACCGTTTCGATAGAGACATTATTAGCAGTGCTGGATGACCGCACGGGTTAGGTGGGAACTTGCAGTGGAGCTCACTACTCGTACGGGCAAGGGGCGTCCATCTAACAAATGCTATGGAGTCCAGGATAGCGCTGGGCGTTAGTGACCAGTTCATGTAGATGAGTCGGCATGGCGACAACCCGCATGTGTGCCTTTGGATTGAGTCGTGTTGAATGTGTGTGTACAGTTAGAACACAATGTTGGGCCTAAGATTTGGCTTCAACGTAGGCGACGTGTTTCAGCATGAGTTGTGGCGTCGAGTCTTAAGTTGTTGGCAAAGAGTTTCACAAGTTGGATTTGAGTCCTCTCGGGTTTAAGTCAGGAATTGTCGCAAGGCAAAGTTGGTTAAGTGACACTATGTTCACAAGTCTCGATTGGGTCAGTTGGTGATCAAAGTACCAAGGGCCACGAGACGGCAATATGGTTAAAGTCACACTAAGTTACGAGGCACGGCACAATGGACTCGTAGCATGGTCACATGGAAATTGGGTACTATCGTGTAGTCGCGTCTCTGATTATGTGCCGAAAGGCAAGCACGACCTGATAGGTTAACGTTGTTATGCAAGCACGGGATGGTCTTGCGACACAAAATAAGCCAAAGCGTCTATGTCCTAAAACTGACCCTAAGGCAAGAGTAGAAAGACAATAAAAATAATTATGTTGCACAAAAGTAAATAAACGTTTTAGTTTTGTACGGGTGGGCGAGGAGCTCATTCCACAAGTACAGTTGAGTACTGACACCCCCACAGATTTTATGTGCAGGCACAGTTAGAAGCTCGTGGCGTGGAGCACGCTTGGATGCGTCGAGGCACGGAGTTCCTTGGCGATTCAAGGCGTACGACCGCGTGGAGTCTGGACTTATACAGGACATAATGTATGGACATCGCCTCTCCAAAGCATCCGTTGGCTCGAGACATGTATTGAGAGATGAGAGAGAGAGCTGAGTGACTTGTAATGTGAGAAGAGTAAGCTTGAGTGATTGTAATCTTGGCCTTGCGCCCCATTGTAACCTTTGTTTTAATATCAATAAAGAGCTTCTTTTGAATAACTTGTGTTTTGTTCTAAATTTCTGCTGCTATTATTCAATGTCTCTGCTTGGGACTTCTGTGTGACGACCCCGTCGCAGCCGCTGTAATTGGCCGTTATGGAACCCGCCTTGCCCGAGCGCAATCTAGGCTTATGCAGTATCACGCCTTAGCGAGGACGATCACTCCTACGGGAGCTGGGCGTGACACTGGCAACCATCAAACATTTTTTGGCCCTCGTCGAGGTGGAGGTCGGACGCAAACTGCACGCGCTCCGTACTGATCGTGGGGGACGAGTTCACATCCGTAGCATTTGGTAAGTATTGTGCATGCTGTGGCATCAAATGACACCTCATGGCGTCGTACTCACCGTAACAGAATGACGTCATCGAGCACCGAAACCAGACGGATGTCGCAATGGCGCACAACCTTCTGAAGGCAAAGGATATGCCTAGGGAGTTTTGGGGCGAGGCGGTCACGACAGCCGTCTTCATCCTTAACCGCTCGCCGACATGGAGCATCGACGGCAAGATGTCGTACGAGGTATGGTACGGACACAAGCCAAGTATGCACTTCCTCTGCACCTTCGCCTGTGTCGCACACGTCAAGGTGGTTAAGCCGAACTTACAAAAGCTAGAAGATCACAGCAAACACATGGTCTTCATCGGCTATGAGCTTGGCACCAAGGCGTACCGGGTGTACGACCCTGTCAGCAAGTGTGCATATCACGTGCGACGTTGTCTTCAACGAGGAAGCCAAGTGGGACTGGGGCGTGCAAGACAACGCAGCTGAGACATTTACTGTTGAGTATACTATGATTTCTATACCACATGTTGAACACGTAGGCATGCCGGTGCACGGGGGTGGCGAGCCATCAGCACCAGTAGAGTCCAGTCCA
Organism: Iris pallida; assembly: GCA_029216955.1. Lineage (NCBI taxonomy): Eukaryota > Viridiplantae > Streptophyta > Magnoliopsida > Asparagales > Iridaceae > Iris > Iris pallida. The sequence goes on from JANAVB010027995.1 coordinate 1,964,670, forward strand.
GGGTCGTTGACACCGGCGTCCGGAGCAGAAACATCCAACTCGATGGCACAAGGTAGGGTGGAATTTGTCTTGCCCTCCACCAATGCCTTGGCCATGCTCGACGCCGATGACGACGAGCAGCATAGGTTCAGGACCTTGGCGAACTTGCATGACATGACCACCATCCAGGAGCTTGATGCCGACGAGCTGCTCCTCATGCTTGGCGAGGAACCTGCCACTTTCTTTGAAGCTGAGAAACACCAATGTTGGCGCCAAGCAATGCTCGAGGAGATGAGCTCCATTGAGAAGAACCGTATTTGGCACCTCGTCGACCTCCCACCTGGCCACCGTCCGATCGGTTTGAAGTGGGTCTACAAGCTCAAGAAGGACGAGCACAGCGCCGTCCTCAATCCCAAGTGTAAACTCCCGTTCTAAATTTTTTGAAAGTAATTTTTTATTTAATTATTTGACCCAAGATAGTGATTTTTGGTTTGTAGATATTTTGAATAAATTATAGAGGTTTACTATAGGGAATATGTATATCTATATAACGAACTTAGCATTAGAAGGGAGTCTGTAAAATCAGATTGTTAGAGGGGCTTGGTAGAAGTTTTTCAAATTCAGATTTTCTCTAACAACCGACCCTTTTATAAACTCTGCTCGAACAACAGATTCAGAGAGGGATTTCTCCAAACCTTCAATCTGATCTAGGTCGATCCTATCCAATTTTTAAATCTAAATTTTCTCTATATCTAATTCTCCCTCCTGGCCGACCCTATAAATCTGTGTTCGAATCCAGATAGGAGATTGTTTCATACCTAATTCAAATCGAATGATCTAATCCAAATCCCAGACTAAGTAGGATTTTCCTCTTATCTACTTTTCCATATGAATCATATATATGCAAGACACAGCCGGCCTTGCCTCTCTTTAAAACCCTAAACATCTATCGCAAGAGCGAGACTAGAAGGAGGAAGTTACACTTGATCAGGCGATAGCCAAACCTCGAAATAGAAGTATCATCGGGTGTTCGAATAAATACATATGAAGGATAAATAGGAAGGGTAACCCCTGTTACCATGGTTCATATGTAAAATTGATATATGTATATATCTATCTTAACAAAGTTTCTCATAAGCATAATCTATTCCCATTGTGTTTGCTGCTTCATAATGTTCATATATCAATATCAAATTCTTACAGCAGTGGGTCAGATAGATCAAACATCATTCCTTTAATATGGTATGACATATGGTAATTATGTATTCCTAGCTGATGGAATATTGGGATCAAATTATTGAGTGCTACAAATATTACGCGAATCTATTATAGACAATATACCACCACTACTGATATACATATTACAAGCATATAGTAGATGCGAACTTTTTGTGTTTGCTAACTAGTTTGCTCCATGTTACTCTGTTGATTAATAGTTAGAAGATGTTTTAGTCATGTCAAAAGGAGCAGTAGGGATAGGAAGTATCAGTTTTGAGGGTTAGGACCAGCATATAGGAAGGCCAATATATGTACAGGACGTACAGTAGATACAAAGTATCAGGAAGAGGATGTCAAATCTAGGGGAGCATAATGCGGAAACATAGCAACAGAACATATATGGTTCTGTTGGCTAATGTATCTAATGTTGTTCAGATGTGTATCAGATCCTATTTACTGTGAGTGTATCAGGAAACAGATAGGCATATCAAAATAGAAGTTAAAGGTTGCTACGTATCAGCCATTTGACAAGTAGCAGTAGTCGAAATTGGGTACCAGGTAGAAGAGTTAGACTTCGGATAGACTGAAATTAAGGATACATTGATGTATCATGTGATTGTCCAAAGATGTCATGAAGAAATCACAATTATATAGTATAAGATTGTGTTCATATGAGAAGTTGAGTATGAGTATATAGATTTCCCTTGCATTATTACTGTAGCACAAGTGCAGGTAACCAAGTGAGAGTACCTGTTTAAAATAGATACTGCAAACGCCTGTAGGTGACTGATGGGAATGTACCTTACAAGCATTAGAGAAATAGGAGGGTACAGTAACTCAAGAGAGGCTGAGAGAGGGTCATAGGTAAAGACTGGAGTTTATAGAACAGTAGCAGCAGCACATGCAATGCTTTTGGGTTGAACTCGAGTAGCCATAGGCCAAGTCGGTGGTTGTGAGGTTCAAACCAATAGTTGTTGTCCCCTTATGGTACCATGTGAATGTTAAAGGAAGAAGTAGAAGTTGGGAGGGTGCACTAGGCACACCTAGGCATGTGACAACAGATCTTACCTGTCAAAACATCTGTGTACCTTACAATAGCAGGAACAGGTATGTGGTAGAGTACCAGTTAGGTTGTGGGATCCAGTAAATAAGAAATCTGGGTATCAATTAGGCAGCCGTTCATGCCAAATAACTGTGGTAAGAAGGGAGTTGAATACTCTGACATGTAGGCATTGTATAGGTAACCCTGATACCTGATCCGTAAGGCTAGAAGTCATACACAGGTAAGCAGTGTGTGTTGGATAAACAAAAAGAGATATCATGTCATGGGGAGAAATTCAAAGCAGGTGGGTGTACCTGGGTCGTGCACCTATAGTTGGGTTGGGGAATGTAGGTATCAGATATTGTGGTATAGTAGAGTCGGGTATGGGTAATAGTCCCCAACTGTAGCAATAGGTGTGTATTATAGAATGGGAAGGGCAGATATGATACCGGTTACAAGAGTACGAAGCCTGCCTAGGTACAGATACATGTTAGTACAAGGCATGGGGTAAAGATCAGAATGAGCAACAACTAAGAAATGGGTATGATATTGTAATAGCATTGTAGGTAATTGAATTAATACCAAGAGACAGGAAGGGGTGTCAAGATGTATATGAATAAGACATATTTAGTGGTTATATGTTAAAGGAGGGTTAAGCCTAATAAAACTTAGTAATTCTAGAAGTTACAAAATAAACAAATAAAATATTATCAAGGATATATAGGCATACATAGGGTAGAGGGAGTTAAAAAATGCATAGAGACCTAAAAAGCAGATAGATAGACATATTAATGATTTCAAATCATTTATTGATCACTATGAATTATCAAACAGGTTACTTGGACATCGATACGAATTCTCGACCCGTATCCGTAGCTCAAGATCATATGCAAGTATACAATTCCTTTCTTTACAGTTTATTTACATGCTTATATTCTTCTTCCTTGTTACATGTCATTACTAGTTTCTTTCGTTGATTGGTGAATGTTCCTTCATATTATGAATATTAGTTTAGTTGTCTCATTCATATCGTCATTGTTCATGGTTTGATATTGTAGTTCATACCAATTTTTTTCTTATATGTATCTTGATTGAGTCATATCGTATTGTACGACGAGTGCGTCATAACTGAACTGCTATTCCCATTTTGTTTATTCTCAACCTGCGAGTCCATACTAGGGGCGAGGGTTGACTGTCTGAAATCACCTGCGAGTCCACACTAGGGGCGAGGGTGATTGTCTTGAACTAACCTGCGAGTCCACACTAGGGGCGAGGGTTAGTGATTTGTTCAAACCTGCGAGTCCATACTAGGGGCGAGGGTTTGGTTATCTGTTGATCTCTTGACATGTGTCCACTTGTTTTCTTCCAGTAGCTCATTTATGCGTAGTTGTTCACATATTCGTGTATTATTATTTGCTTTCTTTTTTCTGTTTATATCATAGATTCTCTTTATACATGATAAACTATTAGATATGCATGTTTTATGTATCTTGCTAGTCTCCTGAGGACTTGATGATTTCTTTAGATTTAGCCGTGGTTGATCAAGGTGCAGACGAGTAGGTTTGAGCCAGCACTAGACCCCAGTACCACTGTAGCTGATGATGTCATTTGATGTTTAGCATAGTTTGTACTCAGTTATTTTATTTCATGTCTCTATTTTACTCCCATCTACTGGTATTGGATTTGTATCCACCGGACGTGACTTGAATTATTGATAACTTAAAGCTTCATTTTATATTATTCTCCAATATTCAATTCTTCCGTATTATTGTTACTTATTGGAGTTGGTTGTATCTTTATATTCTGTGGATGAGATCTAGACTGTCATGTTTCTGTGACTTGTGAGTTTATAGACAGCGTTCTACCGCCGATACTGTGGCATAGGCTGGACTTGGGCACATACTCGTATTTGAAAAATAGGTACGGGTCGTGACACAGGGCGCGACTCATGGCGAAAGGTTATGTATAAAGGCAAGGAGTGGACTTCGAGGAAGTATTCGCGCCAGTTGCTCGCCTCGAGTCCGTCCGCTTGTTGATCGCACTCGCCGCGCATGAGGGGTGGGCGGTTCACCACATGGACGTGAAGACGATGTTCCTTAACGGTGACCACGAGGAGGAGGTGTACGTCGCCCAAACTTTCGACTTCCTCGTCGAAGGCCAAGAGCACAAAGTACTGAAACTTGACAAGGCGCTGTACGGACTGTGGCAAACACAAAGGGCTTGGAACACCAAGCTTGATAGTTGCATGTTGTCACTTGATTTCTACCGGAGTGCACAAGAGCATGCTGTGTATGCACGCGACAAAGGCCCAGCTCGCCTACTTGTGGGAGTGTACGTTGATGATCTCATAATCACCGGGACGAACCCATAGGAGATTGCCAGGTTCAAGGAGGAGATGAAGGCCTTGTTCAAAATAGGTGACTTGGGGTTGCTCACTTTCTACCTCGACATTAAAGTGCAACAGTCCAATAGCTTCATCACCCTCAGTCAAGAGGCATATGCGCGCAATATCTTGGAGAAGAGTGGCATGGTGGAGTGCAATCCGTGCCACGTCCCCATGGAACCGAGGTTCAAGCTAAGCAAGGTGAGCTCAGCCCCTCCGATCGATGCCATATTCTACAGGAGCATCGTCGGAAGCCTCCGGTACCTGGTGCACATGCGCCCAGACATCTCATACGTGGTGGGCTATGTGAGTCGGTTCATGGAGAATCCGACCACCGAACACCTGCTGCTGTCAAGCGAATCCTCTGCTACGTCGTCGGCACACGTCACTTTGGTTGTCGCTACGAAAAGAAGGTGGAGGAACCATGGCTGATCGGCTACAACGATAGTGACATGACAGGTGACGTCAACACTCACAAGAGCACCACTGCATGCTATTCTTCCTCGATCATAGCCTTATTAGCTGGCAATCTCAGAAGCAGAAGGTCGTAGCATTGTCCTCTTGCAAGGCCGAGTATATTACCGTGACAATGGTAGCATGCCAAGGCATTTGGCTTACAAATCTCCTTGGTGACTTGAAGAATGAGGAGGCCGACAACGTCGTGCTCAAGGTGGACAACAAGTCCGCCATCTCCCTCGGCAAGAATCCTATTTTCTATGACCAAAGCAAACATATTGATACAAGGTGTCATTTCATTCGGAAGTGCGTCGAAAGAGGGAAGGTTTAGATCGAGTACATCAACACTCAAGGACAACTCGCGGACATCCCTACCAAGGCGCTCGGACGAGTTAAGTTCATTGAGATGAGGCAAAAACTCAACATCGTAGAGGTGAATTCCAGGCAACAAGATTAGGGGTAATTTGTTGGACTTAATCCCGTTAGTTCTTTTATGTGTCCTGGTCTTTAGAACCTGGGTGGTGAGGAGCCACTCTATTTTATGGTCTTTTAACACCTGTGAGGTGAGGAGCCAATTGCTCCTATTCTTTAGGTGATACCATTTTTGTTTGTAAGCCTATATAAAGAGGCTCTTTGAGTAAATATTAACATAGCAAGTAGCAAGTTTCAAATAACAATTCAGAAGATCTTTTCCCTTTCTCTTGCTCTGTGTGTGTGTGCTTTGTAGATCCAATTCCAGGGCCAACAACTATCACTATGGCAAAAGTGGCCATATCAAGAGGAACTACATGAAGCTCAAAGCTGAGAAGGCCAAAGGCAAGGACGATCATGAGGATCTCATGACATTTTGATATCATCGTAGTGACCGATGCAGAGGAACTTTGTGGCTAGTGTCATAATGGCGACTGGGTCATGGACACGGGGTCATCGTATAACGCCACTCCACATATGAGGATCTTTTTGTCATACTGCGGTGGCAGGTTTGCACCAAGGTTCAAAATATCGGTATCGGTATCGGTATCGGACATTTTGTATGAGTATCGGTATCGGAAGTATCGACGGTATCGGCGGTATCGGATCGGAGTATCGAATTTTTTGGTATCGACAGTATCAACAATATTAAATAATTATTAAAAAGTTAGAATTTTTTTAAATATATTTATGCATTATTTAATTATTTTTAAGTTTTTTTATTATAATTAAATAAAATAATAGTCATCCTTTGTGATTGGTTTACCTGCGATATACAAGATTACAAGTTTTCTTCATTTTCGTATTTTTAGTTTCAATTTTACTATGTCATTAATTGATTATTCGTACTAATTGAATCTTGTATTGTTTTATTAATACAGGTTCAAATTTTGACGAATTAAGGAGCATAAAGGGAGGCACAAGAGATTAGAAGCAATGCAAATGGCTGGACGAGACAAAAGTCACAAGACCCATTATTATATAATTATATTTGTTCAGACATTTTTTTAAATTTATGTAAATAATTTTTTTTTTATAATTTTATATCTAGAATTTTAGTTTTATGCATTGTTACAAATGGTTACATATAATCCATGATCCGATTATTTTGTTTCAAAATATACGAAAATAAAATTAGCTACATGATTTATTTTGAATTTAAAATTTCAACAAAAAAACACTTGGCCAGAAAAATTCATTGGGACTCTGGCCTATCCCTTTATTTAAATTTCATGAATAAAAATCTTTTACAATAGGTATGAAGTACATAAAGTGTACAAATAAAAGAATGAATACAAAAAATGAATATAAAAAATGAATACAAATGAATACAAATATATCACTAAAATGGTTCGTAATTATCGGAATCGTCCCAATATGGTTGTTGGTTATGAGGATAATAGAAATTGATATCTGTATTATTAAAAAACTTATCATGAGACCATCAAATATAGAATGTTGTTCTGCCTCTGGAGTATTGTATGGATAATAACTTGTAAATGAACTATCATATATTTTGTTGTAATTGTCCGAAGGAGTAGGTACATCATGATAGCTAGATCCTCCAGCATATACATCATCCATACGGTGCTCTCTAGGTTGATGATCACTTGACCAGTCTCCAGAGTATTCATGTGACTGGTCTCCAGGATTTTCATATTCATGTTACTGGTAAACACCATTCGCGAGTGTAGCTCCATTTCCTCCACTATCAGTACTGTCGTCTTTATCGCTGTCGACCTGTCGAGATGGTACATTTAGTATTTTCTTTCTTTTTTCAGGCCTTCGAGCATTTATGGCAGTATCTTGTGGATCGATATCCAAGTTATCATCTAACCATTCATTTTCTCTACCATCCAAGATTGGTGCTTCTCTTTCTCTAGTCCAAGCTGTGAGTGGATCTTGATCATGAAATATCTCATCCAAATCTATAATATTTTGATTATCTCCTGATCTTTCTACATTTCGAACCCTCAATCTCATATTATAATGGACAAAAACCAATTTTTCTAGTCTCACCATTGTAAGTCTATTGCGGGGATGAGTATGGATGAGAAAAAATGTTCTTAAGTTCCTTTCATAATTGGAGGAAGACACCGTTTGACTCAGGATGCGTACAGCTAATCGAGTCAAATTTGGAGCATCCTCCCTAGCATATATGGTTCACCACTCAGCTACAAAAGTAATAAAATATGTTAGTTTATGTAAATATTTAACTTTACCTAATAAATATTTTGAAGTATTAAGTTATTAACTATTACTACCATGGAGATATCTATTTACAGTACTTTGAAATTGATTTGAACCGAATGCACCAGTTTTCAATCTGAACCTTTTTGCCTACAAAGTGATATTACACAAGTTATGACATTAAATATTAAATATTTTAAAGATAAAAAATTCAATATTAAACAATAGTTACCTCTCTGTTTATATTGAGGCGTGTTTCATTGTCATTCACCATTCTATTAACGATGCGGTGGAAGCCATTTAGTACCTCATCGTCATTTACAACATCATTAGCATATTGGTATTTGGGATTCTAGAAATAACCTGGAAAATAAATAACTAGTTTAAAATTCCTATAAGCATTATAAAAGATATTTTTAAGGGTATTCAATTTATACAATACTTACCAGCTGCATGGATATCTTGATGTAGTTGATTATTCCATCTTTTATCAATCATTGTCCAGCACTTCTTGTACCCTTTACCAACGTTCTTTTTTATCATGAATTTATCTCTGTCCATAGCCTCATAAAGATGGGCCATCTCAGCTTTATTATCACTATCAACCATCCTTAAAACTTTTACTAGAGGTCCAAATATTGTAGTGACCCCTGCAATGTCTTTCCAGTAAGTTTGACTGTCGATTAAACCGACAACTATATTTGCCTTTTTTCTATCTTTGCGATTGAGTTTCATGTAGTTCTCCGCCCAACCCCTTGTATTTGTCATCCTTTTTAAATCAGCCTGATGTTTAAGGATGGAATCTAAAGCAAGAAAATTGGTAGCGAACCTAGTGATGGCTGGTCTAACCAATTCTCTAATCTGAGCCTCGGTTCTCATGATGCTAAGAGCCCAACCATGATTTTATATGAAACAAGTCAGTTCTTGAGACTTCTGTATTAGTGGTTTAATACTTGGATCATCAGCTATATCTTTCAACATTAGATCTATACAATGTGCTGCACATGGAGTCGGGTATAAGTTTTTTCTCACCTGCATACAAACATATAAATAATAAATATAATGCAGCTTTATTTAAATTAATAAAAATTCAGTATAAGTGTGTTCTCACCCCCATTAACTTTAATCCCGCCGCCTTGTAGTTGGAGCCATTGTCAGTAACTACTTGGACGATCCTTTTTTCTTCAATTTGTTCTATAACTTCATTCATCAGTCCAAATATGTAATTACCATCTTTGAATTTGTCAGATGCATCTACAGATTTAACAAACATCGTTTCTTGTGGAGAATATACAAGAAAGTTAATGATGTATTTCCTGTTCTGAGTACTCCATCCATCGCACATAATTGTGCACCCCTAGTCATCCCAATATTTATGAAAGGATTTCAAGTACTCCTCTATGTCATTTATTTCCATATCTAGGTATGTATTAGATATCTCATAAGGAGTTGGACCTTTCACTCCACTCCTACAAGATGCTATAGTATCTATCATTGGCTGATAATGTAGACTTTTTGCAGCATTGAATGGTATATTATTGTATATAATTTTTTTTGCTATAAATCCTCCTATATGCTCTTTAGCATTCTTTATTCCCTTAAGGGCACCCTTTATTTTGGGTTGTTTTGTCCCTTGTTTCTTCGGACATATGGGTCCATACTCCTTCCTCCTATCTCTGGAATATTTCTCACCTCCTTCTCACGATATGCGACCGACTTTGATCGGCCACTTAACGTCGGACCCCTGCTCCTCTCTCCCCTACACTCCAACGACTACTCCATTACCCAGATGCATGTTCTCTCCTACTTTCTCTCAAGTCCCTTCTAAGGTCCGCGTATTCGTCAGCATCATCTTCTTCTCCTGAGGAATCTCATTGACGAGCTGTTCTTGTCAACTCCTCCTCTACTAGTTGTTTTCTTCGGTTGGCTATTAATTTATCTTTTTGTTTACCCTCGACAAGCAACAATATTTCTCTTCTTGTCTCAAGTGGTACTTCAGGACACGATGCTACGTTTCCTTTAATACCAGCTAAGTGTTGTTTGAGACGTGTAACTCCTCGTCCATCTTTTTGCCATAATAATTGCATTGTACCTTCCTCCTATTATTTTCAACACACTTGCCATGGTTCCAACCAACATCCATTTCCTCCACCGTGCGACTTTTCGGCGCCATTATATAATTCTAAAAATGAAATAAAAAATGTTAGATGCCATAATTGAGTGTATATATATATATATATATATAAGGATGTGGGTTTGGCTTCCTCTTGAAAGAGCTCTCCCGCTCCTCGAGACCCCCCTCCCCCTCCTCGGCCTCGGTCGGTGGCCGACCGCCCCCGGGCGAACCCCCCCGCCGGGTGTCACCCTCCTTCCCCGGCCTCCTCGGTCCCTTCGATCGGCCGAGCTCCCACCGGCCGCTGCTCTCGCGAGGAACCCCCCCTCCCCCGGCCGACGTGTGCCCGTTATGCGACGGCCCCTCCCCCCTCCTATCCCTTCCTCGGCGCAGCCGCCGCCCTTGAAGTCGAAGGCTTCGTCGTGCTCGGCGCCTTTGGTCGTCCCTGGCTCCATCCCTTCTCGACCCTCCGCCAGCCTCCCTCGGTGCCTCGCGCGCTGCGCGGCCTCCTTCTGGCCTGCCGACCCTCCTGGCCGTCGTCCCTGCCGATCCACCCCCCCTTCGGCCGTGGCTCACCCCCATCTTCCACCTTCCAGAGTCGGCCCCCGAGTCTCGGGCGGCGCTAGCCTCGGATCCTCCCCTCCCTCGGCTCTCGGCATCCCCGCAGCTCCGGGGCCCCGCTCTGCTCCGTCGGGATCGTCTCCTCCGGCCCAGGCGCCCTCCGCCCTGCCAGCCGCCTTCCCCCTGGAGCGTCCTCCCCCAGCCCCTCTCCCCGCCTCGGCTGAGGGCTTCCTTTCCGGTCTTCCTCATTCCTCGCCTCCCTCCGACCCGGTAGCGGCACTCCTCCCGGCGCCGCCCGCCTCGTGCTACTCAGCCGACCACTGGCAACCTACCCCGGCGTGCACGCAGCCGCTAAGGGCCACCGCCGGCCGGCCAGGTCGCCACCGACCTGCGCGCACGACGAACCAGAAGCAGGACAGAAGCAGTGCGCAGGTACCCTTCACTCCTGTAAATCTCCCTCCTCGATTAACGAAAACTCGATCCGTAAAATCCTACGGAGAGCCGATATAACCATCTTGGAAGTCTAATAATTAGGTTTTGATCACGTCGCATGACCTATCCACGAATTCGACACGAAGTCGAGAGAAAACCTGTCCAAAATAGGACAGAAATCCGTCCCAAAGACCCAACTTGGAAGATGTTTTATGATCTGTATGTTAGAAATTTTAGAAAACTAATTAAAGGTAGTTACAGACAACATATAGGACTTCACGACCCTTTTTGTAGATTTGGAAATCATTGACTACGTGCCGAGAAATCGAATCCCGAAGTTGACGGAAAAACTGTTTTCGAAAACACGAAATCCTTCGATACGACGTGCGTCCCGCCAATTCGGGCGACGTAGTCGCGAACCGAAAGCATCGAAAGATGCGTAACGGCTTCGTGGACGTATGGGCTTTGACGGAATTCAAATTGGTTGCGTGTGCGCGTCGAATTTGATACGTATCCGTCAAAATTCACCGTATCGGTTTCTGTGCAAATTTCTCAATTACTTTGTGCACGCTCGTCAGATCGAGACAAAACTTACGCCATCAGGACCGTATCATTTTGTTGGTCCTGTATGCCAAGTTTGGTCCGATTCTGAGACAGTTGATCGGATCGTCGTTTTGCGGGCCCCACAGTCCAACTCAACGGGCGATTTTGTGCACGGCCTGCCGGAATCCAACTTAGGACATACGGTTGGGTTCATATCGAAAAATTGGATCCGTAGACATGTAGTTTGATGACTTTAGAGGTCGTTGACTCTGGCACGCTTTTCGGTGCAAAGCGGGTCCAACGGCGGACACCGTTTTGACCCAAAATTACCGTTTTGCCCCTATGTCCAGAATTGGACTTAAGGACAGGCATTTCTAGCTATTTTGACTATTCTGAGAATATTGGTAATGTTTATTTTAGCTTTCGGGGACTGTTATACGAGTTTTGACTATTGTGGCACATTGAGTAGTTCAGACTGTCGGTTTCACCAGCAGAGGAACACATGCGAGTACAGTTTATTGTTTGTTTTCAGTATTGATCTTTACTATACATCAGTGTTTAGTCGATAGATATGTGATTTCAGTTTTTCTGTTGATTTTGTTCCTTGTTGTGTCGGGAGATGAAGTACCAACGATGTGTGATCTGACCTTAGACCGGGTAGACCGGGTTTATTGTTGCATTTATTTCTTGTAGACAGTGTAACTTTAGACCGTGTAGATCATGATTATTACTGCATTTAAACTGTGTAGATCGTGATTATTATTGTATTTAAACTGTGTAGATCGTGATTATTATTTTGTAGACAGTGTTTCTTTATTGCAATATTAACTTTAGACCGTGTAACTGTAGACCGTGTAATTGTAGACCGTGTAACTGTAGACCGTGTAACTTTAGGCCATGTATACCATGTCGCATAATTGTCCCGAGACCGATCACATATCAAAGGTACTTCAGTCGGTCAGTTGGTGAGTATTTTATTGTATTTCATTTTCTGTTTTTGGTATTCAGTTTTATTCTGTCTTTCTTTATTTTCTTTTTATAAATCATATGTCTAAAGGCTAACCTCTGTGATATAGTCATTTTCATATATTGGAACTGCATTCAGTGAATTGTACTCATTCCATTCCTGACTGGAAACCAATATTTTTCAGGTTAGCCGTTGATTCACTTACCATGGGAGATACGGGGTACTTGTAGACAAAAGCCTAGAGACTAGCTAGATAGTGGAGTTGTAGTCATTCAAATATTTGTACAAGTTTATATTTTTCTGCAAATGTAAAACTTGTGAATATTGTAAGTTAAATTAATTATGTGAATGAGCATTATTTGTGATTTTGATCTTCATGGTCGTGACAGTGTTCTACCGCCGACTCTGCGGCGTAGGCTGCCTTGGACACGTCTCGTATCCGTTTAAAAAAATGGGTACGGATCGTGACAAGTTTTTGTGGTGGCCTATGCAGGTCTGTCTTCGCAAATCATGCGAACTCGTGATAGTACTTTAGTTAGTCGTACTATTGCGAGCCTGCGAATAAGAAATACTCATTTATGAGTTAGGGATTAATTTAATTTAAGAGAATGACTAGGACTAGGAGTCCCCTATACAAAATTACTGATGGGTTGTCTAGGCCATGCAATATAGATGAGAAATTATTAATTTTTGATATTTGTCAGATCCCCATAGGTACACTATTACCTCTTGATATGACGATATGATCCAATGTGGATAGGTTATTCACTTGGTGGGATAGGGCTTCATAGAATCAATGATCTAACCCTGATAAATTGTGCAATTCCTTCTCTTTGCCTCTTTAGATATCATCCTCATATTAGTCCAAATTGCCCATTTAGTTCCTAGTTGCCCTAAGGATTATTATTTTTATATAATTCCTGGTTATGTTATCTATATATGAACCTCGAGTTAGTTTCGATTCAAGTTCTTCCTCAAAGGCTTGAATACACATGGAATAGTTAGAATGTTTGTATTTCTTTGTCTTCAATTATTTTCCTCCATGTTCAATATTCTATTCTAAGGGTTGTGAGACTAATAGGACAAATACTTACGTCTATTTCATAGCCACTTGTTTGAATCTCTAGAAGCTCATAAATTTTTTACAGATATAGTTAAAAGAATGTTAGTTAACTCATAATGGCAGGACAGCAGCGCACTGTCGCCATTTATTTAAATTATAAAGACTCTAGATTCCCTGCAGCTAGCAGCGCACTGGCAAGGCACGACCCCTAGAGTTGAAAATACTCTAAGGAAATACAGGTTATAGAATGTTACTAAAAACTATGACAAGTGGTCCTCTTTTGACAATAGTCACCCTTGTGTCAATATAAGGTAGAGTATCAGATATCATATCACATCTGAATCACGAAACCAAGGGTTTACCACAGCCAGAGTATACGGGTGGGGCATAATCCGCGGTAAAATGATTTCAGACGTGATTACAAGTTTAGAATACTGTGGAGGATAGGACAATGCCATGTATATCCCATAGATCCAAAGCCAATAGTAGTGGAAGTTTTGTAAATTGGGTAGTATGTCTTCCGACCTAGCATTCAGTAGTCCTTGTGACTTACTAACAAGGTAATTGACTGACACTAATAGGTTTACCTGGAATATGGAATTTAGAAGTCCATAACCCATTGGTTGACCAAGGTCTTATGAATAAAAAGATAGTAGGATGACCGTATAAACAATAACACCAGATAAGGTTTTGATTCTCGCAAAACTCGAACTAACTGTGCCTCCTTTCAACAATCTTGTATAATTGTATTTTGACTATCTTGACCAATGATGCTATTACAGCCTAGTTTTTACAAGTTTACTCTTTCATCGAGCTTAATTTAAGGCATATGTTTTTTGGGGACGCCCACTAATATATTGTCTAATCAGAATTGATGTATTACGGTCTGATCAACCGTAGTGCACTCGGTTCTCTTTTCTTTGATTATCCTACGTGGATTGAGATATCGAGGTATCTATGATCTCATTTGCGACTGTATTGACAATTTCTTTTGAATTATATGTTCGCCTTTGAATCACAAAATTGTATTCAGTAACATCTCCCTTGAACTCTTTATTGTTTTTGTCTTTCACTGATTTGGAAAGACGAAAGCTCGTGATGGTAGAGAGATACAGAGTATCCCCATGGCTATGATAGTTATATACATAAGTGTAGCTACCATCGGCCAGCCATGTGATTGAGTTACTCGTTCTCCCCTCGACCCTCAAACCACTATTGAGACCTTCTAGCCATCTGAACCGAGAATGATGAGGGTTTTACCCTTAGTCGAAATGCCAACCCAGGAGACCATCTATCCTCAAGAAACCAGTTGTTGTGAGCCTCTAACTTTTTGCTTGAAACTTGTATTAAGTAGCAATCCTTAAACCTTAACCCAACCTTTTCCTCGACCAAAACCCATAGTTTAGACATGAGATGAATAGAAACTCACGACTCAGTTGTTAGAAATCGTTTCAAATGTTGTGCCTTAGAGTTGGTTACCCTGTAGGTAACTTTTGTATACTATGGACGAGTAGGTCATTCTATTTTTCGACCATGTGTCATTGTACACGCTCATTTTCCATTTATTGAGGAATGATCCTTGACTTGACTATATCTACCGTATTCCGTTACACCGTGCCTTATTCTTTATTAACAAGAGTCGAGATACAGTATCCGGACTTTGAAATTCTTCTAACCTCATTATCCCTAAGACCATGTCCTAACTTCTAGGGTGAGTAGACAATAAGCCTTCTAAAATTTTAGGATATTCGGGGATTACCGATTGAGGAGAACGATTTCTATTATGATGATAATTAGTGCCTCATGGACTCCCACTTTCCATTTAGATCATTTTGGTGTTTCCGATCGTGTCATTAATATTTCGAACACGAGACTAGGGGTGAGCATATAACGGTTGAAAATCGAAAACCGAACCGAACCGAAATATGACAAACGGTTCGGTTTTTCGGTTATCGGTTCGGTTTACGGTTTGAAATTTTAGAAATTTGAAATAACAGTTCAATTTTCGGTTCTTCATCCAAAAAACCAAACCGAACCGAAAACCGATTTAGATTTATTAATTTATCAAACTAGCCACAATATACATATACTAATGTTTACTAACCCTTAACTGAGCGCATTCTCTTCTCCTATTCTATGTCGGTGCTTATTTGAACACTCTCTCTCTATCTACCTTCAATCTATATATACTAATATCTTTCACTCTATGTAATATAACAATTCATAAAAACAATAATGTCATATATTTTTTAAAATTTTGTTATTTAAATAGGCCCATTTTGCTAAAAACTTGAAGGCCATGCACATTGGCCCATGAAACCGAACCGACCGAAAACTGAACCAAATTAATTCGGTTCAGTTTTGTTCGGTTTTTATAAAAACGGTTCGGTTTTCGGTTTTGAGAAATACGGTTTACGGTTATTTTGGTTTTCACATATTCAGTTCGATTTGAACCGAACCGAACCGATGCTCACCCCTACACGAGACCAGTTGTTACCTTCCAACAAATTTCATATGCAAGATCTAGACGAGTCCGCCTTCATCTAGGTATATCATGTTTCACTCAAACCCGTCCCCTTGTACCCTATTTTTATGGTACGACTTTCAGGTATAAAGGACTAGCGATAACCCTTACCATGATACCCGTATACTTTCCAGCTACATTTAGAGACTCAACCTCGACTCGAACCTTTCGACCCAATATATGGTTGTGATCGACTCGAAGCCCACTACGCACATGTCACTAATGTGCTACTCAATTGTGCCTTCTCGTGCTACTTAAACACAAAAGTCACGGAAGACGCACCTTCAAGGCTTGTAGAACCTATTTAACCTATCCGACTGCCCAACTAGCTCAACCACTTGGGTGAAAATCTATTCTTGGTTACCCTAGCCTAGTAGAAATAGTTTTATCATAGGGATCTCGTCCAGTCCATATAGGTTGAAATCTAAGGTTCATCCAACCAACGATTGATGTCCAATTAGGAAATCCATTAAGACCCAATAAAACCCATCCATGCATACCACTATATTGGAATATAAAAACCGAACTATTTAAAATAGGTCCCTATACCTATTAGGAAGTCCCCATCTCTTAGAATGTGATCCGTAACCCTTTTTCCATCTACCTGGAAGTCGCATCCTGTGTTGTATTTTATCCCTTGCTCGTGTGTTTAAATAACCACGGGAAAGATCACAATCTTGACTTCTTAAATGGAATCTTGTTTAGACTAAACTGCGAGAACAAAATTTCTGTATTACACGGATGGCAAGCTCCTATAAGAAATGAAGGGTTCTTAAAATTAGCAAGTGACTGGACTAGAGTAGCCCAATCTAGTAAATAAGTCAATGGTTCATAGACTTTCATTTTATCTGCATCATTAGATACTCTCCACCGCTCAAGAAACTTCATAATTGCTCTCAATTATTCTTTCTCATCTTCCCGTCCTTCCTATTGCAGAGTGACGAATGGTCATGCTTATTAGAATTTATCAATATTTTTGCTACTTGTGTAAATTTATTACTTGTAGGATTTTGGGTTTTCCGATAAGATATAAGAGGATTATAGTGGCCATAAGCAGTAGATATCTAATGGTAGAAATTTTAGCATTAGTTGGGAGATTATAAAGTTTTAGCGACAGGAAATTTGAGGAAGTAGTGTGACCTAAGGTGGGTAGAAATCCTCAAGGATTCGTAGTACGAAATGACCATAAGAATATATGATAGCTGTTTGGACCATTTTCTGTCATAACCAATGGACTCTTTCCTTAAATTTTGAGGACAAAATTATTCTAAGCTGGGTAGATTTGTAATCCCACTTCCCAAAATTTTGATAATATTTTTATTTATTTATTTGAATTAAATGGTGATTTTAGAGTTTTTTATAAATAATTATTTAATTAATTATACGGTAGATGACTTTAACCATGGTGGAGTTTTGAAGTACAAGACGGCTAGGAATCGTGGCACGGATAGTGCAATGGCGTGCTTTGGCTAGTGTATTAGCCCTGGTAGGGAAGGCCGAGCAATAGTAAAGTCCTAACTAGGAAAACTTGACCAAGTTGCGACTTAACCCTTACCTAAGATTTATTTATTTATTATTTATATTTTTGAGCTTTAGGGAAACCCGGTTGTACCGAACTAGTCCAGACTGGACCCGAACTGGGCCCAAGCCCATGTAGTCATGCGGTACGTCCAATGACATTCGTGTTGAGGTAATTTGGAATGAGTGTGTTGCATTCCCGTTTTAATGATTTAATGAATATTTCTAGGTATTCATAAGTAACTATTATAAATATTATTATTATTTGATATTCAATGACACTTGTATAAAATAGGTTCTTGTGCATTTCGGGATTATTAGCCTATGTATAAAGGGTATATATATATATATATATATATATATATATATATATATATATATATATATAGAAAATATATATATATAGAAAATATATATATATATATATATATATATATATATATATATATATATATATCATTATTAATTTATTGAAATTCTTATTTTTATTATTATTGTTTTTATTATTATTGAAGTTATTCTTATATAATAATATTCTATTATTATTGATTATATTATTATTATCAAATAAATGTTATAATATATAGATTATATATTATTATATTTTTATATATTAATATATGTTGATGAAGTCTACACATATGAGTATATAGATATGTATGTATATATATATACATATACCCATATATAAATATATATATATGTATAGTGTAAATAAAGAAAGAAATAAATATATAGATATATTAATAAACTAAAGCAGCAGCTTCCTGGGCTCAGTGAGCCAACCCGAGAGCGCGAGCACCCGGACCCGAGCAAAGGACCCGAGATCAAATCCCAGCTAAACTAGGGGGCTTATATATACGAATATGTATATATGAAAGAGCGAGGAAGAAAGGAAGCGGCGTCCAACATAAACCCTAGCACCGACCCCTGGCAACCTACCCCGGCATGCGTGCGGCCGCTGAGGGCCACCGCTGGACGGCCAGGTCGCCACCGACCCGTGCGCGCGGCGAACCAGAAGCAGGACAGAAGCAGTGCACAGGTACCCTTCACTCCTGTAAATCTCCTTCCTCGATTAACGAAAACTCGATCCGTAAAATCCTACGGAGAGCCGATATAACCATCTAGGAACTCTAGTAATTAGGTTTCGATCACGTCGCACGACCTGTCCACGAATTCGACACGAAGTTGAGAGAAAACCTGTCCAAAACAAGACAGAAATCTGTCCCAAAGACCCAACTTGGAAGATGTTTTGTGATCTTTATGTTAGAAATTTTAGAAAACTAATTAAAGTTAGTTACAGACAACATATAGGACTTCACGACCCTTTTTGTAGATTTGGAAATCATTGACGACGCGCCGAGAAATCGAATCCCGAAGTCGACGGAAAAACTGTTTTCGAAAACACGAAATCCTTCGATACGACGTGCGTCCTGCCAATTCGGGCGACGTGGTCGTGAACCGAAAGCATCAAAAGATGCGTAACGGCTTCGTGGACGTGTGGGCTTTGACGGAATTCAAATTGGATGCGTGTGCGCGTCGAATTTGATGCATATCCGTCGAAATTCACCGTATCGGTCTCTGTGCAAATTTTTCAATTACTTTGTGCACGCTCGTCAGATCGAGACGAAACTTGTGCCATCAGGACTATATCATTTTTTGGTCCTGTATGCCAAGTTTGGTCCAATTCTGAGACAGTTGATCGGATCGTCGTTTTGCGGGCCCCACGGACCAACTCAACGGGCGATTTTGTGCACGACCTGCCAGAATCCAACTTAGGACGTACGTTTGGGTTCGTATCAAAAAATGGATCCGTAGACATATAGTTTGACGACTTTAGAGACCATTGACTCTGGCATGCTTTTCGGTGCAAAGCGGGTCCAACGGCGGACACCGTTTTGACCCAAAATTACCGTTTTGCTCATGTGTCCAGAATTAGACTTAAGGACAGGCAATTCTAGCTATTTTGACTATTTTGAGAACATTGGTAATTTTATTTCAGCTTCTGGAGACTATTATACGGGTTTTGACTATTGTGGCACATTGAGTAGTTCAGACTGTCGGTTTCACCAGCAGAGGACTACATGCGAATACAGTTTATTGTTTGTTTTCAGTATTAATCTTTACTATACATCAGTGTTTAGTCGATAGATATGTGATTTCAATTTTTCTGTTGATTTTGTTCTTTGTCGTGTCGGGAGGTGAAGTACCAACGATGTGTGATCTGACCTTAGACCGTGTAGACCGTGTAGACCGTGTTTATTATTGCATTTATTTCTTGTAGACAGTGTAACTTTAGACCGTATAGATCGTAATTATTACTGTATTTAAACTGTGTAGATCGTGATTATTACTGCATTTAAACTGTGTAGATCGTAATTTTTATTTTGTAGACAGTGTTTCTTTATTGCAATATTAACTGTAGACCGTTTAACTGTAGACCGTGTAATTGTAGACCGTGTAACTGTAGACCGTGTAACTTTAGACCGTATAGACCGTGTCGCATAATTGTCCCGAGACCGATCACATATCAAAGGTACTTCAGTCGGTCAGTTGGTGAGTATTTTATTGTATTTCATTTTTTGTTCTTGGTATTCAGTTTTATTCTGTCTTTCTTCATTTTCTTTTTATAAATCATATGTCTAAAGGCTAACCTCTGTGATATAGTCATTTTCATATATTGGAACTGCATTCAGTGAATTGTACTCGTTCCATTCCTGACTGGAAACCAATATTTTTCAGGTTAGCCGTAGATTCACTTAGCAGGGGAGATACGGGGTACTTGCAGACAAAAGCCTAGAGACTAGCTAGATAGTGGAGTTATAGTCATTCAAATATTTGTACAAGTTTATATTTTTTTTGCAAATGTAAAACTTGTGAATATTGTAAGTTAAATTAATTATGTGAATGAGCATTATTTGTCATTTTGATCTTCATGGTCGTGAAAGCGTTCTACCGCCGACTGTGCGGCGTAGGCTGGCTTGGATACGTCTTGTATCTGTTTTAAAAAAATGGGTGCGGGTCGTGACATGCCCCCAAAAGAAATTACAAAAGATCTGCTCGATCGAAAAGAGAACCTTCATAGGCGGGAAGCACGCCGCCAGGGTATGGATGGTAATGGAGGTGAGAACATTTTTGATGAGGATCATCTTGCCGCCTGGGGATAAAGTGGCATTATGCCATCCCTCGAGTTTGTTCCTAATTCTAGTGATCAAGTTCTCGAAGATGCCAGCGTTGGATTTGTCGTACACCAGTGGGATGCCTAGATAGTTGAGCGGAGGGTACATGTCACGACCCGCACCCACTGTGAGGGTACGAGAACGTAACAACGCCCAGCCTACGCCGCAGTATCGGCGGTAAAACGCTGTCCTAGGTCAATCATCTAACAATATAAAGGTACCTGTACAGTATATACACTCCGAATGGAGGTGACATAACAATATACAGTCTCAATCACATCTAAGGCAGAATGATAAAAATAAAAGATAGATAGATACTGGAATAAAAGATCCACATGATACAATCAGAGAGAAAGAGTCTAAGTGTCTACTGTCATACAAAACAGAACATCCCACTCAATACAAGTCTCTAATACTGAAAAAGAAAGAATATATACAATCAGATCTCAGAAGACAAAAATAGTAAACCCAGACTAGGGAGCCTCAGTTGTTTGTCATTGATTGTAAAAGTACAGAACAATTATCGGAGGACTGAACTTAGACTCACAATACAAACTCGCTTGTACAAAGAAAGCCTAGGGACGAAAACCTAGGTACAGCAATCTAAGTACAATTGTTTATTTTAGATTCTGGGGATGACGATAGAGGCTCGGGAAGGCGACGGCAGCCCTGCCTTACTCCTTGGACGATCGGTATGCAGCCTTGGCTCCTTGTGAAAAGATGGTTGGCATTGACGAAAAAGTGCTTTTTTGCTCCTCTGTTGCTCTCCTGGCTTCTCTCTCTCTCTGTGTATTCTCTCTCTGACTCTGTATATTTTTATTCTTTTTTGTTGCCGGCCCTCGTGCAAAGAAATGATGTTGGCTATTTATAAGAGTGGGATATGATCATTAGGATTTGCTAATGATTATTTGTTTGGAATGTCGGCGCTCCTTCAATCTATCTGAACCCTTGATCCTGAATACAATGAATCTCGGCCATTAATGAGGATAGCACCGAATCTTGTGAGCAATTAATGTTAACTGCTTTAAATCTCCATGATGGATTCTACCAATATCCGATTGCTCACCACGTGTCCCGTTGGCTTGATGATAAATGATATACCTTGATCTCAGTAATTAGGATGATGATGTCAAATATATTTGTTGAGATTCGGTTAAATTGTTGATTGATCCGATGCCACGTGTTTTGATTGTGGGTCCTGCCAGAGTCGCATAGGATGGGCAACACTTGAACCGTAGGGAGATACTCTTCGTTAGTCGCATAGGATAATGCTTTATCGAACCGCAGGGAACGAACTCTCAATGAGCCGCATATGTATAGTCTTTGCGAGCCGCATGAGCTAGCGTTGTATTGAGCCGCAAGGGCTGAGCTCTCAGTGGGCCGCATATCGCTGATTTTTGCTAGTCATATAGGGTGACTTCTCAGTGAGCCGCATGAAGCTGTTCTCTACTTAAGCCGTATGAGATTTGCCACGTGGCAACCTAGGATTTCTGACGGATTGGGTCAGAGATCTTCTTCTTTCCCCGAAACGTCTGTCATTATGGCAGAGCCATTATGACACTTTATGCCAGAGCCGCCACAGTCGTCAAATCGTGTCAGAGCATTAAATGAGGCCACTATTCAAAGGGCCAGCTGTAGGGAAGGTTCACAGGGGGATACGTGGCATGGATCGAGCTGCATATTCCTGCTGAACCGCGTACACTCTCGAGCCGCATGAGACAGAGAGTCTTCATTTGAACTGTATAAGACAGCTCCCATATGAGCCGCATGGGCTTCGTATCCGGAGCCGCATGGACCATTATTCTGATATTTTCCATGCTTCTACAGGACCCCCTTCAAAGTTTTCAATTTGTAAAATTGAAACACTTTGAATAAGAAGCATGGTCCCGTTCATGCCGCATAAGTGTCCCAGCCGCATAGATTCATCCATTCGCATAGGCTCTTTGCCACGTGTCCTGACTACGTGTGCAAATCTTCATTAAATGCTCTTGATTCGTCTGGATTTAACACCGTCTTTTGGGGAAGGATCCCAAGGGTCGGTTATGACTTGACCAAAGCATTTTTGCCTTTATTTTTTGAAGCGGCCTGTAATTTGAGGCGTCATCCGAGACGTTTGTTCATTTTATGGGTCTCTTTCGCCTATAAATAAGAGTCTTTTAGTCCTCTTGGGTTTCTTTACCTTCTTTCTTTGCTCAAATCCCCTGTTGCAGACTTTGCTCTTCGTCTTCTCCCTTTATCGATCGATAATGGCTCCCAAGAAGGCTGCTACTGCTGCGGGCAAGAAGGCCGCATCATCCTCTGCGGCTCCGAAGGGCAAGAAGGCCGCGTCTTCATCGACTGCGGCGGCGAACGTGGCGCGGCTCCTCCGCCGACTGGCGTGCCTGCTTTTCACCCCGACGTCCACCCGCCTATTGCTGGTAGGATTCCTTAATATGAACCGCCATGGCTACGCCGTATATTTTATGCGCGAGCCTATATTCCAAAGCATGCTGTGTATCCGACTCATGCTCGGGCCACATGGGGTATGACCCAGGTTTGAGCCGCATTAAAAGTGGTTGCATAACTATTTCTTTATTAAAGCCGCATAAGCTCATCAGGATTTGAACTGTACGAGCTCTTTCAAACTGAGCCATTCAAGCACATTTTGAACCGAACCGCATAAGCTCATCCTCGCTGGACCGCATAAGCTCATCCTCGCAGGGCCGCATAAGCTGTTTTGGGCAGAATAAGCTTATTCAAATTGGACCATATTCGCATATACTCCCTTCGGACCGCATAAATTCCTCCGCACTGAGCCGCATGAGTTCCTTTCGAATGGAACCGCATAAGCTTATTCGCACTGGACCGCAGGGGCTCTTTCAAACTGAGTCGCATAAGCTCACTTAGACTAATCTGTACAAACCCTTTTAACCCGAGCCGCATGAGGCTATACTGAGCCGCATAAGCATCATGTAGTTTTGTGTTTCAGCTATCTTTTTGACTTGTTCCTTTTGCCTCTTCTTCAGTGAATCTGCCCTGAATCCTGCGGGAGAACTTATGGTAGGCTCCCGTCAGTTTGCCTTGGGCGTACATCGGGATGACTTAGTTCGTCAAGTATCCGAACAGCTACTTGTTGACGAACCTTTGGAGCGACTAAATGCTATCAGGGTTCAATCTTTTCAATTCCTTGGTGATATGATGAGCTCCGGACAGTCTGATGGGAAGTATCTGAAACCGGTTTTCCTCTTTGGGGATGCGTTGGTCATAGAAAACTCCTGAGTGCTGGATGTTTCCGAGAGTTGGGATTTTGACCTGGACGGGATGCCAATTTACATCCCTATTATGAAGCGTCATTTCCTTTTTGAGTGGTTCAATATGATTGTTCTGGATAGGCAGATGCCGGACACCCCCACTTCAACCCGACCGGGGATGTTTGTCGGTAACATCCGTTATAACAGAGCCACTGGGTCAGTGCGCGCGGTCAAAGATCCGGCCAGTCGGTCCGTGATGGGGTTAGTTCCGGGTACCTTCATCAACACTCCCGGTCCTAACTTTTCATTCTCCCAGGCTGATATCTTCCTGAGTCAGCTTGCTCACAAAGGGTCCTATCCTATTGGCAGGTTGGTACTGCCGAGCTGGTTGCACCCCATTCCCCCGTGGGCTAATCTGACCTCATGGATTCTGCAGAAATACGAAGAGTTTTTGCGGGGAGTCAACCTTTATGATGCTATCCGGGCTACCAGCCACGGGTTGCCCGTTAATAAGCCACTGTTCATGGCCCTTTTAGAGATGTACAATCATCGGACGGGGACCTTTTTCACCCCTGTTGGAGAATTGGGGCTTGCTCTTCACGAGATGTATGCGGTCTCCAAGCTCCCCTGGGGGGATGAACCCTTCGAAGTGTACACTCCGACGAATGAGGAGCTCCAAGATTTGGATCGACGATTCCCTGGTTTCGTCGCCGCGTTTCAAGAACTATTATGCCATCATAGCACTTTTCACCGGACGACTATCCAGAAAAATGACAGCTCGGAAGGGGACTCTCCCCATACTAAATCTTGGGTCGCGTACCTTTTCAAATTCAGTACGGCTGGCCGGGTTACTTCCCGAGATCGTTTAACTCCTAGGGAAGTAGAGGCCTTGGTGTCGACCGCTAAGAGGTCGAAGTCTAAAAGTGACAGGTTCGGGAGCCAGATTGACTCCTTCAGCTACTTTCGTTATGGTACCCGGCGGTTGTCAGAGAAGGCACTCTTGGCCGGGTTTCTAATGGTATGGCTGCGCAACTGCGTGGTCTCAGGAGGGGCAGGTTCTATTGAGAGGATCAGTCGCCACTTCATTCTTCCTGCCGTAAAGTTGGCCTTTGGGGTCAGGCTGGCTCTTCTTCCTGCCATGGTGTGCAGTATTCAGCATGGTCTTCGCGCCTTCTCGTCCAAGGTCATTGCTCGTGACGTGGCAATGGATTTTGAACGTATAGAATTGCCTTATCATTACTTGCTGGGATGGCTATTGCTGCATTATCAGTCCTTGATGAGGCCTGGGATGGGAGATGGTGTTACAGATGACGACGCGTTTCTTTTCAAGTATCACCACCAGCCTTGGAAATGTAGTACCATGCCGGCGTGTCGGAGGATGCTGGCGAGGGTGGACGGGTACAATTTCTTCGTGTCCGTTCCTCGTTTCACTGATCAAGAGGTGAGGAGTGTTCATGTTGATGGGGTTGTACCTCCTCATTTCTTACCTGAAAAGATGCATTTCTGGCTGCATAATATTCGTCCGGCGCATCTAGTTTACCGGAATCGCAACACTGTGTATTTGGAGCCCTACTTGCCTAGTAGGTTTGCCCGTCAATTTGGGTATAGTCAGCTATTCCTCGGGCACCCCAGTTCTCACCTGGGATTTAAAGGTAGCATTCTTGACGGTATTAGTGCATGGAGCTACTATGACACCTGTCATACTCGGACTAGCTTCTTGGTCCCTGCCGCAAACGTGATACGGGAAATCCTGCATATGGCGGCCTTATATCATGTTACGGCGAATCCTCCTCCCCTCGATTTTGACTCGAGGACTAGCTTCATCGTGGGCACTCACCTAGCGGAGAAGGCTACGACGTCGAGAGCAAAGAAGAAAGGGACAAATAGAGTTCCTTTGCCCGATTCCGAGTCCTTCGACACAATTGAGGAAGACAACGAACGGGACGACGAAGACTCCCTTTCTTCGGATGACGAGGCAATGGCGGATCAGTCTCCCGTCATGGCAGGTGACATGATGACGGATCAACCGTCGGCTGTATTTGATGAAGCAGTGGACCAGTTACCATCTGTGTCGGAGGTGGTACGGGTAGATCTATCGCCCGTCATGCCTGGTCCCTCACGTAAGCGAGGCAGGCGTGAGTCTACTGGCGGAGGGGTAACTTTTTCTGTAAAGAGAGCGGCGGTCGGTCCCCGTAGACTGCTTATTACGGAGAAGGATGAGGATGTATACGGCATTCCGGAGGTAAGTCGGAGCCCTCTCTTTGTCGTAGTTTCCTTCTTTTCTGAAGATATGACTCAATTACTTTTCTTTGTAGATGTCTGGTGAATTGTCCTTTCCTGACCCGTCTATTTCTCTTGGAGCTGATCCGGCCCTTGCTGCTTTGATTAGCGACATGTGTGCTGCGGCCTTTCTGCGAGGGCTCTCTCAGCGGCGGCTGGAAGCTCCGAGGTTGCTGAGGTCTCGGCCCGGAGTGATGAAGGTTCCTTCGGACCCGTCTCCGAGACCGGTGATCTTCAATAAGGTGCCGTTGATCTCGGTGCATCCCCTCCCGAGGACGCAAGGGGGGAGGAGTCTGTTATACCTGACTCGGAAGCTGTTGGTGAAGAGGCTGCGGTGGCTGTAAGCGAACCTCGGCCTCCACACTCCTCAAATGGTAAGATAAGCCAGATATTGACTAGTGAGGGGGCTTATTTGCTCTACCAACATATCTTCTGGGTCAAATCGATTCATGGTTGCCTTGGCCCTGCAGGTCCTGACCCTTTACTTCCCGCCGTGGATGTTCTTGGGGAAGGCTCGGTCTGCCGTGATACGGAAGGAAGGAGCGTTCCCTCTCATTTGCCGTCTCACGTCGAGGAGCCTCCTGCCAGCTCTGGGCCGATGGGAATAGGGTTGGCGATGGTCTCCGCCTCATCCTCCGCAGATTATACGGCTCCGGAGGCCGACCTCTCGACCCTGCCGAGGATTCAAGTTTTGTAGGCTGCCGAAGAGGAGTTGGCCCCTGTTCAAGCGTCCTTTCGTGCGGAGCTGGTTTCTCTCGTAGCAGGAGCGGCGGATTCTGTTGCGTCTTCTTCGGTGTTGCCAGCCACGCTCCCGTTGACACCGGCCTCCACGGAAACTCTGAACGAGGCGACGCAGGACGTGGTCGACAGTTTCTATCGTCATTTGCAAAGGGGCGTAGACGCTGCCATAGGACGGGGGACCCCATTTTCTCTATCTCTCCGGTGCGCTCGGGGTCAAATTACAACCTTGAAGTCCCTTCCTGGCGGGGTGGGATTGGCTGCACTGTTGGAACCTAAGCTGACAGAGGCTGATCAGCTTGTGACCCAACTACTGGCGATACGACAGGCGGGCTTGCCTGCTGCGATCGAGCAGGAGCGTGGCTTCCTCATTGCTGCTCGGGATAGGATTAAGCTAGCCCGAGATACTGCTGGACCAGTTGTACGGGGGGACCTTGATAAGTTCTCCGCTTCGTATGACCAGCTGGGTCGTAGAAGTCAGGCTTGCCGTGCTCGGGAAGAGTCCGCTTCTCGTGTAATTGCTGATACGAAGGAGCGAATTCTTGGGCTCCAGAGGCAATTGGCCTTCTTAGAGTCAGAGCTGGAGGCTGCTCAGGCGGAGCAGGAGTCGATTGTTCGGGAGGCCGAGAAGGTTTCCCGATCTTCCGATAGCCTGGAGCGGGCTTTTAAGAAATTTGAAAATAACTGGCAGGCTCACGCTCATCTGGAGGATGAGGCGGTACTGACCCGCGAGGTAGAGCGTCGAGCCTCCCAGAGGTTTGAGCGTTCGGTTGTTTTGCTGACAGACCGTCTCAGGGCGTTATGTGCCCCAGAGCAGTGATCAGCCGTCTGTTTTCTTTGTTTTCTTTTCTTTTTCTTTTTTTGTAAGGGGTGTGATCCCCAAATGATGTAGTACGTTGAATTTTGAATAAATGAGCCTGTTTCAACTCATCATCTCTTTCTTGTACTTGTGGCGTCTGTGGAATTTGCACTTGCTGGGGGATTTATTTGTGGACCTGTTATCCTAGGCGTACCTTAGTTTTAAGTACGGATAACAAGTTTGGACAGGATGTCCAGAACAGCCGTGGCAAAGTGGTCATGGATGTTCTCGGTGCTTAAAAAAAAGGAATGCCGTAGAGCAGCTGGGCTCCCGGGGCATGGTGGGGTAGTGGATTTATGCTAAGAAGCTTAGCAAAGGAATATTTGTGGACCTATTATCCTTGGCGTACCCTGGTTCGGGATACAGATAATAGGGTGAAAGGAAAACAAACATATTTGCTCAGAGGTCATGAGGACGTGGCAAGCATGAGGGTTTTACCGTGGAACCTTCCTGCTCAGAGGTAGTGAGGACATGGCAGGGGAGGTTTCATGGAAGATATTCGTGGTCAACAACGGACATTTGTGGACCTATTATCCTTGTCGTAATCCGATTGTGGGTACAGATAATAGGTTGAAAGGAGACCGACATACTTGCTTAGAGGTAATGTGGACATGGCAAGCATGAAGGGTTCTTCGACGGAGCCTTCCCACTTAGAGGTAATGATGACATGGCAGGAGTGGGCTCAATGAAGAGGGAGTACATAGAACGACTCAGAGGTAGGAGAACGTGGAGGTTCTATGTGAGGGGCGGTTTGTTTTTGGTGGAAGTGAAAACGATTCAGAGGTAATGAGGACATGTCCGTTTTCAGAAATTTGTGGATCGATTACCCTTTTTGTGTACTGGGAGTGCGGGTATTGGATCATGAGGGAGGATCTCTTCCAGGAAGAAAGTTCAGAGGTATAATCATACGTGACTTACTATCTGAAAGAGTGACCGAAATGTGAGTTCAGAGGCACCAGCGGGTACATAACTCAGGAAATTAACATATTGAGAAAGTGGGAGTCCAACGGCACCAGCGGGTACATGACTCGATAATCTGAAGGGGTTGTAGGGGTGAGTTCAGGGGCACCAGCAGGTACATGACTCGATGATCTTGAAATGTTGTGGGTGTGAGTTCAGTGGTACCAGCCGGTACATGACTCGATAATCTGAAATGCTGAGGGTGTGAGTTCAGTGGTACCAGCGGGTACATGACTCGAGGACTTTGTAGCGAATGTCATTTAGACATAATATTTCTTTAGGAACTTGCCGTTGATGGGCAGCATGAGCAAGTCTCTGTTTTGCTTTGCAAGGCGGTAAGCACCGTTGGAGAATACCGTCTCAATGATAAACGGACCCTCCCACTTTGGCTGGAATTTGCCGGCGGTCTTGTGAGTCATGACTATTGGCCTCCGGACTGCTAAGACGAGATCGCCTACCTAGAATGTTCTGATTTTGACCTTCTTGTTGAAGGCTCCTGAGATGCGTGCTTGGTATAGCTCGATCCTTTGCTGAGCTAGGAGGCGCTTTTCATCTAAGGCCTCTAACTCTTGCAGTCGACGTCGGTAGTTATCATCGGTTGTCAATTGATGGGTGAGGGCGACACATAGTGAGGGGATCTGTGTCTCCAAGGGGAGTACTGCCTCACTCCCATATACTAGGGAGAATGGCATATTTCCGGTGGCTGTTCGGACCGTGGTACGATAAGCCCATAAGCACTCGTCGAGCTTCTCGTTCCAGTCGCGCTTGTTGGAGGAGACGAACTTCTTGAGCAGTTTGATGATTGTTTTGTTGAATGCCTCTGCTAACCCATTTGTTGTCGGGTTTTACGACGTCGAGGCGATATTCTGAATACGGTGCTTATCGCAAAACCGATAGAATGCGTGGCTTGTAAACTGCGGACCATTATCATGGATGATCCCTCGGGGCAGTCCAAAGCGGTAGATGACGTGGTGTTTAAGGAAGCTGATCATGTTTGAAGTCTTGACTTCTGCGAGTGGGACAGCTTCCGCCCATTTAGAGAAGTAATCAGTGATCACAAGTATGAAGCGATGTCCTCGGGAGGAAGGTGGGGTGATTGGACCAATAATATCCATTCCCTATGCTTCGAATGGCCAGGACGCCACTGTCGGATGTAAAAATTCGGATGGTTGGTGGATGAAGTCCGCGTGGACTTGGCAAGCTTTGTACTTTCTAGCATAATCTATCGCGTCTGCCACCATTGTGGGCCAATAGTAGCCCATTCGGCGAAGGCGGTCTTGTAGTTTCGGGCCGGGCTGGTGGGCCCCGTAAATACCGTCATGGGCTTCTCGTACGGCTTCTTTGGCTTCTGCGTTTGACAGACACCGAAGCAGTAATCTGTCGTAGGAGCGGCGATACAGCATTTTTGTCTCTGTATCGTAGAAGAGTCTGAGGGAACGCCTTCTGATGGAAGTAGCTTCCTTTGGGTTCTCAGGCAGGATGTCGTAGACGACGAAGTCGATGAATGGTTGTCTCCAATCTGGGGCGTCATCGATCGTCTGTGCGGAATAACTTGCGACGAATTGCATATTGTTTTTGGGGCAGACCAGTTCATGGCCTATCACTTCCACTGATTGTCGATCATAATTTGGAACTGCTAGGGAAGCGGTGAGACGAGCTAGGGCATCGGCTTCAATATTTCGGAGTCTGGGGACGTGCTCGATGAAGAACCCTTCAAATGCCGAGATGATATTAATCGCTATTTGATGATAAGGGATCATGTCTTCATGGCGGACCTCGTACGAACCCCGGATCTGATTGACGATTAGTTGGGAATCGCCGTATGCTTCAAGGTATTCTACCCCCAGCTCTCTTGCAAGTTGGAGGCCAATGACCAGAGCGTTGTACTCGGCCACATTGTTAGAGCAGGGTTCAGTGAGGGAATAAGTACGGTTAATCACCAATCCGGAAGGAGAGATTAGTACTACTCCGACTCCGACGACTATATTGCCTTTAGGTCCGGTCCTCGAAGCGCCGTCGAAGAACATTCGCCATATATTTTCGTGGGAGGTTGTATGTGAGTCGGCGACCTCATCTGGGATCTCTTCGTATATCCTGGAGGACTCCGAACCTGGGTGGGCTGCCAAGAAATCTGCCAGGGCTTGACCTTTGACTGCCTTTTGGAGGACGAAGATCATATGATAAGGGGACAGCAGTATTGCCCATGTAGCGAGGCGAGAGCTGAGTGCCCCTGGTTTAGTCATGAGGACCCTGAGAGGGTTAACTCGTGAGATCACATGTATCGTTTGTCCGGTGACATAGTGTCGTATTTTCTGAATGGTGAACACCAGGGCGAGGCATTCCTTCTCTACAGCGGTGTATCGGTGCTCTGGTCCAATCATCATTCGACTGAGGTAATATATGGCCTGTTCATGGCCTACATCGTTATTCTGTGCCAGCAGAGCACCGAGGGAGTGTTCCATTGCTCGTACATAGAGCAGAAATGGTTTTCTAGGGACTGGGGCTACCAAGACCGGAGGATTTGACAGATATTCTTTGATGCTATCGAAAGCACGCTGGCATTCTTCGTCCCATACGAATGAGACTCCTTTCTTCATGAGGTACGTAAATGGTCGGCATCGCCCGGAGAGGTTGGAAATGAACCTTCTGATGTAAGCTAGCCTTCCCTGAAGGCCTCTGAGTTCGCGAAGATTTCTCGGGGGCATCAGCGTCCGTTGCTCCTGATGGAAGAGTTGTTTGTGCAGAATTGGTTCCTTGGAACATCGGATTGTTGCGGATGTTCGGAGGAGTGCTACCCCCAGCTCCTTTAACCTCCAGCGATGTGGATGATGAATTTCCCATCGAGGTAAATTTCGTCTTTGAACGGGTGTGTTTGAATACACCAGTAGAGGACAACCGTTTAGACGACAGTTTCTTAGTTGTAGTGGTTGATATCTTCGGACTGGAGATGCTCGTTTTCTTCCTTCTCTCTTCGACGGGGACTTTTTGAGCAGAATTGCAGGAGACAACAGGAGGTGCCTCATCTTCTGAGTTTGGGTGTTGTAGCCTTTGGAAGACGGATGGCCGCGCTTCTGTCATTGCCGTGTTGTAATTGACGATGATTTGGGTGCAGCGATGTCCAAGCGAGGACTCTTTGCACACCGACATTCCTTCTCTTTCCTTGCGTTTGTGGAGGATCGTCTCCCGCAGGTCAGAGGAACCACTCTGTCTGTTCGCCGCGGGGGGCTGGACTTGAACAGTTGTATGCAACTTTCCATCCGAAGCCCGTGTGATAGTCTACGGGACGCTCCGATAGTCAGAGGTTGGAATAGCTGACTGGGCTCGATGAGCCTGCACTGCCCTAGACTTTCTTCTTTTAGCACTTGTGGGTGCGTAAAAGGAGGAGTCCAAGTTGAATGCCACAGAGTCTGGCTTATCATACAGAGAATCATCAGGGTCGGGACCGTATGAGAGACGGTCGAAGATCGATCGAGAGAAGCGTGGAACGGACGCTATGCTGCCAGAGTTGGGTACCGTGCAGGCTGTCTGCATGCGGTCATCTTTTGCTGTCGGATGAGTTGTCTTTGGGCGGCTAGGAGTCACGACCGTGCAGGCTGGCCGCATGCGATTGGCAATAGTGGTCGTATGGGTTTTCTGCAAGCGGCTGCCTCCTGTAGCCTCATGTGTTTCATCCATGTGATTGGCGACTGTAGCTGCATAAACTATGCGACTGCCAGATGTGACCACATGATTCTTCTTCATGCGGCCAGCGACTGTGGCCGTACGGGCTTTGTCCATGCGGCTAGCGGATGTGGTCGCATGAGCCTTTTTCACTTGGCTAGCACCCCTATGCGGCTCAATTCGCGTAGAGTTCCTCTTTGCCCCTGCAAGTCCAGCATCATAGTATTTTCTTCTGCCGGACTTGAGGACAGCAGAGTTGTCTACGGTTTGAAGTGGGGCCGCAGAAGAGTCCTTCTCGCCGTCTTGAGCAACAGAGGGTACACCGTCGGGGGCTTGGGGAGGAGCAAATGATTTTGGCCTCCACTCTCTGCGAGCCTTTGTCGTGCGGGTGCGCTTCTGGACCGGGCCAGCGCTTCCTTCGGAGAGCATCTCTTCAAACGCTTGTTGGTCGAAGCGGACGACCATCTTTTGTTGCGTGGAGCCAAGTTTGGCTGCATCCGATTGCGTCACCAACTCCTCAGCCGTGGAGAAGTTAGTCCCCAGCAGAGTCGCCATCGTGTTTGCCATTGATTTTAAAAGTACAGAACAATTATCGGAGGACTGAACTTAGACTCACAATACAAACTCGCTTGTACAAAAAAAGCCTAGGGATGAAAATCTAGGTACAGCAATCTAAGTACACTTGTTTATTTTAGATTCTGGGAGGTGACGATAGAGGCTCGGGAAGGCGACGGCAGCCCTGCCTTACTCCTTGGACGATCGGTATGCAGCCTTGGCTCCTTGTGAAAAGATGGTTGGCGTTGACGAAGAAGTGCTCTTTTTGCTCCTCTGTTGCTCTCCTGGCTTCTCTCTCTCTCTCTCTGTGTATTCTCTCTCTGACTCTGTATATTTTTATTCTTTTTTGTTGCCGGCCCACGTGCAAAGAAATGATGCTGGCTATTTATAAGAGTGGGGTATGATCATTAGGGTTTGCTAATGATCATTTGTTTGGAATGTCGGCGCTCCTTCAATCTATCTGATCCCTTGATCCTGATTATAATGAATCTCGGCCATTAATGAGGATAGCACCGAATCTTGTGAGCAATTAATGTTAACTGCTTTAAATCTCCATGATGGATTCTACCAATATCCGATTGCTCGCCACGTGTCCCGTTGGCTTGATGATAAATGATATGCCTTGATCTCAGTAATTATGATGATGATGTCAAATATATTTGTTGAGATTCGGTTAAATCGTTGATTGATCCGATGCCACGTGTTTTGATTGTGGGTCCTGCCAGAGCCGCGTAGGATGGACAACACTTGAACCGCAGGGAGATACTCTTCGTGAGCCGCATAGGACAATGCTTCATCGAACCGTAGGGAACGAACTCTCAATGAGCTGCATATGCATAGTCTATGCGAGCCGCATGAGCTAGCGTTGTATTGAGCCGCAGGGGCTGAGCTCTCAGTGGGCCGCATATGGCTGATTTCTGCTAGTCATATAGGGTGACTTCTCAGTGAGCCGCATGAAGCTGTTCTCTACTTAAGCCGCATGAGATTTGCCACGTGGCAACCTAGGATTTCTGACGGATTGGGTCAGAGATCTTCTTCTTTTCCCGAAGCGTCTGTCATTATGGCAGAGCCATTATGACACTTTATGCCAGAGCCGTCACAGTCGTCAAATCGTGTCAGAGCATTAAATGAGGCCACTATTCAAAGGGCCAGCTGTAGGGAAGGATCACAGGGGGACACGTGGCATGGATCGAGCCGCATATTCCTGCTGAACCACATACACTCTCGAGCCGCATGAGACAGGGAGTCTTCCTTCGAACTGTATAAGACAGCTCCCATATGAGCCGCATGGGCTTCGTTTCCGGAGCCGCATGGACCATTATTCTGATATTTTCCATGCTTCTACATCAGTCTCTAAGCTTGTGGATCAGGCTGGAAATCTGGATCACACATGGCATCTACAGCTGCCCCATAGTAGGTATCTATGCAGGCCTCCTCCTCATCCTCTGTAAAATTTTCACCAGGTCTAGTCAGGACGGGAGCGAGCACAAAACATCCCACGCAGTTCATAACGAGTTAGGAAATATAAAGCATGCAATAGAGTAAAGTACATGAAACGCTAAAAGAAGAAGATATGTGAAAAACAGTAGATATTTGATAACAGAAAATATCTAAATATGATAAGTAAGACTGTAAGGAACATGTGAATTTAGAGCACAATATGGTTACGTAAACGGGTTAGGTTATACAATAAAATGGGACTCCTTTGTACGTGGGTGTACAATGGACATATACAATTTCTTATACAATACGATTGATCACATAACCATTTCTACTCCCCCTCCCCAATCAATACACAAGGATCCAATTCAGTTACGTTACCTTATACAATGGCTTGTACAATAGCTTGTACAATGACTTGTACAATGGCTTGTACAATGGCTCAATGTGATACTGAGAGTACAATATGCACAATGAGTGTACAATGATAAGGGTATTCAATAAATACAACATGTATGTGAAACGCACATCACAATATGTACTTAGTAAATACAAGGAGATAACATCTCAGAAGAAGATTCATATAGTACCAAATCCGTGATAATGATCGTGTCAGTATCAAGTACAGTAATCTAGAGCAAGAACGTAAATCCATACAAGTATGAAACGGTCAGAGAATGTACTCGCCTGATAGCCTGAGTGTCTGAAGAGAATACACTGTCCGAGGAGTGGTGTCTGTCTCCTATAGAACAGTACAAGTCACAACAAGTCCAGAATGGTAAAATGAGGTACTACAATGCATTCTACATGAATCTAGGTCAATCTAGACCAAAGTCAACTCTTGGTCAACTTTGGTCAACCCTAGAAGTCAAACTAGGTCAACCTTGTCTAAACTAGGCTAAACTCAACTAACTAGGTCTAACAAGTCATGCTAGGCTCTAACAAGGCTATACTAGACTACACACAACATTTCAAGTACTCATACACCTATGCATATACAACACTATATATATAGATACAAATATTGATTAACACTATGCATTCTAGGCTAAATACTATATGTATATACATATAGGCATACACCACACAAGTATACATGTCTACATATTGTATATAAAGCATTTCACACCACAAATAGACATTCCTATCTAAGGGTGCTTAACATGTGCATATAGAGGAAATGTGTGTAGTGTGGCACAAGAGGTTGTGTGTGTGTACAGGAATATAGCCAACAGTGTAAAGGATAATGTATGTGTGGGTGAAATGTACAGCAGGAATTTACATATGACAGTGTAAGGAAACAAAACAGTGTATACAGGAATTCAAAGTGTGTGTGTGTATGCTGTGACAGTGTGCAGGAGTATAAATGTGACAGTGTGCAAGAGTATAAATGTGACAGTGTGCAGGAAACATAACACAGTGAAGAAAGAAAGAAGGGTGTGAGGCTGTAACAGGAAATAGTGGGTGTGTGTTGTGTACATATGTGTAGGCAGGAAATAACAGGAAGGGGGTGTGTCACATGTGTTAGCAGGAAAGACAAGACAATGAAGAATAGTATTTAGTGTTCAATACAAACTGGACTGCAAAGGGGCAGTGCCACCACTGGTTTCCATATCATAACTCAGAAAAATCAAAATCACAGTTCTTCCCTCCTTCCTATTCTCAGTTTTGAAGAATACCAAGACAGTTATTAATCTCAGGTTTATATCTCAAAACAAAAGTGAACCTTACCTAAACTCAGGTTTATGTAATCTCAGATTTTGAGAACAAAACTCAGTTAGAAAGAAAGGATAGGAAATCAATTCATGTTCTCTGAATCTCAGTTTTAATCAAACTGGAACTTAGTTCTCGGTTTTACACCCATATATGAAATGAAATAAATGGTTATTTACTCACTGAATTCTCAGGTTTTAGACACATTGCAACACACATTGTTTAAGAATAATCAAGACAGTCCAAGTGTCCCTACAATGCCTAGCACCCTAACAGTTCAAACTTGATCACAGCTCAAGGATTAACATTATCACAAGTTAGAATCAATCAGGCAAAACTTTAGAACTGGAATAAAAGTTAACAATTTAGTATTAACTAGTATCAGTTATACATTGAGCCTCTACTCATAGGCCAAAATCCCATTTTCACAACCAACAATCGATATTCAACTATAAAATCTAAACTAACAGGTATTATGATATGTAGGGATCGAAATTGATTGAACAAACATAGCAAAACAGGAAGGAATTCGATTTGCACAAAACAGGGAACTTGGTGTCAAAATTGAGTATCAGGAACAGTAATTTTTAAATGAGAAACGAATAGCAAATTAGTTAATCATGCATTTAATGATTAAAAAAAATGAATACAACCCTCGTGCACAATCCCACACATCATCTCGTGTCACCCATAGCCTGACACGGCGTGTCCATAGCAAGAAATCACAACGTGATACACCTACAGTGCACTGACAGTGCACTGTCTCGTGCACACGTGCACTTGTGTCGTGTGCACGACACAAGACACAAAGGGATCTCGTGGTGACACACATGGGTAGCCCACCTATAGGGCTACCTCATGGGCCTACTGGCCTGTGTCCACGAAGTGTCAGGGTCGGACACGAGACCCGTGTCAGTTGCCCAAAACCACGCTGCACAGAACAGTGAGAATCCGTGCGTCGAGGATTCCTCACTCGATACGCCACGTGGGCCTACGAAACTTGACACATGGCGTGTCAGTGGGTGCCCCGAGGCTCCCACAAAGTTTCGTGTCCTGAAAGTTCGTGTCGTGTCCAGGAAAGAGCCCGATAGGCAGGGCATTCCTGTAGCCGCGCAAGCGTGTGTGCGCGCCCGTGTCCACACCATCAAAATGATACAGGACGACACGAAAACTATGACACAAGGACAGGAAACCCTAAGCTAGATCAAAAACCTATTTTCTATTCAAAAAATAATAGACAAACTGGATCGACATGCCCTTTGTGGCATTCTGTCGAACACCATGTCTAGTGTACGGATACGTGTCCAGAATGGACACGAATCCTTCGACACTGGACACGAAATCTATCCAGACCTTAGGGGGACCCTTAGGGCTTCCTATTGGTGAAGACTAAATGGAAATCTATGGAGAAATAGGAAAGTTACCTATTGGTGAACAAGCCTTCACAAAAAACTCAATGGAGAGATTCCTCAAGCCACCCAAAGTTTCACAAATTGTTGTTTTCCTGCAAATAACCATTACCAACAGCAAGAGCATTGATTTTAGGTCATAATGAAATTGGTTTGGGGAAGAAAGGATTTAAAATGGATTTCTAATGAATTTTGGAAGATGGAACTCACCTCTTTCCTTAGAACTTTTGGATGAACCCTAAAAGAGGCTAGCCCTAAAAACTAGGAGGGACTTTATAGTGGGGGAATCCCTAGGTGGCTGGTCATAAATGCTAGGGTTAGGGTTTAGTGATGGGCTTGGGCCTCTATGGGCTAAGTTGCTAACTAATGGTTTTCAAAACCATAAGTCATGGCTTATGACTAAAAATCTCTCTATTCTAACTTAAGTTTTAAAGACTAAAACATGTGTTAACTTTAGTCTAACTAGGGTTACATATCCTAATCTCATAGTCATGACCTAGGTTAGCCACTATGTTAGTCTACAAGGGTCAAACTAGTCAAAGTCAACCTAGTCCAAACAATTCTAAAATAATTCCTAAAAATTCTCATAAATTCAATAAATTCTAATAAATTTAAATAATAATTAATAATCCCAAATAATTCTTAAAATTACAAAAATGACTAAAATATCCCTCAGTCTGGAAATGAACACTAGCAAGACACCAAATCATAAGTCATAAATTTAAATAGTTTAAAAATAATTAAATATCACTAAAAATCATAACATAAAATAAATACCATTAAATAATAATTATAATTACAAAATTTCAAAATAACCCTCTTCTGGAAAACTGGGTGCTACAATCCTACCCACCTTAGAAAACTTTTATCCTCGAAATTAAAATGGCAGTAGTCCTTCTAGGTCAAACACCCCAAAATCAGAGTCTCAAACATACCGTCAGATAATCATATGCGTCTGTCCAAAACCATGATACTCAGAATTTCAGTCATGCCAGTGAGCAAGGCTACGATAATCACAGAGTCCTCAACTATGGTACATACTTCTAGAACTATGGTATTTAAAATTTTTGCATTGCCGCGCGCTTGGCAGCAAAAACCTTAAATTCCCACACCCGAGAAATACGTCCATAGTCCGACTATATGTCCTCACTATGCCTGCTAGCATGACCCTAGAGGATTCTAAAATCTCATAATCGAGGTGACCTAGCCCATACGACTTATCTCAGAAGAAAATTATAACATAACACAAAAACAACAAGACAGAATTGATCAACCAATGAGGAACAGAGGGAATCGAAGTTCAAGGCAGTAATTATAGAATTTGAATCAAGAACGGAACCTGTAACTAGATCTCCAACAGCCTGAGCATCCTCGGCTGTCATGGCGAAAGCTCGCCCTGGCTGGCCTCCCCTGGCCTGCTGCTGATGCTGTACGAACTTCTCCTGCTGAGTCTGCAATGGTGGTCCCCTCTGCTGTCCTGCCGGAGCCCTAGCTCCTGGTGCTATCTGAGCCAACGGTGTCGGGTTCTGGGGACACTCTCTACACTAATGCTCTACTGACCCGCAAAGTAAACACATACCCAGTCTCTTCCTGCAATCGTTCCACCAATGGCCTGGCTTCTTGCAGAAGTTGCACACGGTGTCCTGCTGATACTGCACCTGTCTCTGACCCTGATACTGAACAGGCCTCTACTGCAGCTGATGTATCTGAGCCCTCGGCTGCTGGTACTGCTGTTGAAATTGTATGCCTGGCATCGGCTGCTGATACTGCTGCTGAAACTGATGCTGAACGTGAGGCCTCTTGGCCGGTCCTCCGCTGCTGGTGCCCCCAACTGGGTCTCGCCCTCTCTTGAGCCTAAGCTTAAGATCATCCTCAGCCAGTATAGCTCCCGTCAGAATCTCCTCGAATGTGGCATCCCTGTTGCCCTTGGTCAAGGACTTGACTTCCTTGACCAGACCCTTCCGGAACCTTTGGGCCTTCGCCGCCTCGCTCAAACCCTCCACGAATCTGCTGAGGCGGCCGAACTCCCCAGCGTACTCCTCCACTGACAGGCTCCCCTGAACTAGGCTCTCAAACTGCGACTCTAAAGCTCTGAGCGCTGAGTCTGGGAAGAATTTCTTCTTGAAGAAGCCCTTGAACTGCTCCCAAGTCTGTCCGGCTACCCCCACCCTGGGGTCCGACTGATACCAGGTGCGAGCAAGATCTCACATCCGGCTAGCTGCGGCCTCGATCTGAAGATCTGCTGGAATCCTGGCCAAGCGAAAGATCTCCTCTATATGCTCGATCCACTCATCGGCATATATGATCCCCTCTGTCCCCAGAAAGTCTCTGGGGCTCATCTTCTGAAACTGCTCGATCCCCAGTGTCTTTGGTTGCTGCACCATTAGTCGGGCTGCAACTGTCGAAATGACCAACTCTATGTCTCTGTCCTATCGAGCCTGCTGTCGGTCCATGAACTGCTGGAAATATGCGAACAACTGAGCTGCGTCCACGTTTCCTGTAGGCGGCGGCTGCTGGAACGGTACCTCTGGAATGACTGGGTTCTGTCTCCGAACTGGGGAAGGCATACCCTCAGCTGCTGCTGCTGCTGAAGTCCCAATATGAGCAGAGGTGGCAGGAGCTGTAGCCTTCCGACCCTGCTGAACTGGCTAAGTGGTAGCAGTCCCCTCTACAGTATCTCCATGAATGGCATGCTGTAATCGCGTCTCCACCATCCTGAAGATAGATCAACAAACAATTGCTGAGAATGAGTCGAAATAGCAAAGGCGGACAGTTATATTCAAGGAGAACAATATCAGCAAGAACTGAGATGGTATGAATTTGATATAAGTTTTTCCTAGTATGATTGAGTACCTTCAAAATATCCTAATCCTATTGCAGGCTGTAGTGATACTCTAGTTCGAATACCACTACATAAACTCGACCTGTATGGGCCACCACTAAAAACGTGTCACGACCCGCACCCACTGTGAGGGTACGAGAACGTAACAACGTCCAGCCTACGCCGCAGTGTCGGCGGTAGAATGCTGTCCTAGGTCAATCATCTAACAATATAAAGGTACTTGTACAGTATATACACTCCGAATGGAGGTGACATAACAATATACAGTCTCAATCACATCTAAGGCAGAATGATGAAAATAAAAGATAGATAGATACTGGAATAAAAGATCCACAGGATACAATCAGAGAGAAAGAGTCTAAGTGTCTACTGCCATACAAAACAGAACATCCAACTCAATACAAGTCTCTAATACTGAAAAAGAAAGAATATATACAATCAGATCTCAGAAGACAAAAATAGTAAACCTAGACTAGGGAGCCTCAGTCTCTAAGCTAGTGGATCAGGCTGGAAATCTGGGTCACATATGGCATCTACAGCTGCCCCATAGTAGGTATCTATGCAGGCCTCCTCCTCATCCTCTGTAAAATTTTTAACAGGTCCAGTCAGGACGGGAGCGAGCACAAAACATCTCATGCAGTTCATAACGAGTTAGGAAATATAAAGCATGCAATAGAGTAAAGTACATGAAACGCTGAAAGAAGAAGATATGTGAAAAACAGTAGAGATTTGATAACAGAAAATATCTAAATATGATAAGTAAGACTGTAAGGAACATGTGAATTTAGAGCACAATATGGTTATGTAAACGGGTTAGGTTATACAATAAAATGGGACTCCTTTGTACGTGGGTGTACAATGGACATATACAATTTCTTATACAATACAATTGATCACATAACCATTTCTACTCCCCCTCCCCAATCAATACACAAGGATCCAATTCAGTTACGTTACCTTATACAATGGCTTGTACAATGGCTTGTACAATGACTTGTACAATGGCTTGTACAATGGCTCAATGTGATACTGAGAGTACAATATGCACAATGAGTGTACAATGATAAGGGTATTCAAAAAATACAACATGTAAGTGAAACGCATATCACAATATGTACTTAGTGAATACAAGGAGATAACATCTCAGAAGAAGATCCATATAGTACCAATCCGTGATAATGATCGTGTCAGCATCAAGTACAGTAATTTAGAGCAAGAATGTAAATCCATACAAGTATGAAACGGTCAGAGAATGTACTCGCCTGATAGCCTGAGTGTCTGAAGAGAATACACTGTCCGAGGAGTGGTGTCTGTCTCCTATAGAACAGTACAAGTCACAACAAGTCCAGAATGGTAAAATAAGGTACTACAATGCATTCTACATGAATTTAGGTCAATCTAGACCAAAGTCAACTCTTGGTCAACTTTGGTCAACCCTAGAAGTCAAACTAGGTCAACCTTGTCTAAACTAGGCTATACTCAACTAACTAGGTCTAACAAGTCATGCTAGGCTCTAACAAGGCTATACTAGACTACACACAACATTTCAAGTACTCATACACCTATGCATATACAACACTATATATATAGATACAAATATTGACTAACACTATGCATTCTAGGCTAAATACTATATGTATATACATATAGGCATACACCACACAAGTATACATGTCTACATATTGTATATAAAGCATTTCACACCACAAATAGACATTCCTATCTAAGGGTGCTTAACATGTGCATATAGAGGGAATGTGTGTAGTGTGGCACAAGAGGTTGTGTGTGTGTACAGGAATATAGCCAACAGTATAAAGGATAATGTGTGTGGGTGAACTGTACAGCAGGAATTTACATATGACAGTGTAAGGAAACGAAACAGTGTATACAGGAATTCAAAGTGTGTGTGTGTATGCTGTGACAGTATGCAGGAGTATAAATGTGACAGTGTGTAGGAGTATAAATGTGACAGTGTGCAGGAAACATAACACAGTGAAGAAAGAAAGAAGGGTGTGAGGCTGTAACAGGAAATAGTGGGTGTGTGTTGTGTACATGTGTGTAGGCAGGAAATAATAGGAAGGGGGTGTGTCACATGTGTTAGCAGGAAAGACAAGACAATGAAGAATAGTGTTTAGTGTTCAATACAAACTGGACTGTAAAGGGGCAGTGCCACCCACTGGTTTCCATATCATAACTCAGAAAAATCAAAATGACAGTTCTTCCCTCCTTCCTATTCTCAGTTTTGAAGAATACCAAGACAGTTATTAATCTCAGGTTTATATCTCAAAACAAAAGTAAACCTTACCTAAACTCAGGTTTATGTAATCTCAGATTTTGAGAACAAAACTCAGTTAGAAAGAAAGGATAGGAAATCAATTCATGTTCTCTGAATCTCAGTTTTAATCAAACTGGAACTTAGTTCTCAGTTTTACACCCATATATGAAATGAAATCAACAGTTATTTACTCACTGAATTCTCACGTTTTAGACACATTGTAACACACATTGTTTAAGAATAATCAAGACAGTCCAAGTGTCCCTACAATGCCTAGCACCCTAACAGTTCAAACTTGATCACAGCTCAAGGATTAACATTATCACAAGTTAGAATCAATCAGGCAAAACTTTAGAACTGGAATGAAAGTTAACAATTTAGTATTAACTAGTATCAGTTATACATTGAGCCTCTACTCATAGGCCAAAATCCCATTTTCACAACCAACAATCGATATTCAACTGTAAAAACTAAACTAACAGGTATTATGATATGTAGGGATCGAAATTGATTGAACAAACATACCAAAATAGGAAGGAATTCGATTTGCACACAACAGGGAACTTGGTGTCAAATTGAGTATCAGGAACAGTGATTTTTAAATGAGAAACGAATAGCAAATTAGTTAATCATGCATTTAAGGATTGAAAAAAATGAATACAACCCTCGTGCACAATCCCACACATCATCTCGTGTCACCCATAGCCTGACACGGCGTGTCCATAGCATGAAATCACAAAGTGATACACCTACAGTGCACTGACAGTGCACTGTCTCGTGCACACGTGCACTTGTGTCGTGTGCACGACACAAGACATGAAGGGATCTCGTGGTGACACACATGGGTAGCCCACCTATAGGGCTACCTCATGGGCCCACTGGCCTGTGTCCACAAAGTGTCAGGATCGGACACGAGACCCGTGTCAGTGGCCCAAAACCACGCTGCACAGAACAGTGAGAACCCGTGCGTCGAGGATTCCTCACTCGATACGCCACGTGGGCCCACGAAACTTGACACATGGCGTGTCAGTGGGTGCCCCGAGGCTCCCACAAAGTTTCATGTCCAGATAGTTCGTGTCGTGTCCAGGAAAGAGCCCGATAGGCAGGGCATTCCTGTAGCCGCGCACGCGTGTGTGCTCGTGCGTGTCCACACCATCAAAACGATACAGGACGACACGAAAACTACGACACAAGGACAGGAAACCCTAAGCTAGATCAAAAACCTATTTCCTATTCAAAAAATAATAGACAAACTGGATCGACATGCCCTTTGTGGCATTCTGTCGAATACCATGTCTATTGTACGGATACGTGTCCAGAATGGACACGAATCCTTCGACACTGGACACGAAATCTATTCGGACCTTAGGAGGGCCCTTAGGGCTTCCTATTGCTGAAGACTAAATGGAAATCTATGGAGAAATGGGAAAGTTACCTATTGGTGAACAAGCCTTCACAAAAAACTCAATTGAGAGATTCCTCAAGCCACCCAAAGTTCCACAAATTGTTGTTTTCCTGCAAATAACCATTACCAACAGCAAGAGCATTGATTTTAGGTCCTAATGAAATTGGTTTGGGGAAGAAAGGATTTAAAATGGATTTCTAATGAATTTTGGAAGATGGAACTCACCTCTTTCCTTAGAACTTTTGGATGAACCCTAAAAGAGGATAACCCTAAAAACTAGGAGGGACTTTATAGTGGGGGAATCCCTAGGTGGCTGGTCATAAATGCTAGGGTTAGGGTTTAGTGATGGGCTTGGGCCTCTATGGGCTAAGTTGCTAACTAATTGTTTTCAAAACCATAAGTCATGGCTTATGACTAAAAACCTCTCTATTCTAACTTAAGTTTTAAAGATTAAAACATG
Organism: Iris pallida; assembly: GCA_029216955.1. Taxonomy (NCBI): domain Eukaryota; kingdom Viridiplantae; phylum Streptophyta; class Magnoliopsida; order Asparagales; family Iridaceae; genus Iris; species Iris pallida. Next base: position 2,009,135 of record JANAVB010027995.1, read on the forward strand.
GGTTAACTTTAGTCTAACTAGGGTTACATATCCTAATCTCATAGTCATGACCTAGGTTAGCCACTATGTTAGTCTACAAGGGTCAAACTAGTCAAAGTTAACCTAGTCCAAACAATTCTAAAATAATTCCTAAAAATTCTCATAAATTCAATAAATTCTAATAAATTTAAATAATAATTAATAATCCCAAATAATTCTTAAAATTACAAAAATGACTAAAATACCCCTCAGTCTGGAAATGAACACTAGCAAGACACCAAATCATAAGTCATAATTTTAAATAGTTTAAAAATAATTAAATATCACTAAAAATCATAACATGAAATAAATACCATTAAATAATAATTATAATTATAAAATTTCAAAATTACCCTCTTCTGGAAAATTGGGTGCTACAGTGGGCAACAGAGAAGGATGTTAAGTTGGAGAGGCTGATTGTATGCTCTCTTTTGATGCTGTGGTGGGCGTAGATAATGCTCTTGGAATGATTGATCTTCTGCCCGGAACATCTAGAGTACCTCTCCAGACCACCTCCATCGCTCCAACTTTCCCGGATGAGAAGATGAGTAAATCGTCGACGAAGGCCAGGTGTGTGATGATCGGGCAACCATTGGAAGTGTGATAGTGCTGGAAGTTTAGAGTATTGACCATATTGTTAAGGTTTCTGCTCAGGGCATCTGCTGTTATGATGAAGACAGTGGAAGATAGAGGGTCGCCCTGTCTAATGCCTCGGCTAGATTTGAAGAACCCCTCGGTTTGATCGTTGATAACCGTGGAGAACCATTAGTTACTGACGGATCTCCACACGGTATTGGTCCAATTTTCTGAAAATTCGAAAACCCAAATCATAAATTGCCAATCCAGTCTGTCGTAAGTTTTCTCTATGTCGATTTTGACGGCGATGTTGCCCCCTCTTACTGGAAACTTCATGCAGGTGATTAACTCTTGGGCCAGCATGATATTGTCCTAGATGTTCCTCCCTCTTACAAAGCCGCTTTGTTCCTCTGAGATGATTTTGGGGAGCATATCTGCCATTCTGGTGGTGATGAACTTGGAGATAATTTTGTTGGTGAAAGTGCAAAGACTGATGGGTCAAAAATTGCCGAAGGATTCTTGGGTTTTTTTTTGGGATAAGGATCAGCTTGGCGCTGGAGATAGCTTTGGGATATGTAGTTCCTTCGAGGAATGTGATTGCCGCATCGGTGATGTCCTGCTTGATAATATCCCAGTAGGTGCGAAAGAAGACACCCGAGAAGCCGTCTGGGCCGAGGGTGTTGGCCCATTCCATGGTCACACCCGATTTTGATAATCAACATACACTTAAGTCAATACACAAAATATAGAAAATGTTGCTAATCATTTCAGGATACATGAAATCAAATTCAACGGACGATGTACTGCATCAAACAAAGCGTAAACATCATCAAATCTTCAGAAGACTAATTTCTTATTTTATTCTGTATTTTATATTTTATTGAGTTTAGGATTTATTTTGTAAAATCAGTTTTGGTAATACTGGCTTAGGGTTAAAACTGTCCACATTCCAAAAGCCTACCTATTTACCATTCGTATTTTATTTACAAAACATTTCAAAAACATATTTTAAAATTAGCCTTTACAAATGATTTTACAAATAACCAAAAACATATTTTGAAAATTGTTTTTACAAATGATTTTTCAAATATCTTCTGACAGAACTCGTAACCGAGTTCGGCCCGAGTTCGGTCCGAACTCTGACCGAGTTCGGTCAAAAATGATTCAAACTTTTGTTGCCTCCAAATCAGCGAGCAACATCTCTTCGCAAGATATTTGCATCCGAACTCTGCCCGAGTTCAGTTCGAGAAAACACCTATAAATAGAGAAGAACTTTTCATTTCAAATCATCAATTCATTCTTCATTCTCTCTTCTCTACTACTTAAGTGTTTTCAAACGATCTAAGATTTTCAAATCATACCTATACATCTCTTAGCCAAAAGCCAGTACTATCAGAGTTGACTTAGAATCTTTTGGTGTTTCAAGAGTTGTAAAGAGGTCGTTCCAAGTTCAACAACTTTTTTTGTTGTGGAGCTGGTCGTGCGCTCGTCACCAAGCACGGTGTGTGTTGTGGAGCTAGTCGTGCGCTCGTCACCAAGCACGGTATTGTAAGAGACTGCAAGCTCTCAGTTAAAGCTTGTGCCATAGTAGATTAACATCGAGCAAGAGTACTCGAGACTGGATTAGTCCTCTCAGAGGGATACCAGTATATATCGCTGTGTTACTGAGTTTGAATTCTCTATCTTTATTTACTGTCTCTTATATCTCTGCCATAGTTTAATTTTTAATTGGTGATTATTTTCCGCTGCACACACACACTCTATTCATCCCCCTCTAGAGGTGCTCAACGGTCCTACAATTGGTATCAGAGCAGGTTATATTCTTATATAACATACCTTAGAGAGTATATATATGGCAGCCGTAAAATCTATATTCAACGGTGAAGGGCAATCCACAAATAGACCTCCCATATTTGATGGAACAAATTATACCTACTGGAAAACATGAATGACTTTCTTTCTAAAGTCTCTCGACTTTGATCTTTGGTCAATAGTCATTGATGGTTATAAGAAACCAGTACCAACAGTGGTTGAAGGCCAGATGGTGGAAAAGACCCATGATAAGTACACTGAAGCTGAAAAGGCTAAAGCTAGCCTAGATGCTCGTGCCATCAATGTACTATTCTATGCAATTGATAAAACCGAGTTCAACAGAGTTTCAACCTGTAAGATGTTTCACGAAATTTGGAAACTCCTTAAGGTAACCCATGAAAGGACTTTCCAAGTGAAGGAATCCAAAATTAGTAGACTGACACAGGAGTATGAATCTTTTAAGATGAATCCCGGTAAGTCAATTACACAGATGTTTACTCGTTTCCTTGATATAACTAATCCTTTACAATCTCTTGGCAAAGATTACAGCAATCACGAGAAGATCAGAAAAGTGCTGCGGGCTCTAACAAAGAACTGGAATCCAAAAGCCACAACAATTATTGAAGGAAACGATCTCACCACTATGACTCTGGAAACGCTGATGGGCAAACTCATGACCCATGAACTCAACTTGCAAGATTTTGAAGAAGCAACACCAAAGGAGAAATCTATTGCCTTCAAAGCTCAAGCAAGAAAACAACATACAATAATTCCGATGAAGAATCATCAAGTGGTGATGAACGAGCCCTACTTGTGAAGAACTTCAAGAGATATCTAAAGTTCACAAGCAGAAAGAAAAAAGATGTCCAAGAAAGCAACGAAGGTGAAACTATATGCTTTGGATGCAAGAAGTCAGGGCATATGAAGAAGGACTGTCCAACCACCAAAAAAAGTAGTCCATACGATAGATCAAGATCAAGCAGAAAAGCAACATCTGGTCGAAAGTATGCCAACACAAGCATCTGGCACGAAAGTGATGCCAGTGATACAGAAGAAGAAGACAGACCCTACGGCAATACAAATGTTTGTCTCATGGCATTTGATAAGGTATCATCTAACCCTTTGTTTGATGATTTCACTTTCGATGAATTAGAGAATGCCTTTAGCGAACTACTTGAAGATCACAAAACTGTGCTCGACAAGTATAAGCAATCTCAAAAAGAGATTAAGGCACACACAATCGAGATAGCTAGACTGTCCAATCTGATTTAAGATATTAAAGAGACATCTACTACCGGTAACACGGAAGAGATAGCCAAACTCAAGGTAGACTATCATGAGGCTATCCTCAATATTGAAAAGAAAGAAAGGGACTATGTCAAAGTACAAAAGCTTTATGACATAGAGAAGAAGATGCACTTAGTAACTGAACAAAGACTCCTAGATATGACTGCTAGATACGAAGAGTCTATTGCGATTTCTAAAAAGTTAGAAATCAAGTTAGGCAAACAGGCAATACCTGTGACACAGCCTAAGATTAGTCCTAATGCTAAGCATACACCTAAAAGGACTAAACACAAGAAAGCACAGAAGAAACATGAACATCATCATGCTTTCACTTATAGATTCTCCAAACAAAACAAGCTTGCAAACACAGTTTCTACCACTAAACTGACTTACACATATTGTGGTACGCACGGACATATATCACAATATTGTCTTGCAAGAAAGCTTGTTGGCAACCATACTTTAGTCTGGAGACCTAAAGCTAATCTGAGTGGACCCTACAGAAAATGGGTACCAAAGGATTCATCTACTTGTCTTGTAAGTGGACCCTCAACCCTCTCATGCTAGAAGCAAATGGATCCTCGATAGCGGATGTTCGCGACACATGACTGGTGATGCATCTTTATTCGCTACGCTATCGATGAAGAAAGAAGGATACGTCTCCTTCGAAAATAACTTGAGAGGTAATATAATAGGTAATGGTACTATAGGTATTTCTCCTTATCCAATAATAAAGGATGTTTGTCTAGTAACCGAATTGAAACATAACCTATTGAGCATAAGTCATTTGGCAGATAACGGTTATGGTATCAATTTTGTGAAAGGTAAATGTACCATATATGATATGTCATCTGGTGATCCCGTATATAAAAGGATTAGAGAAGACAACATTTATGTTTTCTTTTTGGAGAATACTAATAGTGCAGGAAGGTGCCTAATAGCCAATCAAGATGAAAGCTGGCTATGGCACATGAGACTAGGACATGCAAACATGGATACTATCTCACGTCTAAATACAAAGAAGTTGGTAAGAGGACTCCCTGAAATTCCATTCAAGAGAGATATGGTATGTGCTGACTGCAAAAAGAACAAAGCACATAGGTCTACTTTTAAATCCATCAATACTGTAAGTACTTCGAGACCTTTGCAGTTAATTCATATGGATTTATTTGGTCCTAGTAGAGTCGCTAGTCTTGGCGGTAAGCTCTACGCTTTTGTTATTGTTGATGATTTCTCTCGATTTACTTGGGTTTATTTCTTATCAAACAAAAGTGATGCAATTTTTGAATTTTAGATATTTTATAAAAAGGTACAAAACAAAAAAGGCTTTATGATTACTCGTATCCGAAGTGATCGTGGTGGCGAATTCGAAAATTCTGATTTCAAAAAGTTTTGTGATGATAGTGGATATTACCACGAATTTTCTTGTCCTAGAACTCCCCAATAGAATCGTGTTGTGGAGCGGAAGAATCGAACTCTAAGCGAAATGGCTAGAGTCATGCTGAATCAGTATAATCTTTCTAAATATTTTTGGGTAGAAGCTGTAAGTACAGCCTGTCATGTTTTAAATAGGGTGTTAATTCGACCAATATCGAAGAAAATACCATATGAGCTTTGGTTTGGAAGAACTTCAAACATTTCTTATTTCAAAGTTTTTGGTTGTCGCTGTTTTATCCTGAACACCAAGGATAACTTGGAAAAGTTCGACTCCAAAGCAGATGACAGGATATTTCTCGGATATGCTGCTAAGAGTAAGGGATATAGAATTTTCAATAAAAGATATATGATTGTTGAAGTGACTATTAATGTTACCTTTGATGAGTTAAATAGTCATAGATCTAGCGACAGCGATGATGAAGATACACATACAAAGACTAAGAAGAGTTCTGAGAAAAATCTGACCCAAGAGGCAAGGACTGATAAAAGTTCCGAAGATGTAGGAACTGAGAAGAGCCTTGTGAAAGATATGGCCCAAAAATTTGAATCATTGAGATTCAAGCCAGATCATCCAGAAACTCTCATTATAGGTGATGTATCCAAAGGTGTAAGTACATGTTCATCTCTTAAAGATTCTGAATTAGCAGCAAATGTAGCATTTATTTCAAAAATAGAACCTAAGAATGTAGATGATGCTTTCACTGATGAGTTTTAGATTTCTGCCATGCAAGAGGAACTTAATCAATTTGAGAGAAACCAAGTTTGGGAACTTGTTCCTAAACCAATTGGTCAATCTATAATTGGTACCAAATGGGTGTTCCGAAATAAACTCAGTAAAGATGGACAAGTTCTACGCAACAAAGCACGTCTAGTGGCACAAGGTTATAATCAAGAAGAAGGAATTGATTATGATGAGACCTATGCTCCTGTTGCTAGACTAGAAGCCATCTGCATGTTTTGTGCATTTGCATGTTTTAATGATTTTAAACATTTTTAAATGGACGTGAAAAGCGTATTTTTTTTAAATAGATTTTTGAAAGAAGAGGTTTTTGTGAAACAACCCCCTGGTTTTGAGGATTTTCAAAAACCTGATCACGTCTTCAAGCTTAAGAAAGTACTTTGTGGACTCAAACAAGCACCTCGTGCTTGGTATGAACGCCTAAGCGCCTTCTTACTTGATAATGGATTTTCGAAAGGAAAGATTGATACTACTTTATTTATTAAATCCATGAATGATGATATTCTTCTAGTGCAGATTTATGTAGATGACATTATATTTGGTTCTACTAATAAAAAACTCTGTCACGATTTTGCCAAGTGTATGCAGAGTGAATTTGAGATGAGTATGATGGGAGAGCTAAACTTCTTCCTAGGACTTCAAATCAAACAGCACTCAAACGGAACATTCATCAACCAAGCTAAATACATGAAGGACATACTGAAAAAGTACGACTTCGAGAATGTAAAGCCAATCGAGACGCCTATGGCTACATCTACAAAGCTTGATGCTGATGAAAGTGGCAAACCTGTCGATCAGCGTAAGTATCGAGGTATGATTGGTAGTTTATTATACTTAACTGCTAGTCGCCCTGATATTATGTTTAGCGTTTGCATTTGTACATGTTATCAGGCAAACCCTAAGGAATCACATCTTACTGCCGTTAAGCGTATCTTTCGATACCTTAAAGGAACTTCTACAGTTGGCTTACGGTATCCCAAAACCAAATCCTTTGACCTTATAGGTAACTCGGATGCGGATTTTGCTGGATGCAAAGTGGACCGTAAAAGTACCAGTGGCACATGTCATTTCTTAGGAAAGGCCTTAGTCTCTTGTTTTAGCAAGAAACAAAATTCATTAGCATTATCAACAACTAAGGCTGAGTATATCGCCGCAGGACGTTGTTGTACTAAGATTTTATGGATGAAGCAAACCTTAGAGGACTACAATCTGCACTACACTAATGTTCCTATTTATTATGACAACACTAGTGCTATAAATCTGACTAAGAACCCTATTTGTCATTCACGTACAAAGCACATAAAAATTAGACATCATTTTTTTCGTAATCATCAACAACACGGGGATATCTGCCTAGAATTTATTGACACTGATCATCAACTAGCAGATATATTCACATGGCTGAAGACCGTTTTAACATTTTTAGGCGTGAGCTCGACATTCTTGAATTCTCAGACTCATAATGTATATGGTAATTAAAATTGAATTTATGACTTGCTACTTTATTGTTTATTTAACGAAAATTGTTTTTGGGTACAAACTTAAAAAGGGTATGTCTGTCACCACGACTACGGTCGAAACGAAGCGGTATTTAAGAGTTCCCCGGTGAACCTCCGTTAGCTCGGACAACCCCTACAGTTAACCCAAAAATAACAGTCGTTATTTAATATTACAGTCAAAGTTATTAAATTCTACTTTTAAACCTACCAGAATGCATTGACTGTCTCGGGAATGCAAGTGGCCGAACTGGCACGAACTCTGACCGAGTTCGGACCGAATTCGGACCGAGTTCGGTCGGCACTGTTATGCTTCCAGAAACGAACAGCCGGCCCTAGTGCCTATAAAACCCACCTTTTCTTCCACTTTCTCCACACAACAACTCGTGGAAATCTCTCATCTCTTCCTAGAAGCTTCTCCTCCTTCATCCTAGCAAGGTTCCGAAGAGATCTAGTAGGCGATCATCTTGTTCTAGTGGGCGATCATCTTGTTCCTCCTTCCTTTTTCTTCAAAAAGGTACTTTCTCTCTATTTTCTCATGGCCCCCAAGCGTCAAAGAGGAACCTCTTCCCAAGGTGCCTCCTCTTCTTCTGAATACACCCCTGCTAGTTTATTCAGTCCAGCACGACCTAGAGATCCCGATGAATATAACTCTACTTTGTTCCCGGACAAAGATTTTTCGGATCTCTGGTTCGACTCTTTTTCTGGTCGTCGTATTTGTGATGGAGCTTTTGTAAACTTTACTACTTTCTTTGAGTACGCTCCAACTTTTGACCAACTTGGGTACCGAGATTTCTTCGAGGTACAAGAAAATATTTATGACAACGCCATCCGTATGTTTTACTGCAACCTGCAAGTAAAACCAAACAGAAATTTTTATTCTTGCGTTGCTGGGCAAGAATTGGAATTTAGCGCCACCGACATCAGTGAATTCTTCCACATTCCTGATCTTGGTGATGCTTTAGTTGACATCTATCATATTCAATTCCCAGCTGATGTCACTCTTGCTTCCTTCAGGGAACTAATCTGTCATCCTAATCCTGTTTCCCGTAGAAGTTTTGCCAAAAATTTGAACCAAACCTTCTATGAACTTCATCGTATGGTTTTCTCCGTACTTCTTCCAAAGAAAGGTTCTACTGATGAAGTAACCTTTATGAAACTATCTGCTTTATATTATATTCACTTTGGCATCCCATTCTCTATTCCCAAAACTGTGATGTCATGGATGCTTAACTGCAGAAATGCAGGTAGGAATCTAGTATATCCAATGCACTTAGCTTCTATCTTTCGACGTTTCAAGATTGATCTTGAGACGTGTGCCATCTCCTCTACTCCTGTCGTGCTGACTCAATCTCATCGATTTCCTGCTCCACCTCTGCCTCCTACTGATGCTCCTCCTGCTTCAGCTGCTGATGCTGAGGTCCCTCCTGCTGATGCTCCTCCTGCTCCGGCCCCTGTCCCAGGATTTGATCAGACGTTCTTTCAGCACTTTGATGACTTTTTTGCTGTCTCTACGCAACGTCATCTGGATTCGAAGTTCCGGCACATTTCTCAGGCCCAGGTGCTGAGGAATGGTATTGCTGACCTCCACTACAACCTGGCTCATGATCCTGTCCATCCTGTCACCATCTTACCTCACCCTACCTTTCCGGGTCCTCGATTTACTGATGAGGCTTCCTTTCAGTATTTCGACCCGACTATAGCCTATTTTCCTCCTGAGGCTCCTGGTACGGACAACCCCACCGTGGATTCAGCTATGGGCTAGTAGACATTTGTTAGATGATGATCAGTTGATGTAGTTTTTTTAATTTTATGTCTAAACTGATTAGTTAGACATTTTCAGTTGTACTTTTGGATTATTAGTGAAAATTTTCATGACTGTTTCAGTTTATCATGAGCTGTTTCTTTCTATATTAGTTGTTTCCATATGTCTTATGCTGTGATTATGTCTTTTTGCTTCACTTTGTCTTGTGTTTGTCTATTGTTGGCTTCACATATTACGGGGGAGCCAAGTCATTTTACTACTTGACAATGGGGGAGAAAAAGAGTACAATATACCAAAAAGCAAAGCATATACAAATCCAAAAACAAAATCAAAACATCTCATTTTTTCAGGTACTTTGTATTTTGTTCTATTTCATATAAATATATTTTGGTATAGACTCAAGTTTGTCAATTATCAAAATGGGGAAGATTGTTGGCCCATTCCATGGTCACACCCAATTTCGATAATCAACATACACTTAAGTCAATACACAAAATATAGAAAATATTGCTAATCATTTCAGGATACATGAAATCAAATTCAACGGACGATGTACTGCATCAAACAAAGCGTCAACATCATCAAATCTTCAGAAGACTCATTTCTCATTTTATTCTGTATTTTATATTTTATTGAGTATAGGATTTATTTTGTAAAATTAGTTTTGGTAATACTGGCTTAGGGTTAAAACTGTCCACATTCCAAAAGCCTACCTATTTACCATTCGTATTTCATTTACAAAACATTTCAAAAATATATTTTAAAATTAGCCTTTACAAATGAGTTTACAAATAACCAAAAACATATTTTGAAAACTGTTTTTACAAATGATTTTTCAAATATCTCCTGACAGAACTCGTAACCGAGTTCGGCCCGAGTTCGGTCCGAACTCTGACCAAGTTCGGTCAAAAATGATTCAAACTTCTGTTGCCTCCAAATTAGCGAGCAACGTCTCTTTGCAAGATATTTGCATCCGAACTCTGCCCGAACTCTGCCCGAGTTCGGTTCGAGAAAACACCTATAAATAGAGAAGAACTTTTCATTTCAATCATCAATTCATTCTTCATTCTCTCTTCTCTACTACTCAAGTGTTTTCAAACAATCTAAGATTTTCAAATCATACCTATACATCTCTTAGCCAAAAGCCAGTACTATCAGAGTTGATTTAGAATCTTTTGGTGTTTCAAGAGTTGTAAAGAGGTCGTTCCAAGTTCAACAACTTTTCTTGTTGTGGAGCTGGTCGTGCGCTCGTCACCAAGCACGGTGTTGTAAGAGACTGCAAGCTCTCAGTTAAAGCTTGTACCATAGTGGATTAATATCGAGCAAGAGTACTCGAGACTGGATTAGTCCTCTCAGAGGGATACCAGTATATATCGCTGTGTTACTGAGTTTGAATTCTCTATCTTTATTTACTGTCTCTTATATCTCTGCCATAGTTTAATTTTTAATTGGTGATTATTTTCTGCTGCACACACACACTCTATTCACCCCCCCTCTAGAGGTGCTCAACGGTCCTACAGAGGGCACTGTGCTCGTTCAGAGCCCATACGTCTTCTTTCACTTCCTGTTCGGTCAGGGAACGTTCCAACTGGGCGTTGTCGGCGTCATTAATGAGACTGGGGATTTTGTCCAGGAAGGATCTGTTTTTTTGAACCGTTGCTTTGGAGAATAGTTTGGAGAAGAAGTTCGCTACGGCTGCTTGGATATTTTATAGTCTGTTATGATGTTCCCATTCTCGTCAGCGATATGGTGGATCGATAGTTTATGTCTGCGGCCATTGACGCAGGCATCAAAAAATTTCAAGTTTTTATCCCCCTCGCTATCCCATTTCAACCTCGCTTTCTGCTTCCAGAAGTCTGTCTCCACTTTGAGCCTGAATTTGACCATAGCTGTCACTCTCCGTTCCCAGAATGCGTATTTTTATACATGTACGACTCCTACGCATTTATTTAATAATTATCATGTATTAATCTATATTTAAATTCTTATAATTTTATGTTAATTAATTTCCTGGAATTTTATTTCTGTACTTTACTTTCTGCATTTTACATTCTGCTTTGATTATTGGGTTCGGCCTTTGTTGGTTTTTCTCAGGTTCCTGGTGGTTCACATGAACCGAACCCCACAACCCCTACCTACCACCACCCTTCCTATTTAAGGCCCCATCCTCTTCTCTCTCCTCATAACTCTTCTTCTCCATTACTTCTTCTTCTTCCTCATCACTCTCTCCACCAACCAACAGCAGGCAAGTACATCTTGCTTCTTGCTTCCCACTTGGAGAACCATTTTTATGGTTCATTTGTCTTCCTCTCATGATCCTAAGAGAGTTTAGTACTTAGCATTTTTGATTTCTTTGGCTTGTTTCTTCTAGATCTAAGTTATTGTATTCTCGGTTGTCCATGGGTTTTGATCTCCCAACCTGGCGTGCTTTTCGGAATAGATAGTTCCATATGGCAGAGCTTCTCATTCTTTACCATTCTGAACCATGGGAACTTCATTTCTGGCTTGGAACGAAGGTTCAGTCACGCACACATCTTTACGTGTCTGCGTGAATTTTCAGTCACGCACACGTCTTTACGTGTCTGCGTGAATTTTGAGTCACGCTCACGTTCTTACGTGCGTGCGTGAATTTTTAGTCACGCACACGTCTTTACGTGTCAGCGTGAATTTTTAGTTACGCACACATCTTTGCGTGCGTGCATGAATTTCTTATCACTTTTCACGCTCATTTTTCACGCTTACTTTTCACGCTCATGCTGTGCGTGCGTGAATTATTTTTCACGCTCACGTTATGAGTGCGTGAATTACTTTCCACGCTCACGCTGTGCGTGCGTGAATTTTCCTTCACGCTCACGCTGTGCGTGCCAACGTGAACCACTTTTCACGCTCACGCTATTTATACGCTCACTCCTACTAGACTTGTTGGCGTGACTTGTTGGCCTTAGCATAGACTTGTTGGCGTGACTTTCTGACCTGGGTGTTTCTATTTGTTCTATAAGTTATTCATTTAATGGCGGCATGATAGCTCTTCTATTATATCCTTATGCTTTTTGCATGAACTCGATAATCTTAGCAAGTTAATATTTTGATACATATGGTTGTGTAGAACGTGCCTTGTGTCCTGACTAGTTTATGGATACCCAGTAAGGCTGGAACTTAACCCTGAGAGTTATAGACTCGACCCCATTTAATACTAATTGACTTTCATACCTTGTCACCATTAATGACGATGGTTATCTTGACTAAAATTGATCATGCGTTCCTAGTTGGAACTAAGAGACTGGCTAGTCGTCTTATTGAATTAAATGAATGAGACACGTTCATGTAATGAACTATTGTAATCGATTAGCCGATCCCGAATATTGACATACAGGCATGTGCAGGCTTCAATTTATTTATTTTTCTACAAAGCAACATGTGTACTTTATGGTCAAGGCATGATTACCCGGTGGTTAGATTTGATTGTTGCATTACGCTATGTAAGACCTACAACCTAGCCGCACGGGTATCGTTGTAGAGTTGCGCATATTGTGTCCCGTACGAAAGTACTCATTTGAATGACCATGATCCATGGCATGGGATTTCACTCAACGTAGAGACTATTAAGTTAAATAAAATAATGATTGCATGGAGAGAATGGATCCCCGAGTTCTTACATGGCAGCCCTCTTGGGACTAGTAGTGCCCGACAGGCCGGCTGGTTCCCACAGATACTGTGAACCTGCCACACGGACAGGGAGCGGTATCTGCTTATATTATTATTGTATATTGTATATTGATGACGGGCGTCCCGCTGGGACTCGTCTAATTCATGATTGGCGCAATTGATTGACTTGATAGACTAGCCTTGCTCGTATATAGTAAGAACTGAGGAATCCCTATTTGCATAATTCCAGGATAACTTCGGACTCACAATAGCAAGCCGTAGGAGTTGATTGGCCATTCAAGATGATTTGTTTATGTACTGTACCTACTCTGTTGCCTAACTGAGATGATCAGAATGTCAGGACATGACGGGCCAACTTCTGTCCTTGTTTGGTTGGGAGGTTGGTTCGAAGTATCGTGATGTTATATGAATCCTAGTGGAAAGCAGAGATCTATTATTATATCCTCTTACTTACTGGTTTAATCCTTCATATCGTCCTTCCTTGTGGTACTTTCTATTAGAGGTCTAACCTCTCTGGTTTTGCATGGCCAAATTTAGAGCCGGTTCCCGAGGACTCAGCTTACTTCCACCTCCAAGATGGTCAATATTAGAGGAATGATCGCAGAAGGACTCGAGTGGGTTCCTTACTCCACCACTCGTTTTGTTATTTACTTTATACTTAGCCGTTTGGCACCGACATGTTAGTCGGATTGTCTTGCACTTACTTTTACATAATTGTAATTAAGTCAGACTGCAGCTGATAACAATTGTGTATATGTTACTATACCATCTGGCTATGTTTTATAAAGCCAGATATCAAGAACATTTTGACTGAACGTTTGGGACGCCTTACTGCTTTATCTTACATGTTCTCTATTTCTGCTTCTTATTTGAATGATTGAGACAATAGAGGTGAAGTGACCATAGTAAGACTTTCATGTAGTACGTACCCCCTCGTCTGGTTAGACAGCATTGATCATATTATACGGTATTCATCTACCCGTAATACGTAGCTGGCTCAGTCATTCCCCCTCTCTCCAGTATTCTGGTTCTGGGGCGTGACAAGGTTTTAGTGGTGGCCCATGCAGGTCTATTTTCAGACTTGTGGGATGTTTTGATTTATAGGATGTCTCAATCACACGTGTCCCTCCTTGATCTCATGATTCGTTATTCTCAACCCTTGCTTGACATTCCGGTATCCTTTGACTTCATTGATCCTTCATGTCCGGTTGTTTGATTGTTATCTTGTCCCTTTTCTTAGGGGCACTTCGTCCGCATCGGTCAGAGCTGGACAACAGCAGGGGCAACATGGGCAACCTGACCCTGTTGGTCAGCAACAAGGGCCGGTACTAACTCAAGAGGCTATTGAAGAAGAAGTGATAGTGGAAGCAGCAACTGGATCGCGGTATCCGGATGTTCCACCACCACCAACAGTTCTACCTATCCAAGTGGACACACCAGCCCTTCTGGAGATCATGAGAGGAATGATGGCTACTCAGCAACATCAGATGTTGGCCCAGCAGCGCATGCACACTCAGCTACAAGAGCAGAATGTGTTGCTCAACCAAGGATTGCGGACGGCTTTGGAAAGAGGAATGAGGACTGATTCAGGAGCATCAGCCAGGTTTTACAAGTACAACCCCTGCCGTTTCGAGGGCACGGAGGATACCATCTCAGCAGATACATGGCTTAAGGATATTGAGGCTATTCTGACAGCAGCTAAGGTACCGGCGGAAGAACGTGTGGATCTAGTGAAGTTGTTACTTCAGGATCTCGCACACGATTGGTGGGAATCAGAGGAAGGGGCCAGCAACAACATCAGGCTAGGCCGCAGCATAAAAACCAGCAAGGAGGTCGAGGGCAAGCATTCACTCTGTCCTTGGAGGAGGCATTGGCATCGAGAGATGTTGTGGCTAGTAACATTCTCGTCGCCTTATATCCCGCAGTAGCATTGTTTGATTCGGGAGCATCCTATTCATTTATATCTGCACAATTTGCGATACGACTAGGAATGGAGTTCGAGGCATTGCCAGGGAGGTTGAATATACTCACTGGTAATGGGCTCGTAGGAGTTAGTAGAGTTATTTTAGCATGTAGCGTTGTAGTTTGCGGGCATTCCTTACCCGTCCGGTTGATAGAATTTTCTGTTGGAAATTTCGAAGTTATCTTAGGCATGGACTGGCTGAAAGACAGTCATGCGACAATAGATTGTCGTAGAGGGAGTGTATCTTTTGATATTCCAGACATGAAGCGATTTACCTTAGTCAGATCAGAGGCAACTCAACAAGAGCAGGGAGTAGTAACGACAATGGAAGAAGTTCATATTTCGAAGGTAGTTGAAGAGTTTCTAGACGTATTTCCTGAAGAACTTCCAGGTTTACCACCGGTTAGGGATATTGAGTTCAGTATAGAATTGGCACCAGGAACTAAACCGATATCAGATCGAGTTTACAGAATGGCGGATTCAGAGCAGGCCAAGGTATATCAGCATATAGAGGAACTGAAGGAGAAGAAGTTCATCCAAGCTAGCATATCGCCATAGACAGCACCAGTGGTACTTGTGGGAAAGAAGGATGGGTCATCCAGATTGTGCATTGACTACAAGAAGCTTAACGCGGCAACAGTGAAGAACAAGTACCCATTACCCAGGATCGACGACTTATTTGATCAGTTGAGCAAAGCTAGAGTTTTCTCCAAGATAGATCTTCGTTCAGGGTACCATCAGGTGAGGGTTAGGAAGGAAGATATTCCCAATACAGCATTCAGGTCGAAGTATGGGCATTATGAATTCTTAGTAATATCGTTTGGTTTGACCAATGCTCCAGCAATATTTATGGATTTGATGAATCGTATCTTTATGCCATACTTAGATCAGTTTGTCGTAGTATTTCTCGACGACATTCTCGTACACTCTGCTAGTGAAGAGGAGCATGAAGACTACATTAGAAAAGTATTACAGGTTCTGAGAGAGAACCAGTTGTATGCCAAGCTCAACAAGTGTGAGTTTTGGTCGGATCATATTTCATTTTTGGGTCACATCATATCAGGAGCTGGAGTAGCAGTAGATCCTAAGAAGATAGAAGCAGTAGAAAGTTGGCTAGTACCCAAGACCGTAGCAGATGTGCGGAGTTTCTTGGGATTGGCAGGATATTACAGAAGGTTTGTGTCAGACTTTGTAAGGCTTTCAGCACCTATGACCCGCTTGACCCGGAAGGATGTACCATTCGTTTGGTCGGCAGAATGTCAGGCATCATTCGAGACTTTGAAGCAGAAATTGATATCAGCACCTATTCTTACATTGCCAGTTGGACCCGAAGGTTTTACAATATATTGTGATACGTCAGGTAAAGGACTTGGATGTGTCCTTATGCAACATGGGAAGGTGATAGCATATGCATCTAGGCAGCTTCGGGACCACGAGAAGAATTACCCAACTCATGATTTGGAGTTAGCGGCAGTAGTGTTTGCTCTGAAGGTATGGAGGCATTACTTATATGGTGACCGAGTGGACATGTACACAGACCATAAAAGTCTGAAGTACATCTTTACTCAGAAGGAACTAAACATGAGGCAGAAAAGATGGTTGGAGTTGATCATGGACTATGACGTGGAGCTTCAGTATCATCCAGGCAAGGCTAATGTGGTTGCAGACGCTCTCAGCAGGAGAGGTGGCGCATTTATGTTGACAACACAGCGGCATATCTTAGAAGACCTTCAGAAGATGGGCATCGAAGTCATACTTCCTAGTGATGTAGGAGTTCTAACAAGTCTGTAAGTTCAATCCGACTTGGTAGACAGAATTAAAGCAGCTCAGGCACAGGACCCAAGGATTCAGAAGCTTAGGGCAGAATGTGAGTTAGGACTCAGAAAGGAGATGAGAATTCATGAAGATGGTACACTTAGGTTTGGATCACGTCTATGTGTGCCTAGTGGAGATATCAGACATGAGGTTATGGCAGAAGCTCACAGTTCTCAGTATTCTATTCACCCTAGAGGGACCAAGATGTACCAAGATATCAAGCAGCATTTCTGGTGGAACGGGATGAAGAGGGAGATAGCTAGATTTGTTTCCCGTTGCTTGGTATGTCAGCAAGTGAAGGCAGAACAGCAGAGGCCAGCTGGGTTATTGCACCCGCTTCCTATTCTGGAATAGAAATAGAAG
Organism: Iris pallida; assembly: GCA_029216955.1. NCBI lineage: Eukaryota > Viridiplantae > Streptophyta > Magnoliopsida > Asparagales > Iridaceae > Iris > Iris pallida. The sequence continues at coordinate 2,026,072 of JANAVB010027995.1, forward strand.
CATATTACAATGGACTTTGTGACCGGTTTACCAAGATCACCAAGTGGTAAGGACGCTATTTGGGTAATAGTGGACCGACTTACGAAGGTAGCACACTTTCTTCCTTTCAGAGTAGGACAATCTACAGAAAAGTTGGCAGAGTTGTATATGCAATAGATAGTCATGCAGCATGGAGTCCCTATCAGTATTGTGTCGGATCGAGATACCCATTTTACATCACATTTCTGGAAGAGCTTACATCATAGTCTGGGTACCAAGTTAAGATTTAGCACGGCTTACCATCCGCAGACGGATGGGCAATCAGAAAGAATGATTCAGACTTTAGAAGACATGTTGCGAGCTTGCACTCTAGATTTTGGAGGGTCTTGGGAGAGTCACCTGCACTTAGTCAAGTTCTCATACAACAATAGTTATCAAGCCAGTATCTAGATGGCGCCATTTGAAGCACTATATGGTAAGAAGTGCAGGTCACCGCTTGCATGGGATGATATCGGGGAGAGGAAGATGTTAGGCCCAGAAATGATTGTTCAGACAGTTGAAGTGGTTAAGGGAATTAGAGAGCGACTTCGGATTGCACAGGACCGGCATCGTCATTGGGCGGACCAGCATCGTAGGCCGTTAGAGTTTTCTGTTGGGGACCACGTATTCTTGCGGATCTCACCTACTCGTGGGGTCATTAGATTTGGCGTTCGCGGGAAATTGAATCCACGGTATGTGGGCCCATTTGTTATTCTTGATCGGATAGGCGATGTTGCTTATCGTTTATCCCTTCCACCTTCGTTACGAGAGGTGCATGACGTGTTTCATGTATCTTAATTACGTAGGTATGTATCGGACCCAAGCCATATCCTCGATCATTCTGAGCTGGTTGTTGGTACCAACCTGTCTTACGAGAAACAGCCTGTGTCCATTTTGGACCGAAGAGAGAAGATACTCAAGAACCGAACAATTAGTCTTGTCCGTGTTGCTTGGGGTCATCACTCCTTGGGAGAGTCAACGTGGGAACGTGAGGATGATATCCGATCACGGTATCCGCACCTGTTTGACTCACAAGGTATATCTCTTTCTGTATACCTTGATTGTCCTGATTCTTCATGCTTATCACCTTATGGGTAGAGCTACTAGATATCGTAGAATGATGAATTTACATATATAGTACTTGCTTTTGATATGGTAATAATGATTGCTTTCTCACTAGAATTGCTTGTATTAGTTTAGCTCCGATATTTCTACCTGCTTGGATTTGAAATTCCGAGGATGGAATTTTTCTAAGGTGGGTAGAGATGTCACTCCCCGTTCCCAGAATGCGTATTTTTATACATGTACGACTCCTACGCATTTATTTAATAATTATCATGTATTATTCTGTATTTAAATTCTTGTAATTTCATGTTAATTAATTTCCTGTAATTTTATTTTTGTACTTTACTTTCTGCATTTTACTTTCTGCTTTGATTATTGGGTTCGGCCTAGGTTGGTTTTTCTCGGGTTTCTGGTGGTTCATATGAACCGAACCCCACAACCCCCACCTACCACCACCCTTCCTATTTAAGGCCCTATCCCCTTCTCTCTCCTCATAACTCTCCTTCTCCATTACTTCTTCTTCTTCCTCATCACTCTCTCCACCAACCAACAGCAGGCAAGTGCATCTTGCTTCTTGCTTCCCACTTGGAGAACCATTTTTATGGTTCATTTGTCTTCCTCTCATGATCCTAAGAGAGTTTAGTACTTAGCATTTTTGATTTCTTTGGCTTGTTTCTTCTAGATCTAAGTTGTTGTATTCTCGGTTGTCCATGGGTTTTGATCTCCCAACCTGGCGTGCTTTTCGGAAAAGATAGTTCCATATGGCAGAGCTTCTCATTCTTCACCATTCTGAACCATGGGAACTTCATTTCTGGCTTAGAACGAAGGTTCAGTCACGCACACGTCTTTACGTGTCTGCATAAATTTTCAGTCACGCACATGTCTTTACATGTCTGCGTGAATTTTAAGTCACGCTTACGTTCTTACGTGCGTGCGTGAATTTTTAGTCATGCACACGTTTTTACGTGTCAGCGTAAATTTTTAGTTACGCACACATCTTTGCGTGCGTGCATGAATTTTTTATCACTTTTCACGCTCATTTTCCACGCTCACTTTTCACGCTCACGCTGTGCATGCGTGAATTATTTTTCATGCTCACGTTATGAGTGCGTGAATTACTTTCCACGCTCATGTTGTGCGTGCGTGAATTTCCCTTCAAGGTCACGCTGTGCGTGCCAACGTGAACCACTTTTCACGCTCACGCTGTTTATACGCTCACTCCTACTAGACTTGTTGGCGTGACTTGTTGGCCTTAGCATAGACTTGTTGGCGTGACTTCCTGACCTGCGTGTTTCTATTTGTTCTATAAGTTATTCATTTAATGGTGGCATGATAGTTCTCCTATTATATCCTTATGCTTTTTGCATGAACTCGATAATCTTAGCATGTTAATATTTTGATACATATGGTTGTGTAGAACGTGCCTTGTGTCCTGACTGGTTTATGGATACCCAATAAGGCTGGAACTTAACCCTGAGAGTTATAGACTCGACCCTATTTAATACTAATTGACTTTTATGCCTTGTCACCATTAATGACGATGGTTATCTTGACTAAAATTGATCATGCATTCCTAGTTGGAACTAAGAGACTGGCTAGTCGTCTTATTGAATTAAATGAATGAGACACGTTCATGTAATGAACTATTGTAATCGATTAGCCGATCCCGAATATTGACATACAGGCTTGTGCAGGCTTCAATTTATTTATTTTTCTATAAAGCAGCATGTGTACTTTATGGTCAAGGCATGATTACCCCGTGGTTAGATTTGATTGTTGCATTACGCTATGTAAGACCTACAACCTAGCCGCACGGGTATCGTTGTAGAGTTGCGCATATCGTACCCCGTACGAAAGTACTCATTTGAATGACCATGATCCACGACATGGGATTTCACTCAACGTAGAGACTATTAAGTTAAATAAAATAATGATTGCATGGAGAGAATGGATCCCCGAGTTCTTACATGGCAGCCCTCTTGGGACTAGTAGTACCCGACAGGCCGGCTGGTTCCCACAGATATTATAAACCTGCCAAACGGACAGGGAGCGGTATCTGCTTATATTATTATTGTATATTGTATATTGATAACGGGCGTCCCGCTGGGACTCGTCTAATTCATGATTGGCACAATTGATTGACTGGATAGACTAGCCTTGCTCGCACATAGTAAGAACTGAGGAATCCCTATTTGCATAATTTCAGGATAACTTGGGACTCACAATAGCAAGCCGTAGGAGTTGATTGGCCATTCAAGATGATTTGTTTATGTACTGTACCTACTCTGTTGCCTAACTGAGATGATCAGAATGTCAGGACATGACGGGCCAACTTCTGTCCTTATTTGGTTGGGAGGTTGGTTCGAAGTGTCGTGATGTTATGTGAATCCTAGTAGAAAGCAGAGATCTATTATTATATCCTCTTACTTACTGGTTTAATCCTTCATATCGTCCTTCCTTGTGGTACTTTCTATTAGAGGTCTAACCTCTCTGGTTTTGCATGGCCAGATTTAGAGTCGGTTCCCGAGGACTCAGCTTACTTCCACCTCCAAGATGGTCAAAACTAGAGGAATGATCGCAGGAGGACTCGAGTGGATTCCTTACTCCACCACTCGTTTTGTTATTTACTTTATACTTAGCCGTTTGGCACCGACATGTTAGTCAGATTGTCTTGCACTTACTTTTACATAATTATAATTAAGTCAGACTGCAGCTGATAACAATTGTGTATATGTTACTATACCATCTGGCTATGTTTTGTAAAGCCAGATATCAAGAACATTTTGACTGAGCGTTTGGGACGCCTTACTGCTTTATCTTACATGTTCTCTATTTCTGCTTCTTATTTGAATGATTGAGACAATAGAGGTGAAGTGACCATAGTAAGACTTTCATGTAGTACGCACCCCCTCGTCTGGTTAGACAGCATTGATCGTATTAAACGGTATTCATCTACCCGTAATACGTAGCTGGCTAAGTCATTCCCCCGCTCTCTAGTATTCTGGTTCTGGGACGTGATAATAGCCTTGGTGAGATTCAGGGCATTCCTGGCCACTAGGGATCGGTCCGAAGCGAATACGGCTTCGGTACGGGTGACATCGTCCTCTGCAACTCGAACGGCTTGAAAATATCCCCGTAGGCACGTTTGCTACAATTAGATAGAGCTTTCCTCGTGACTTTGAGCTTGTTGCTAACCCGGATGAGGGGGTTTGGAGAGTCGTCTCGATTCTACGCTTCCGCAACGATGCCCAAAAATTGGGGGTCATCGATCCAGAAGTCGCAGAATTGGAAGTTCTTTTTGGATGAAATGGTAATATTTTTAATCTCCACAAGTAGAAGGGCGTGGTCAGATTCAATGGAGTTGAGGTGGGACAGTTTGGTATTAATCCCCATTCCGTACCAGGGAGCATTCGTGAGGGCTCTGTCTAGTCGGGAATATTGACGGCGATCACCTTTCTGCATGTTGCACCAGGTAAATGCGTTGTCGTTAAACTGGAGAGGGGCAAGATGAGCGTTGAAGATGAAGTTGTTGAAGTCTTGCATGGCTGATATGGGCGGGGGCTGGCTTCCGATTTTCTTTTCTCTGTTGGTGATCGCATTAAAGTCCCCTATGCAAAGCCAAGGGGAGTTGATGTTGTGGAGGTTGATGTCAAGAAGGTCGTTCCAGAGGTGTTTCTGCTCTGTGATATCATAGCTGCCGTGGACCGCTGAGAGAATAGCACGCTCTGGAAGCGTTGGGTGTTCCACCCAGCAGGAAAGGGCTTGCTAGGAGTCCTGAATGACTCCGATGTTGACGTCCTTTGTGCAGAGGATCCAAATATCGTGCTTGCCTGCTATGGACGAGGGGAGGCCCAGCTGTAGCTGGATATACTATAATCTTTTGGAGGGAATTTTGGGTTCAATAATGATGAGGATATCGATCTTGTGGATTTTCTGAAGGCTGAAAATTCTTCTTGATGTAGGTTTGTTCGCCAGACCGCGGACGTTCCAGGATAGGATGTTAAGCATTAATGACGTTGTGGGAGTGTTTTTTGTTCCGCTTGGCGGCGGATCTGGTTTGGATGGTTGTTGTTTCGGTGATTCCTATCTTGGCATTTTTCCCGCCCGAAGTAGACGCTTCCGCCTGAGACGAGGTAGGAGGGTCGTAGGTAGATTGCTCGAGGTGGGCCGTGTGGGGGCCTATCAATTCCCCTGCGGAGTCCATGGTGGGATCCTCAGTGGGGATTGCTAGGGAGTCGCTGGCACTCCCCAACAGAAGAATAGTATGCTGGAGAGGGTAACCAGCGTCTTGGACCTGTAGTCCTCTTCTTGCTTGGTTTGGCCCTAGGATTGTGAGGGCTTCTTCGACTGGGTTTTTGCTGGTGCGTTGTTGATCATCATCGCTGGGGATGATAGCCAGGGTTTCTTCGGAGAGGGTCCTCGATGGTGTATTGTTGATCTGCCTTGCTAGTATCGGTGATCTCCTTAACTCCCTCTTTAATAGGGGGTTGGGCGTTCTCTCAGAGAGGGATGAAGACCGTTGGTGCTTCCATGTCGTCCGACTCTAGAATTTCGAATTGGTTGGAGAGAGCGATTTGTTAGGTGATGAAGGGGATCAGAGCTTTGCTAGGGCACTCGCTCTTGTCTGTCTTGCCGTCACTGGAACCAAATCGTGTGTGCAAATTCGACAGAGGTAGAAGGGGTGGCCTAGGGGTCCTCCCCTCTGTTTGTTCGTTGTCTTTCCAGACTGATTTCTTTTTGAGTTCTGGGTGAAGACGATGGCAGTGCTTTGGTAGGTGACCTCTTAAATGACAGTGGTTGCAGAACATAATGTGAATGTCGTAGATTATTTGTTGTGTGTGAGTCTGGTTGCCCAGCTCGATGGTAATAAAATTTGGTGGTTCTGAGGTGAGATCGAGTTCCACGCAAATTTTGGCATAATGAGCCATGGTGAGGTTACTGGTCTCCGGTGCCGTTGCCACATACGTCCCGAATGAGTTGGCAATACGCCTGAGTGCCGCTGGGACAAAGCATATTAGTGGTAGGTTTAGGAGGATCACCCAGGCGGCTACCATCACTGAGTCAATTTTGGTGTTAAAGCCTGGTGACCACTTGATTATTTTCATCTGGTGTGAATAGATCCTGCAAGTGCCCTTGGACCACACGGTCCTGTGGTTGCGGTCGGAGGAGAGGTGGAGAATAATATATCTGGGGTCAAGGGGAGCCACTCGATAATCCGTCGAGAGTCTCCAACTGGCTATCGCCTCATGCCCCCTGGAGAGTTTGGGGCACCCGGTAAAAAATTTGAGGATGAAGGTGTGGGGGAATACGGATGACAAAAAAGACAATTCCTGATCGGAGAAAGGGACCACAGGAACAGGAGAATTCTGATGGTACTCAATATCCGGGAGGGTGACGTCGGGGATTAGGGGATCACTAGAGGTTGCTAAGTCCGGGCAAAGCTTAGCGACGTACGACGGCTGGGCTGCTACGGGTGCTGGGTGATCCTGGGTCCCGCCATAGGAAGGCGGTGGAGCAATCAGGGTAGTAGAGTGACCGAGACTGGGTCGGGGGATAGCGGGGACGGCCTGCAAGGGGCGGATGAAGGAACTACTGGGGAGTCGGTGGGGGGCAGGGTGGATGCCGCTACCCGATCAGGGGGAAGCGTCACCCCCGTGCCAAACTTGGCCAGAAGGGGAGGGGAGGGAACGCCTTGGGCCGCCCGATATGAGTACCCGAGGACTGCGACGCCAGGACTAGGTAGGGCCGCCTGGGGCGCGGGAGGGAACACCGGGGAATGGAAAGCTGTGGGGGGCGCCTGAGCTGGGGACGTGGAGACTGTGCTGGGAAACGAGGGGATGGCGAATGAGGGTGCAGCTGAGGAGGGAGGCGGAGTGGGGGCCCGGGCGGGATAAGGAGGGTAACTGGTGGGGAGGGAGGTCTGCGAAGAGGAGAGAGAGGGAATAAGGTGTGGCGTAGAATGGAGAGAGAGGGGGATCTGCATAGAGTGTGGGGATGGGAACCTACGTAAAAGTGAGGGGATTGAAAAGGAGTAGCGATGAAAGAGGGGGGGGGTAGGACCCACCAAACTCAGCAGAGGGGGTGGAGAAGTACGCCAAACCGCCTGAAGCGTAAAAACCCGGGTGCTGGCTACCAAGGCGGGCTAAGCTCGGCTCAAGGAGGGACCCACTAGGAGGAACAGGGGGAAAATCAGGATTACACGCAGCAGCGTACGCATAAGGGGAAGGAGCCTCCTCGAGTGGGGTGCCGAAGGCAGCGGACCCGAGGGGCCTGGCAGTGGGAAGCCCGAGACCTGCACCGCAGGGGAGCTCCCCACCCGATGGAAGTAAAGACCCGTTTGAAAATTGAAAGAAGGCGGGATAGGGAGGCTGCAGCGGCCGAGGGCTGGACACCGATGAGCTTCCGGCCCAAGAGGGGACGGCCATGAAGCCGACGGGCACTGCAAACAAAGGGCGAAGTGGGGGGTCGCTCCAGCACGGAGCACCTGGGAGCGGAGCAAATGGGAAGTCGGAGCACCTTGGAGCGCTGGGCGACAAGGCTGCGACTCCGGACGGTGGCGGGAGAGGACCGATTGGAGGGAAAGGCGGAGGAGGAGGAGGAGCCGGATGGGCGGGGGAGACGACGGGAGGAGGATGGCCGACCAGCGCCAAGCAGTCGGCCGGCCAAGAAAGGGCCATCGGACTCCAGCAAGGGGAAGCCGCCGTTGGCCGGGCGGGGATCACACGGGGACGGACGCAAGGGAGCCCCAAGGGGCTCTCATGGAAGGAGCACCAAAAACGAAGACATTTTTATATTACATATACTTATATATATATATATATATATATATATATATATATATATATATATATATATATATATATATATATATATATATATATATATATATATAATAGTATATTTAGATAATATGTATAGTTATATACCATATATATATTACAATATATTATAGTTAGTAAAAAAAAGTTAGATACAAAAAAAGTTGGATGCAATATAAATATATATATATATATATATATATATATGTGTGTGTGTGTGTGTGTGTGTGTGTTTGTGTGTGTGTGTGTGCTGTTCCAATGTTCTAGAGGGCTCTGGTTCGAGCTTCCAGGTATGCCTTTTTTTTTCCTTTTTTTTAAATTTTTTTTTGGAGAAGAGCAACCCTAACCGGGCGGGCTCTTGAAGGAAAAAGGGGGCTATATTAAATGGTTGGAGGAGAGAGAAAAAATTAGATCTGATTTTTTCTCTCCCCTCTCCGCCTCTGGCTTCGGTTCGTCTCCGGCTTCCGCTCATCTCCGCGTTATCTTGCCTCTACCGCTTCGAAGGAGATGGGGAGGAGAGAGACCACAACCCCTCTTGCCACCACTGCTCTTCAGCAATGGTGGCGGCGGAGGCGGCGAGGGCGACGGCAACCGTGGTGAAGGCGACGGCTAAGGGAAAGGAGAAGCCTCTGTTACCTGCTGCAAACGATGTAAATCGTTCACAATTTCTATAAGAAATTTTTTCTTCGCAATTTCTATAAAAAAAATTCTTTGTAGTTGTGGTTGTGGTTGTTTGGTGTCAATTTTTTATCCTTTTATAAAATTTTAGGACTGTGGTTGTTTTTCTATTATTAGATTCTCTGTTGGATTTGATCCCAAAGTAAAGCTTGCTTGTTTTTGTCGGAGATTCTTCATGTTTTCTCTGGATTTTCTGTGATGTTAAGTTTCGGGTTCATATCGGCCTGTATCGGTCTGTATCGGCCGATACGAACTCGATACGAACCGATCCAATACTTTATATTGCGTTCTCAGCCGATACCGATAATTTTGTGCTGTTTCGGATCGGCCAGAGCAAAATCCGATCCGATACGGCCGATACGTATTTGTATCGGCCGATACTTTGATCCTTGGTTTGGACGTGTAAAGATGGGCGACAAGGGACGACTATAGTTATAGGCATCGGTGATGTGCACTTGACGACGGAGTTTGGTGAGAGCTCGTCCTCAAGGGCGTGCGACATGTATCAAATTTGCGCTACAACTTGGTTTCGGTAGGGAGGCTGGCAAATGATGGCTATCGTAGTTTGTTTGGGGAAGATTGGATGCTTACGAAGGGTTTCCAACAACTGGCTCAGGAAGATTTGTGTTATGGCATGTACCGGCTCAAGCTACTGAGTTATACAGGTAGACGACAAACATCGGATGGAGGCTCGGGGGGTGTTTGACATGAGGTGGATCATCGAGAACTTGTTGAGGAGGGACTACTAGAAGCTTTGAGGGATACAGAGGATTTGGTTCATCAAGATAAAGCAACGGATGGTGATGAGTCAAAGATTGAGGGTCAGTCTATCGGTCCCATGACAGTTGGTCGATCTTCAGGTGGGGGTTGCTCTATGGATCCAGTTTGGCGACAGGTGGTTTGCCAAAGCTTCACGGAGCGACATGGATTTCAGCAGTTCGAAGCTAGAGAGGAGATCAGGTTTGCAGCAAACTCAATATGAGACGAGTGCATCATCATTTACACAGTTCAGGGGGTCTGTGGGTCATCGACGATATGCACAATGCGTGACATTCTGATCGAGGACACATGTGTATGGGGAAGCTTCAAGTTCGAACATGAAGGTGGGTAGGTTCAGGAGTTCAAATCTCGTAAGAACCACACCGTCCACTTGGTTGGGCTAGCCAAGGGTGAAAAAGCTCATCGGAATGTTAACACTTTCCGGTAGAAGATGGAAATCGGAGACAGGCAGCCGAGACTTACGGTGAGGCTGATCGTCATGGACTTCGGTCTTCATTGTGTTATTGATATCGACAAGATCCCAGTGGTGCAGGCGGTGCTACACATGACAGTTAGCGTCGACGTGGCAGTCGAGGAGCTGGAGACAAAGGAAGATGCAAAACATCTCGGGGGATCGGATATCGGTGGCATGGGAGAGTAGGAGCTGTGTTACGGGATGACAAACATTGAGGCCAATTGAGGAGCCATGGGGTCATAATTGATGATGTGATATAATCTACACCGTTAGTTGTTGGTGGACGGCCAGATCTGATGGTGGACTACTTTTATGATTTTCTAACCCTAAAATTAGGTTTGTCATCTTATTTATATGAGGTGGGGGTGGAGGCACAAAGAGAAGGCACAAATTGGAGATTCGGGGTTCTCGCTCATAAGGAAATATAAGAAAAAAATCCGTATTTTGCTCTTGGGACTTCGTCATCCAAGTCAGAAAGAAGAAGATCTAATCGAGTCGTCAACTTCGGTTGGGGAGATTGTTACGGGTTGGAGAATGATCTCAATTGTAATCATCTGTTTTTCTTCTGTCTTGGATGGCGAAGTCCCAAGAGCAAACTAAGGACTTTCTCTTAGATTTTCTTCTGGACGAAAATCCTGAATCTCCACTTTGTGCCTCCACCCTCACCTCATATAAATAAGATGAGAAACCTAATTTTAAGGTTAGAAAACCATAAAAGTAGCCCACCATCAGATCTGGCCGTCCATCAACAACCAATGGTGTAGATTATATTCCATCACCAATTATGGACGTCCAAGTACGGTCAAATTATATATTTAATACAAATTTGTAAATCTAATTAAATCAGATATTTAATGTAGATTTTTAAATCATATCAAATTAATCTTTTACCATAATGGGCTCCAAAATTTTCTTTTACCAAATCCAGACTGGACTTCGACATGAGTTCATATCAATATAACCACATTTGGAATATATAGCTAACTTCAAACAGCAGACTGTGTTTCCTATCATCTACAAAGACTACAATGTCTAAAATGTTAGTAAAAAGGAAGAAGTGACTTCTTTAGGTTTCTTCCTAGGAAACTTGCTAGGTGTTGTAATCTTATAAGAAGTCAGGGTCATGATTTTCACAGTTAGATCCAAGTTAAAGTTGTTCAAAGTAAATATTAGGTAATCTCTTGGCTCATAAACATTGTGTTGGAGGCTAAATTGGATCAGGATTGAAAATATGGTGTCTCAAATATGTATACTATTTATAACAATCCGTACGAAGTCAAGAGGAACTTGGAGAGGTAATCTCGAGGAATATGACCTAATTTGAGGGTGCCATCTTCCCTTATTTCTCGAAAATTCTACAATGAAGTCATTTAGAGCATCCACAATGGGAGTAGTTTTAAGTGCTACATTTTTACTTTAGTCAAAATTTGTAGCACTTGGAGCTGTAGTGGGTTCTTGCCCACACTTGAAAAATGCTAGCAAGCCGAGAGACACTCCCAATTTCAAGCGTGTCCTAGCAAGCTTATAGTAACCCAACTGGACCCGTCAAGAGGGGAAAAAGGAAGAAAAAAGGTTTTAATTTAGGAAAGAAGGAGAAAAAGGAAAAAAAAGGAGACTAATTTGGAGTATGAATTAGGTGTGTTATTTGGAGTGTGACATTGTGTGTCAATGTGAAGACGACACTCCAAAAGTATTAACTTACGATTTGTAAAAAGTTTGTTATATTGTATGGAGTGTTCCTATTGTGGATGCTCTTAGTCTCTTAAAGAACAACCAGAGGGGAATACCGCTAAGGTGGAAATGAAAATAGAAAGAAAACGCCATCAAAACTTTATAGGTAATAAGAGAAACGAATGTAGTATGAGTAAGACAAAACTTCATGATAATTGAACTGAAGGATCAATATAGACGGTAAGAGGAAACCTACTCAGAATATTCGATGAAAACTAAGTTGATTTGCAAAGAAAATTATGTATAGAGTACTATACATACTAAGAAGAAGATTTAAGTTATGTCACTGCTGCATTTCCGGTCATTCTATATAATGAAGATTTGCAAAGGAAACGTAGCACCATGAGGTTCTATTGAGTTCTTTCTTCATTTCTAGTGGTGCATTCTCTATTAGTCTACATTGCGTTTTCCAAACATTTGTCACTTGTTTCATGATATTTAAGGAAACCTTTTATGTTGGTCCAAAAAATGTGATCTCAAAAAAAAAACAGTTTCCAGCAAGGTTGCATCGATACGAATAATATACGACATGATATGGACACTGCGATGCTGACTGTGTCGTGTCCCAGTGTATATGGGGTGTTTGAGTCATGTCTTATATGTCTGATATGGACACGGTACATTATGTTGTCAAGTTTGGAGTATCTATGTTTCTTATAAGCTTGCAATTCTGTATGGACAACAACTATACAAATCACTTCCATATACCATCTATAGGGATTTGGTCCTTATGTTTCTTAACAGTATATGTGTTAGATATAGATTTAAAAAGACATTTTCATCATAAATGTGAAAAATTTTACCTTCATCACAAAATTTTACTTTTGTGCTTTTAGTTCTTGTAATAATGTGGTTTCTAGTTTATGTTGTCACTGCTTTCATTTTTCTTCTTTTATATAATGAAGACCAGTGTTGTTGTCTCCTTTGGGTTTATATGTATTAGTTATAATATTTGTTGGTTCCTATATGGAGAACATCCTAGAGTATGATGAGTGTCATCTGTGTTGGTGTTTTTGCCTTTGGACTAGAAAAAATAGTCCCACATCGGCTACACCAAACGGTGAGTATCTCAATATAATGCATTGCTTGTGTTGAGGTGTGCACATGAGGTGTAGTGGGGCACAAGTTTGTGCCATGTGGATGTATTTTCCTAGAAGGAAAAAGGATTAAATCCAACAAGGATGCAAGTTAATTTTTGTTGTGCGGACTCGGACTCGGACTCGGACACGGACTTCAGGATGTCTCGTGCATGCACGGGTGTGTTCGGGGGGTAGGCGTAGACTGGCACACTTCTATGCTGATTGTGGGATGATCTAAAATATCAAACTCTATTTTTGAGTATTGGTATTTTAGTCCCACATCGGATAGGAGAAGAGGTGAAGTCTCAACTCCACTCTATAAATAGAGCCCCTTGGCCTCATTTGAAAGATGCACCAAGAAGAGAGTTGAGGGAGTCTGTTAAGTCCAGAAAGCCCGTTCAAGTCTCAAATATTGACTTACGAGCGTTCCAGAAGTTCTTTGTGAACTTGCTGGTTGCTGGAAGCTGTTCGTGCTCGTGTGGGGCGAATAAAGCTTTGAGCAATGGTGGTTCATTCACCGCAGCATCTCATTCTCGCCTGTCATCGCTACTGTTGCCTTTTACAGTAACTTCTTTTTAGAAGCTCTACTGTTGATAGTCGCTTGCATAAAGTCTCTTTAGATTTTTTGTGTATTACGTAGAATCTTTTTAGATCCTCGTAATTCAGAATCCTCTAGGATCTCTGTTGCACATCTTCTTTAAGGTGTTGCATTTGAAACGTTGTTTGTACAATTGTTTCAGTTTCAGAATTTTCCATCGAAAATTGTGCCTCGGCACTAACAATCTCAAAGCTTTATTGAGAAGATAGATAATTCTCGTGCTTCGCTCATCGATACCGACTTTAACAAGTTGGAGAAATTCGATGGCGAACACTTCCAGATATGGAGACGAAAGGTCATTTTAAATCTTCAACTCGTGAATGTTGATCACGTGCTGTCAGAAGAAGAACCGATCGTTCCAACCACTGGATCTGCTGCGGCTGTGGCCGCTGCTACGACCAAGCAAACGAAGTGGAAGAGAGAAAACAGTATATACAAACTACTGATACTCAATTCCATGGAAGACTCTCTGGCAGAGTCCTACTCCAAGAAGACATCTGCCAAAGAGATATGGGACTCCTTGGGAAAGCTCAATGAAGATGACGAGAACCGGTCCAAGATCTTCCTGGTAAAAAATACCACAAGTGGACCTTCGAAGACGAGAAGGCGATGCTGCCCCGAGTGAAGGAGTTTCTGAAGTTGCGTCAGAAACTAGAAGACGAGAACATGCCCCTCGTCGACAAGTTTGTCGTTGGAGGGATCGTCGCGAAACTTCCTATAGAATGGAGCAACTTCTATGCAAGGATGCATCAAAAGAAGTTGGAAATTAGCTTGGAAGATTTCTTGCAAGAGATCCATGTTGAGGACGAGATGCGCTCTCAACAGAAGATGGATACTCTGTCCAAACAACTGGTGAAGGCAAATCTGGTCCAAACCAGAGAGTACCAGGGGAAGCAGACTGCTTCTCATCGCAAAAAGAAGGACTTCACGAATCTGAAAGTGAAGGGTCCTACTTTCAAGCAGCAGAAGTCCAAGTCCCATGTGACTTACTTTAATTGTGGCAAGAAGGACCACTACAAATCCGAATGCAAGTCCAAGCCCAAAGAACAAGGTGAGCCTAGTAAGGTTTCTATGATTACTAATCTAGTTGCCATGATAGCACAGGTTGCAACTGTGGGGGCTGACTTGGACTGGTGGATAGACACTGGTGCGACTTGCCATGTCTGTTCAGACAAAGACTGGTTCATCTCTTATGAGCTAACTTCAGAGAAGGTCATAATGGCAAACCAGGCACAAGCTGAAGTACTGGGGATCGGGACGGTGGAGCTGAAACTCACATCGGGGAACACTCTGACGCTTCAAGGTGTGAAGCATGTTCCAGTAATTGCTAAGAACATGATCTCTGGAAGTCTGCTCTGCAACGCAGGCTTGAGGATGGACATCAATGCTGGCCAGTTGGTGATGTCCAAGAAGGGTACATTCTTCGGGAAAGCTTTCCAAACTGAAGGAATGTACAAGATTCAGCTTGTTGTAACCCAGCATGATAATATAAATGCAATCACTTTTTCTGATTATTCTCTTGAGTTGTGGCATAATAGGCTAGGACATGTTCATTGTAAAAGGATTAACAGAATGTCTAGTCTAGGACTTATCTCCAAGTATGGGGGTAAGGTAGAGAAATACGAAGTATGTGCTCAGACGAAGATCACAAGGAAACCCTTTCACAGGGTCCATCGAAGCACAGATCTTCTGGAGTTGGTTCACTCAGATATCTGTGACTCCAAACAATTCTCTACAAAGGCGGGGATGAAGTATTTCATTACTTTTATCGATGGCTTCTCAAAGTATGCCTTCGTCTACTTGCTCAAGTCTAAAGACGAAGCATTCGAAAAGTTCAAGGAGTTCAGGGCCGAGGCTGAGCGACAAACTGGACAACAACTCAAGAAGTTAAGGAGTGATCGAGGCGGAGAGTATCAGTCTCCTGAATTCTTATCATTCTGCAAAGAACATGGAATCATCAATGAGACAACGGCTCCGTACTCTCCTCAATCCAATGGAGTAGCAGAAAGGAAGAACAGAACGTTGACAGAGATGATGACCTCCATGCTGTTGACTGCGGGTCTTCCAAAGTGCTACTGGGGAGAAGCTGCACTAACGGCAACGTTTATTCTGAACAGAGTGCCATATGCAACTTCCGACATAACTCCTCATAAACTCTGGTTCAAAGTCAGACCTAACTTGAATGTCATTTGAGTGTAGGGGTGTCTGGCTTATGTGAAGCTCCCAGATCTGAAGATTCAGAAGCTGGGGACAAGGACTACGAAGGCGATCTTCTTGGGGTATGCCGAGAAGAGTGATGCTCGGAGATTCCTTGATATCGAGTCAAACCATATCACCGAATCTCGCGATACTGAATACTTTGAAGACAAGTTTGTGAAACACAAGAATATTGTTCTCGCGGATCTTCCGAAGAATGATGAGGGTACAAAGCAGACAGAAGTCTTTAATGAACCAGTAGTCCAAGATGAAGCTGTCGTCAAGGAGACACCAGCTGAACCAGAACTCGCTGAGCCGTCAACTAAGCGAACGAGGAGGCCGAAAGTCTTCGGAGATGACTTTATAACCTATCATGTGGAAGCAGATCCGCTTACCTATGATGAGACGATGAAGACCAGAGATGATGTATTCTAGAAGGAGGCGATAGACAACGAGATTGACTTAATCACCTCCAACAACACATGGGTATTGGTTGACCTGCCAGAAGGAGCAAGACCCATCGGATGCAAATGGATCTTCAAGAAGAAGATGAAAACAGATGGAACCATTGAAAAGTTCAAGGCCAGGCTAGTGGCCAAGGGGTTTGCTCAGAAGCAGGGGATCGACTACTTTGACACTTATGCTCCAGTAGCTCGGATGACAACCATCAGATTGTTAATTGCTCTAGCAGCAATACACAAGCTGGTGATACATCAGATGGATGTGAAAACGACATTCCTTAATGGCGAGCTGACCGAAGAGATCTACATAAAACAACCAGAAGGTTTTGTCGTCAGAGGTCTGGAAGACAAAGTCTGCAAGTTGATGAAGTCTCTGTATGGTTTGAAACAAGCTCCCAAAATATGGCATGAGAAGTTTGACAAGGTGATAAGGTCAAATGGCTACAGGGTCAGTGAAACAGACAAGTGTGTCTATACGAAGTTTGCTGACAGAAGAGGAGTAATCGTATGTCTTTACGTGTACGACATGCTAATCCTAGGTACGGATTTAAGCTGCGTCACAGAGACAAAGAAATTCCTCTCGACCAAGTTCAGTATGAAGGACTTCGGGGATGCCGACGTAATCTTGGGGCTCATGATCATCCGGACAGGCACTGGAATAGCGCGGTCACAATCTCATTATATTGAGAAGATGCTCACTCGCTACGGGTATCAAGATCTTTCTATTATTGATACACCGTACCGGAGTGATCAGAAGCTGGAGCCAAATTCGAGGGAAAGCGTCAGGCAGTTAGAGTACGCTAGCGTCATCGGAAGCTTGATGTACGCTACTACTGCCACAAGGCCTGACATAGATTTTGCAGTGGGAATGCTGAGTCCGTTCACTAGCAATCCAGGCATTGAGCACTGGAAAGCTGTGAAGCGTGTTATAAGATATCTCAAGAAAACTCAGACATATGCACTTTTCTACAGCGGAGATCCGTCAGTAGTGGAAGGATTCAGTGATGCTAGCTGGTGTTCAGGTATGGAGAGCGAGTATTCCAAAGGTGGATTTGTATTCGCCATCGGCGGAGCTGCTATATCGTAGAAGTCGAAGAAGCAGACTATGTTATCTCGCTCCTCCATGGAATCTGAATTCTTTGCATTGGATGCTGCTGCAAATGAAGCAGAGTAGCTTCGGGAGCTCATGTATGATCTTCCGGTGGTTGGGGCTCAGATACCGGCAATACTGATATACTGTGACAACCAGGCGACAGCAGCAGTGGCATCAAATGAACTCTTTAACAAGAAGAAGAGGACGGTGCGGTTGAAGCACAGAGTAGTACACGATCTTATCAAGAGAGGTGTTATTGCAGTGATTGATGTTCGGAGTCAGGAGAACCTGGCGGATCCGTTCACCAAGGGCCTCAAGCGCCAGCTGGTCGATGACATAACTTGTAAAATGGGCTTGAAGGCATTCTGATATTGTATTATTGTATTCCTACCATAAAGTTTTATGCTATTAGTTCAAAGATTTATCTACTAGGCATCTAGCTTTTGGTTCAAGGGAGGACCACTAATCGAAAGAATATTAGAAACGGTGGGTACATATTCTATTGGACATGGAGAGGTTACGGACCTATAACCACTGTTGTCTACTATTCTTTTCTGCGGAAAATGGTTTCTGTGGGAAGGTTGGCTTAAATGCCTTAATGAGTTCTCAGGCAGAGTGAATGCCTGGAGTGCTTTACAGGAAGCACGGTAGCGCAGCACTACAAGGAGTGTAACTCCATGCTATAGTGGGGTGATTCCACCATGAGGTTCCCAGGAAGGGGTAATGCCTCGGCTTTGCAAGCCAAGTCACAGCGGAGTAGCACCGCAAATAGGCAGGTAGCCTAATGCTGTATGATAATCGTAATAAAGAGAAGTAGACAGCACTATAAAGAGGACGATGTCTTCATGTTACAGTGGCATGACACCACGAAGAGGTACCAGGTAGGGTAAAGCCTCGGCTTTGCGAGCCATGTCATAGCGGCGTAACACCGTACGGAAGCACAAGGCTTCATGCTGGATAGTTTGGCACTACAAAGAGGCCTGTGACCTCATGCTACAGTAGTATGACACTACGATGAGGTACCCAGGTGGGGTAAAGCCTCGTCTTTAAGCCATGTCATAGCGGCGTAGCATCGCAAAGAAGCGCAATGCTTCATGCCATGACTCTTTACAAAGAACTCACCTATAGTGTATAGACAGAGATATCAGGCCGTCTCTTGAGGGTAAACTTGTAGACGCCCAAAAATTATACACTGAAACCAGGCTGGCATAAGGCCTTCAATGTGCAGCCAGAAGCACAGTTGATGTCATTATGTGAGTAGAAAGAATTACAGTTATGGTGCAGAATTCAAGGCTTAGTCCATTCTTGTATCATGCTGTTATTTAACCTATGCGGGAAGATTCAAGTCGTAGCGACATCTCTCCTAATGCATGATGGACAGTCACTGTGGAGAACGCTCAACCCATATATTGAGATATGTGGGGGATTGTTGGTATTTTTGCCTTTGGACTAGAAAAAATAGTCCCACATCGGCTACACCAAATGGTGGGTATCTCAATATAATGTATTGCTTGTGTTGAGGTGTGCACATGAGGTGTAGTGGGGCACAAGTTTGTGCCATGTGGAAGTATTTTCCTAGAAGGAAAAAGGATTAAATCCAACAAGGATGCAAGTTAATTTTTGTTGTGCGGACTCGGACTCGAACATGGACTTCAGGATGTCTCGTGCTTGTACGGGAGTGTTCGGGGGGGTAGGCGTGGACTGGCACACTTCTATGCTGATTGTAGGATGATCTAAAATATCAAACTCTATTTTTGAGTATTGGTATTTTAGTCCCACATCGGATAGGAGAAGAGGTGAAGTCTCAACTCTACTCTATAAATAGAGCCCCTTGGCCTCCTTTGAAAGATGCATAAGAAGAGAGTTGAGGGAGTTTGTTAAGTCCAGGAAGCCCGTTCAAGTCTCAAATATTGACTTACGAGCGTTCCAGAAGTTCTTCGTGAACTTGCTGGTTCCTGGAAGCTGTTCGTGCTCGTGTGGGGCGAATAAAGCTTTGAGCAACGGTGGTTCATTCACCCCAGCATCTCATTCTCGCCTGTCATCGCTGCTGTTGCCTTTTACAGTAACTTCTTTTTAGAAGCTCTACTGCCGATAGTCGCTTGCATAAAGTCTCTTTAGATTTTTTGTGTATTACGTAGAATCTTTTTAGATCCTCGTAATGCAGAATCCTCCAGGATCTCTGTTGCACATCTTCTTTAAGGTGTTGCATTTGAAACGTTGTTTGTACAATTGTTTCAGTTTCAGAATTTTCCATCGAAAATTGTGCCTCGGCACTAACAATCTCAAAGCTTTATTGAGAAGATGGATAATTCTCGTGCTTCGCTCATCGATACCGGCTTTAACAAGTTGGAGTAATTCGATGGCGAACACTTCCAGATATAGAGACGAAAGGTCACTTTAAATCTTCAACTCGTGAATGTTGATCACGTGCTGTCAGAAGAAGAACTGATCGTTCCAACCATTGGATCTGCTGCGGCTGTGGCCGCTGCTACGACCAAGCAAGCGAAGTGGAAGAGGGAAAATAGTATATAAAAACTACTGATACTCAATTCCATGGAAGACTCTCTGGCAGAGTCCTACTCCAAGAAGACATCTGCCAAAGAGATATGGGACTCATTGGGAAAGCTCTATGAAGATGACGAGAACCGGTCCAAGATCTTCATGGCAGAAAAATACCACAAGTGGACCTTCGAAGACGAGAAGGCGATGCTGCCCCAAGTGAAGGAGTTTCTGAAGTTGCGTCAGAAACTAGAAGACGAGAACATGCCCTTCGTCGAAAAGTTTGTCGTTGGAGGGATCGTCGCGAAACTTCCTACAGAATGGAGCAAC
Organism: Iris pallida; assembly: GCA_029216955.1. Classification (NCBI taxonomy): domain Eukaryota; kingdom Viridiplantae; phylum Streptophyta; class Magnoliopsida; order Asparagales; family Iridaceae; genus Iris; species Iris pallida. The sequence goes on from JANAVB010027995.1 coordinate 2,045,872, forward strand.
TTCTATGCAAGGATGCATCGAAAGAAGATAAAAATTAGCTTGAAAGATTTCTTGCAAGAGATCCATGTTCAAGACGAGATGCGCTCTCAACAGAAGATGGATACTCTGTCCAAACAACTGGCGAAGGCAAATCTGGTCCAAACCAGAGAGTACCAGGGGAAGCAGGCTGCTTCTCATCGCAAAAAGAAGGACTTCACGAATCTGAAAGTGAAGGGTCCTGCTTTCAAGCAGCAGAAGTCCAAGTCCCATGTGACTTGCTTCAATTGTGGCAAGAAGGGCCACTACAAATCCGAATGCAAGTCCAAGCCCAAAGAACAAGGTTGTTAGGGTTATATACTAAAAGCATCACTTTTGTAGTAACCTTATTTCCTTAAATTTTGAATGAGAATCATATGGGCAAATGTTTGCATATTGTATTTGTTGCAAGTGTTAATGTAAATGACTAATATTCTATATTATAGATAATATGGTGTGTGGTGTCACACAGAAGATCATATTATCAGTTTCCTATGGAGTATATAAATAGTTCACAACCTAGATGGACTTGGACAATCTATTGGAAAGGTTGTAGTGTAATCTGGTATTAGTCTATCTTGACTATAGGTTTACACTAGTACACTTTGTGTGTATTGAACAGGACCACTTGAGGTTGTTCTCTTTGTACTGACTACATAAGTGAACAAACACCTCTGTTATTATGGATGCTTGTACTCTTAAATCCGGATATAATAACGGACATGTATATGCAATGTGTATTACTTTGACTCATAAAAGAGTGAGATTCATTATGGATCAATAACCTCTATGAATTGGGTAATAACATTGTATGTATGATGGGCTGTTGATTATAAATGGAATCCATGTCCCAATACATCGGGTTGATAATGTCCTCTTAAGGAGCTCATAAGGATTGTCATGTAAACCCTGTAGGTGGATTATATCCGATATGACAAATAAAGTTGAGCGGTACTACTTAAGGATAAAAGATGTCGAATCAATATAGTTGTCAGTAACTTAATTGATCGACGGAAATACGATATCTTAACATGGGGAGCCAAACGAGCATATAATAAAAGGAGCCCACAAACATAATTTGGGATTAGGGAGGTAGTGCAATAATAGCTCATTAGTGGACCGAGCTATTGCTAAAAGGCCTGGATTGTGTGTTCGGGCTGAACACGGGATATCCAGATCCGTTAGGAGGCCTAACCCTAATTTCTTCTCATGGTCCCTGCCGTAGCCTATATATATCCTCTATTCTTTGGCCGCTAGATTACTAATCAGAAATCTAAAATTTTCTCTAAATTCGTGATTCACGTAAGGAAAGAAAGAGAGTGCTGCCAAGAAGAAGAAAAGGTTGGGAGATCGTCGCCCACACGACGTCCTACTCGAGGAAGGAATACGTGCAGAAGATCTTGAGATCGTCCGCTCGAGATTGCCAGGAATTACTTGTCTCCTTTCCGTCGCAGGTATAATTCGTGAACCCTAGTTTCCGCCTATGAAGGATTAGAACACGTATTAGATCTGTTTAACTTTCTATCGATCAATACGCACACCAAAGAAAGGGTCCTGGGAATCCCCAATTCCATCAATTGGTATCAGAGCCACTTTGGATCTACGTATTAATTGATACGTCCATGTTGTCCAATAAAACTTGCGCTATGTAATAGTCGGTAGATGTAGATCTGTTCTAACTCGATTTTACAGGCATCTTAGATCCAACTATTATGGTCCAATGCATATTTTTTGATTGTGTTGTTTAAACCACGGATATGTCGTAGATATTGTTGTTGCTGTGGATGTAATTAAAATCACGAGGGTTGATCGTGCTTATTAATTTAATTTTTCAATCTAGATTATGTGTGAACTCCTTCGAGAGACATAGGATTGATGTAATTTTAATTATTTTTGATCAATCGTGATGGCGGTGGTGGCTGTTTCTGACGCCGGACGAGATGCTGGGTTTAAGCAATCCAGAGGCAGACAGATGATTTTCGATGAAGGAATCGACAGCCAAAATTTGGTCCAGAGGTAGGTCGAACCCCGTATAGATCTGCGCAGTGCCAAATTTTGGATTCGGATAGTTGAGGACGGAGCAGCAAAGATGACCATAATAGTTGGATATTTTCTCTTATTTTTTGTCATTTTGCTTTTTCTAATTATGCATGTTTATTATTGTGTGGTTGTTTTTTTTTGAAAAACCAAGCCTACATTAATAATGACAACATGGACATAATATCAACTAGTAGAAAAACTCTCATTGTTAAATAACTAAGTGGGAGAGGATTTTTATTTAGTATAAATCCTATGGTCTCCATTACTGGTTTGTAGGTGATGTAATTATACTTGCGTTTTGGCTTTAGTGCTTTCCTCCATATCGGATGAGTATAATTATGGATCACCAGTACAAACTTCCTTAGGGATAATTGTAGAAAGTTACCTAGTATGTGTTCACTTCTCTATCTGAAGGAACTCATTACAAGGTAATGGACTTAGTATTAAGTAATGGTATACACTTAGATACAAATAATGGTATCCTCCCCATCGGAGTCACTGCTATTATTTGTATGACCAGAGCAAGACCAGCATATTAATTTTATTTGTCATAAAATTATATTGACATGATAGTAAAATTAATAAGAAAAATCTACTTGAACAAAGTTGAATTTGTATACGTCCACACTATCGTGGCATGCTAAATTCATGGTGTTCAAGGTGTTGGTGAATTTCTTATTATTGTTTTGATGGAATCAATATTTAGTTAATTCAAAAAGTTTTTTTTTGCCCTACATAATTTTATTTATGTGATTCTCAGGATTTCAAAAATGGGTTCTTTCAGTCCACTTATGGTGATTCTTAAAGAAAACAAACTTACCAGACCTAATTATATTGACTAGAAACGTAATTTAGACATTGTTCTGACTGCTGAGGAGTACAAATATGTACTTGTTGAGGAATGCCCACCTAAGCCTGATGCTAACTCTGATGAAGAGGTCAAAGAGGCTTATAAGAAGTGGAAAAAGGCAGATGAGATGGCACGGTGTTACATTCTGGCATCTATGTCAAATGTACTGCAACATCAGCATCAGGCCATGGCCATAGCTTATGACATGATGTATAACCTCAAGGAACTCTTCGGACGTCAGAGTAGAGCAGCTAGGCAGTTTGTTATGAAATATTTGATGAATACAAAAATGGCTGAGGGCACACCAGTAAGGGATCATGTTCTCAAGATGATGGGTCATCTGAATGAGATGGAGATCCTTGGAGCTGAAATCGATGGGGAAACCCAGGTCGATATCATTCTCGGGACTCTGCCTAAAAGTTTTGGCAATTTTTGCCTTAATTACAACATGAACAAAAGGTTGTATATTTTGGCAGAACTTGCAAAAGAGCTACAGGATGCTGAATCTCTCTTTAGGCAGAGTGGTCATGTTTTTGTTTCTGAAAAGGCTTCTACTTCTAAGCCAAAAGGCGGTAAGAAGAAGAATAACATTCAGAAATAGGCAAACTCAGCAAAGAAGGGCATGGGACCTCAAGGCGCGATGAAAAAGCTGAAAGGCAAATGTTTCAAGTGCAAAGGGTCAGGATATTGGAAGACTGATTGTCCACTTCTCAAACAAGGGAACAAACAAGGTATATCTCATTTACTAGTAGTTAAAACATGTTTAGCGGTGTTATCTTCCGGCACCTGGTGTGTAGATACAGGAGCCACTAATCATGTTTGCAATACATTGCAGGGGTTCCAGGAAACCAGACGGCTCAGTGATGGAGAGATATGCTTGTTCATGGGTGATGCTACAAAAGTATCAGTCATTGCATTAGGAGATGTTACTTTATCTTTTGGTAGAAATAAGTCTTTGACATTGAGAGATTGTCTTTATGCACCTTCACTTAGAAGGAATTTAGTTTCTGTTTCTATGTTAGTTAAGGATGGATATTCAGTTTATTTTAATGACAATATTGTTATTAGAAAGAATAAACATTTTATCTGTTCTGGTGCATTGGTTGATAATTTGTATGTCATTAATCCTATTTCACCCACAATGCAACTTATGGAAATGAATAATATGTCATCTAACTTAAATAAGAGAAAAGAACCTTCTTGTACGAACCAAACATATCTTTGGCACTTACGATTGGGGCATATTAACCTAAGAAGGATTCAAAGACTAGTTGAAGATGGACCTTTGAGTTCATTGGAAGTGGAGGCACTACCAGTCTGTGAATCCTGCTTGGAAGGTAAAATGACCAAAAGGCCTTTTACGGTAAAGGGGTATAGGGCCAAAGATGTGTTGGAATTGGTTCATTCTGATTTATGTCGACCCATGACTATCTAAGCTAGAGGTAGCTTTGAATATTTTGTCATATTTATTGACGATTATTCAAGGTATGGATACATTTATTTGATGCGCCATAAGTCTGAGTGCTTTGAGAAATTCAAAGAGTACAAGGCTGAAACGGAGAAACGTCATAGAAAATATATCAAGTCATTACGATCAGATCGTGGTGGCGAGTACCTCTTTGGAGAGTTTAGGAATTATTTATCAGAGGCTGGAATTGCATCCTAATTGACTGCACCTGGAACGCCCCAACAGAATGGTGTAGCCGAAAGAAGGAATAGAACTCTTATGGAGATGGTTAGATCAATGATGAGTTATTCGGATTTGCCAGATTCGTTTTGGGGATATGCCTTAGAGACTGCAGCTTATATTTTGAACTTGGTTCCTTCTAAGTCAGTACCTCTTACTCCCACAGAGCTGTAGATTGGGCGTAAGCCTAGTCTGAAACATGTTCGCATTTGGGGTAGTCCAGCACATGTGCTGAATGGAAAAGCAGATAAGTTAGAATCTCGTACAGAAGTACGCTTGTTTGTAGGCTATCCAAGAGGAACGAAAGGAGGTTTATTTTATAGTCCTAAGGATCAGAAGGTCATTGTTAGCACCAATGCCCGATTCTTAGAGGAAGACTATGTGACGAACCAGAAACCCATAAGTAGAGTTGTTCTAGAAGAACTGAGATGTGAGACACCAAGTACTTCAGTACCAGCAGTACAAGAGGATGAACCACAAATAACTGTACAACGTGTCACAAATGTCACACTACAACCGATAGTGCCTCGTCGTAGTGGGAGGGTTGTGATACAACCTGATAGATATATGTTCTTGGGAGAGTCGTCAGACTTCGTCCCTGAGGAACAAGATTATGATCCCTGTACCTACAATGAAGCACTCCAAGATAAAGATGCAGAGTCTTGGCAAAAAGCAATAATATCTGAAATAGAATTTATGGATTCTAATCAGGTCTGTAGAACCACCCGTTGGTGTAAAAGCCATTGGATGCAAGTGGGTCTATAAGAAAAAAAAGAGGATCAGATGGTAAGGTTGAAACCTTTAAAGCTCGGCTTGTAGCAAAAGGTTTTACTCAAAGAGAGGGTATCGATTATGAGGAAACCTTTTCTCCTGTAGCCATGCTTAAGTCTATTCGGATTCTTTTATCTATTATAGCTCATCTCGATTATGAGATTTGGCAAATGGATGTCAAGACAGCTTTCCTTAATGGAAGTCTTGAGGAAGACATCTATATGAAGCAACCAGACGGGTTCATTGAAAAGGGCCAGGAGCATCTTGTTTGTAAGCTCAAAAAGTCCATTTATGGACTTAAGCAAGCTTCCAGATCTTGGAACATCTGTTTTGATCAGGTGATAAAATCCTATGGATTTGATCAATGTCAGGATGAATCATGTGTATACAGAAAGTGTGACGGAAACATGGTGGTGTTCCTAGTACTTTATGTAGATGACATCTTGCTCAATGGAAACGATGTGAAGGTATTATCTGATGTAAGGGTATGGTTATCCAAACAGTTTGATATGAAGGACTTAGGAGAAGTAGGCCACATCCTTGGGATCAAAGTTCTACGAGATCGCAAGAAAAGGATGTTGGGCTTATCCCAAGCTTCCTATATCGATACTGTACTAACTCGTTTTAGTATGCAAAATTCTAAGAAAGGTTTCTTACCTTTTAGACATGGAATTGCTCTATCAAAGGAGCAGTATCCGAGGACACCTAAAAAGATAGAGAATATGAAGGCAGTTCCTTATGCTTCAGCAGTAGGAAGCTTAATGTATGTAATGCTATGTACGAGACCAGACATCTGCTTTGCCGTAGGCATGGTCAGCAGATATCAGTCTAACCCAGGACAAGAGCACTGGACTGCCGTAAAGCATATTTTGAAGTACCTGAAAAGGACTAAAGAGTATATGCTAGTTTACCAGGCAGATAGTTTAGTTCCCTTGGGGTATACAGACTCAGATTTTCAGCCAGATAGGGATTCCAGAAAATCTACCTCAGGTTATGTGTTTACTTTGGGAGGTGGAGCTATTGTGTGGAGGAGTATCAAGCAAAAATGTATTGCTGATTCCACCATGGAAGCCGAGTATGTGGCAGCCTCTGAGGCAGCCAAAGAAGCGATTTGGCTCAGAAACTTTCTATTGGACTTGGATGTGGTACCTAGTTTGCCTAAGTCTATTACACTTTATTGTGATAATAGTGGTGCAGTTGCAAACTCGAAGGAACCACGAGCCCATAAGACAGGCAAACACATTGAGCGCAAGTACCACCTGATACGAGATTTCGTAAAGAAAGGAAAAGTTGCTGTGATCAAGATAGCATCAGCCGACAACCTAGCTGATCCCTTTACAAAGAGCTTACCAGCTAAGGCTTTTGACAGTCATGTTGAGGGAATGGGAGTCAGATGTGTAGCAGCATGGCTTTAAGTATAAGTGGGAGATTTGTAACAGTATACTGAAAAGCAATGCTTTGAGTATAAGTGGGAGATTGTTAGGGTTATATACTAAAAGCATCACTTTTGTAGTAACCTTATTTCCTTAAATTTTGAATGAGAATCATATGGGCAAATGTTTGCATATTGTATTTGTTGCAAGTGTTAATGCAAATGTCTAATATTCTATATTGTAGATAATATGGTGTGTGGTGTCACACAAAAGATCATATTATCAGTTTTCTATGGAGTATATAAATAGTTCACAACCTATATGGACTTGGACAATCTATTGGAAAGGTTGTAGTATAATCTGATATTAGTCTATCTTGACTATAGGTTTACACTAGTACACTTTGTATGTATTGAACAGGACCACTTGAGGTTGTTCTCTTTGTACTGACTACATAAGTGAACAAACACCTCTGTTATTATGGATGCTTGTACTCTTAAATCCAGATATAATAACGGACATGTATATGCAATATACATTACTTTGACTCATAAAAGAGTGAAATTTATTATGGATCAATAACCTCTATGAATTGGGTAATAACATTGTATGTATGATGGGCTGTTGATTATAAATAGAATTCATGTCCCGATACATCGGGTTGATGATGTCCTCTTAAGGAGCTCATAAGAATTGTCATATAAACCCTGCAGGTGGATTATATCCGACATGACAAATAAAGTTGAGCGGTACTACTTAAGGATAAAAGATGTCGAATCAATATAGTTGTCAGTAACTTAATTGATCGACGGACATACGATATCTTAGTATGGGGAGCCAAACGAGCATATAATAAAAGGAGCCCACAAACATAATTTGGGATTAGGGAGGTAGTTCAACAATAGCTCATTAGTGGACCGAGCTATTGTTAATAGGCCTGGATTGTGTGTTCGGGCTGAACACGGGATATCCAGATTCGTTAGGAGGCCTAACCCTAATTTCTCCTCATGGTCCCTACCGTAGCCTATGTATATCCTCTATTCTCTGGCCGCTAGATTACTAATCAGAAATCTAAAAAAATTTCTAAATTCGTGATTCACGTAAGGAGAGAAAGAGAGTGCAGCCAAGAAGAAGAAAAGGTTGGGAGATCGTCGCCCACACGACGTCCTACTCGAGGAAGGAATACGTGCAGAAGATCTTGAGGTCGTCCGCTCGAGATTGCCAGGAATTACTTGTCTCCTTTTCGTCGCAGGTATAATTCGTGAACCCTAGTTTCCGCCTATGAAGGGTTAGAATACGTATTAGATCTGTTTAACTTTCTATCGATCAATACGCACACCAAAGGAAGGGTCCTGGGAATCCCCAGTTCCATCAAAGGTGAGCCTAGTAAGGTTTCTATGATTACTAATCTAGTTGCCATGATAGCACAGGTTGCAACTGTGGGGGCTGACGTGGACTGGTGGATAGACACTGGTGCGACCTGCCATGTCTGTTCAGACAAAGACTGGTTCGTCTCTTATGAGCCAACTTCATAGAAGATCATAATGGCAAACCATGCAAAAGCTGAAGTACTGGGGATCGGGACGGTGGAGCTGAAACTCACATCGGGGAACACTCTGACGCTTCAAGGTGTGAAGCATGTTCCAGTAATTGCTAAGAATCTGATCTCTGGAAGTCTGCTCTGCAACGCAGGCTTGAGGATATACATCAATGCTGGCCAGTTGGTGATGTCCAAGAAGGGTACATTCTTCGGGAAAGCTTTCCAAACTGAAGGAATGTACAAGGTTCAGCTTGTTGTAACCCAGCATGATAATATAAATGCAATCACTTTTTCTGATTATTCTCTTGAGTTGTGGCATAATAGGCTAGGACATGTTCATTATAAAAGGACTAACAGAATGTCTAGTCTAGGACTTATCTCCAAGTGTGGGGGTAAGGTAGAGAAATGCGAAGTATGTGCTCAGACGAAGATCACAAGGAAACCCTTTCACAGGGCCCATCGAAGCACAGATCTTCTGGAGTTGGTTCACTCAGATATCTGTGACTTCAAACAATTCTCTACAAAGGCCGGGATGAAGTATTTCATTACTTTCATCGATGACTTCTCAAAGTATGCCTTCGTCTACTTGCTCAAGTCTAAAGACGAAGCATTCGAGAAGTTCAAGGAGTTCAGGACCGAGGCTGAGCGGCAAACTGGACAACAACTCAAGAGGTTAAGGAGTGATCGAGACGGAGAGTATCGGTCTCATGAATTCTTATCATTCTGTAAAGAACATGGAATCATCAATGAGACAACGGCTCCGTACTCTCCTCAATCCAACGGAGTAGCAGAAAGGAAGAACAGAATGTTGACAGAGATGATGAACTCCATGTTGTTGATTGCGGGTCTTCCAAAGTGCTACTGGGGAGAAGCTGCACTAACGGCAACGTTCATTCTGAACAGAGTGCCATATGCAACTTTCGACATAACTCTACATAAACTCTGGTTCAAAGTCAGACCTAACTTGAATGTCATTCGAGTGTGGGGGTGTCTGGCTTATGTGAAGCTCCTGTATCTGAAGATTCAGAAGCTGGGGACAAGGACTACAAAGGCGATCTTCTTGGGGGATGCCGAGAAGAGTGATGCTCGAAGATTCCTTGATATCGAGTCAAACCATATCATCGAATCTCGCGATACTGAATACTTTAAAGACAAGTTTGCGAAACACAAGAATATTGTTCTCGCGGATCTTCCTGAGAATGATGAGGGTACAAAGCAGACAGAAGTCTTTAATGAACCACTAGTCCAAGATGAAGCTGTCGTCAAGGAGACACCAGCTGAACCAGAACTCGCTGAGCCGTCAACTAAGCGAACAAGAAGGCCGAAGGACTTCGGAGATGACTTCGTCACCTATCATATGGAAGCAGATCCGCTTACCTATGATGAGGCGATGAAGACCAGAGATGCTGTATTCTGAAGGAGGCGATAGACAACGAGATTGACTCAATCACCTCCAACAACACATGGGTATTGGTTGACCTGCCAGAAGGAGCAAGACCCATCGGATGCAAATAGATCTTCAAGAAAAAGATGAAAGCAGATGGAACCATTGACAAGTTCAAGGCCAGGCTAGTGGCCAAGGGGTTTACTCAGAAGCAGGGGATCGACTACTTTGACACTTATGCTCCAGTAGCTCGGATGACAACCATCAGATTGTTAATTGCTCTAGCAGCAATACACAAGCTGGTGATACATCAGATGGATGTAAAAACGGCATTCCTTAATAGTGAGCTGACCGAAGAGATCTACATGCAACAATCAGAAGGTTTTGTCGTCAGAGGTCTGGAAGACAAAGTCTGCAAGTTGATGAAGTCTCTGTATGGTTTGAAACAAGCTCCCAAAATATGGCATGAGAAGTTTGACAAGGTGATAAGGTCAAATGGCTACAGGGTCAGTAAAACAGACAAGTGTGTCTATACGAAGTTTGCTGACGGAAGAGGAGTAATCGTATGTCTTTACATGGACGACATGCTAATCCTAGGTACGGATTTAAGCTGCGTCACAGAGACAAAGAAATTCCTCTCGACCAAGTTCAGTGTGAAGGACTTGGGGGATGCCGACATAATCTTGGGGCTCAAGATCATCCGGACAGGCACTAGAATAGCGCTGTCATAATCTCATTATATTGAGAAGATGCTCACTCGCTACGGGTATCAAGATCTTCCTGTTATTGATACACCGTACCAGAGTGATCAGAAGCTGGAGCCAAATTCGAGGGAAAGCATCAGGCAGTTGGAGTACACTAGCGTCATCGGAAGCTCGATGTACGCTACTACTGCCACAAGGCCTGACATAGCTTTTGTAGTGGGAATGCTGAGTCGGTTCACTAGCAATCCAGGCGTTGAGTACTGGAAAGCTGTGAAGCGTGTTATGAGATATCTCAAGAAAACTCAGACATATGCACTTTTCTACAGCGGACATCCGTCAGTAGTGGAAGGCTTCAGTGATGCTAGCTCGTGTTCAGATATGGAGAGCGAGTATTCCACAGGTAGATTTGTATTCGCCATGGGCGGAGCTGCTATATCATGGAAGTCGAAGAAGCAGACTATGTTATCTCGCTCCTCCATGGAATCTGAATTCTTTGCATTGGATGCTGCTGCAGATGAAGTAGAGTGGCTTTGGAAGCTCATGTATGATCTTTCGGTGGTTGGGGCTCAGATACCGACAATACCGATATACTGCAACAACCAGGCGGCAGCAGCAGTGGCATCAAATGAACTCTTTAACGGAAAGAAGAGGACGGTACGGTTGAAGCACAGAGCAGTACACGATCTTATCAAGAGAGGTGTTATTGCAGTGATTGATGTTCGGAGTCAGGAGAACCTGGCGGATCCGTTCACCAAGGGCCTCAAGCGCCAGCTGGTCGATGACACAACTTGTAAAATGGGCTTGAAGGCATATTGATATTGTATTATTGTATTCCTACCATAAAGTTTTATGCTATTAGTTCAAAGATTTATCTACTAGGCATCTAGCTTTTGGTTCAAGGGAGGACCACTAATCGAAAGAATATCAGAAACGGTGGGTACATGTTCTATTGGACATGGAGAGGTTACGGACCTATAACCACTGTTGTCTACTATAGTTTTCTGTGGAAAACGGTTTCTGTGGGAAGGTTGGCTTAAATGCCTTAATGAGTTCTCAGGCAGAGTGAATGCCTGGAGTGCTTTACAGGAAGCACGGTAGCGCAGCACAACAATGAGTGTAACTCCATGCTATAGTGGGATGACTCCACCATGAGGTTCCCAGGAAGGGGTAATGCCTCGGCTTTGCAAGCCAAGTCACAGCGGAGTAGCACCGCAAATAGACAGATAGTCTAATGCTGTATGATAATCGTAATAAAGAGAAGTAGACAGCACTACAAAGAGGACGACGTCCTCATGTTACAGTGGCATGACACCACGAAGAGGTACCAGGTAGGGTAAAGCCTCGGCTTTGTGAGCCATGTCATAGCGGCGTAACACCGCACGGAAGTGCAAGGCTTCATGCTGGGTAGTTTGGCACTACAAAGAGGCCTGTGACCTCATGCTACAGTAGTATGACACTACGATGAGGTACCCGGGTGGGGTAAAGCCTCGGCTTTAAGCCATGTCATAGCGGCGTAGCATCGCAAAGAAGCGCAATGCTTCATGCCATGACTCTTTACAAAGAACTCACATATAGTGTATGGACAGAGATATCAGGCCGTCTCTTGAGGGTAAACTTGTAGACGCCCAAAAATTATACACTGAAACCAGGCTGGCACAAGGCCTTCAATGTGCAGCCAGAAGCACAGTTGATGTCATTATGTGAGTAGGAAGAATTACAGTTATGGTGCAGAATTCAAGGCTTAGTCCATTCTTGTATCATGTTGTTATTTAACCTATGCGGAAAGATTCAAGTCGTAGCGACATCTCTCCTAATACATGATGGGCAGTCACTGTGGGGAACGCTTAACCCATATATTGAGATATGTGGGAGATTATTGGTGTTTTTGCCTTTGGACTAGAAAAATAGTCCCACATCGGCCACACTAAATGGTGAGTATCTCAATATAATGCATTGCTTGTGTTGAGGTGTGCACATGAGGTGTAGTGGGGCACAAGTTTGTGCCATGTGGAAGTATTTTCCTAGAAGGAAAAATGATTAAATCCAACAAGGATGCAAGTTAATTTTTGTTGTGCGGACTCGGACTCGGACACGGACTTCAAGATGTCTCGTGCATGCACGGGAGTGTTCGGGGGGTAGGCGTGGACTGGCACACTTCTATGCTGATTGTGGGATGATCTAAAATATCAAACTCTATTTTTGAGTATTGGTATTTTAGTCCCACATCGGATAGGAGAAGAGGTGAAGTCTCAACTCGACTCTATAAATAGAGCCCCTTGGCCTCCTTTTAAAGATGCACCAAGAAGAGAGTTGAGGGAGTCTGTTAAGTCCAGGAAGCCCGTTCAAGTCTCAAATATTAACTTACGAGCGTTCCAGAAGTTCTTCGTGAACTTGCTGGTTCCTGGAAGCTGTTCGTGCTCGTGTGGGGCGAATAAAGCTTTGAGCAACGGTGATTCATTCACCCCAGCATCTCATTCTCGCCTGTCATCGCTGCTGTTGCCTTTTACAGTAACTTCTTTTTAGAAGCTCTACTGCCGATAGTCGCTTGCACAAAGTCTCGTTAGATTTTTTGTGTATTATGTAGAATCTTTTTAGATCCTCGTAATTCAGAATCCTCCAGGATCTCTGTTGCACATCTTCTTTAAGGTGTTGCATTTAAAACGTTGTTTGTACAATTGTTTATGTTTCAGAATTTTTCATCGAAAATTGTGCCTCGGCACTAACAATCTGTGTAGTGGATAAACTCGGAAAGTCGAAGGGGGACTGAAAGGAGTTCATTTGGAGCTGAATTTTTTGTTTTTCGGAACAATATCAAAGGTGCGGCATACTGCTGGTATGCTTATGGGCATGTTTTTGTTCCAGAACCTTTTTGGAAAAAAAAATCTCTTATAAGCATACATGCGGCATACCATTGGCATATGTCGTTGGGCATGGGCAGAGCCAACTTTGAGCATTTAATCTAATCTTGGTTCGGTTTGAATGAGCAGGATTACTTAATGATTATAGTGACATAAATAGGGATCTCCTAACCTAATTACATCAGTTATTCACCAAAGAGGAGAGATTTCGTAAGTTGCAATCTTCAAGAGAGAGGAAAAAAATTTGGAGAAAAACATTGATGTAGGGGGAGATCGTTAGGAGGGGCTCGCGTCGTCGATTTGACAATCCAATCTTCATTGGGTCTTGTTTTTTTAGTAACATTGTTCAATTCTATTTGTAATATTTTCATCTTTGAAGTGAATGTGGCCATCCTTTTGGACCGGTGGGACAAATTGAAGAAAAATCTGTGTATTTTCCTTATTCACTAGTTAAGCTTTCCGGGTTGGAGTACTCTTATTGCCCCATGGTTTTTTTTTGCCAAGACTTTTCACGTAAAAATTTATTTTTTTGTGTTTTGCTCTTATTTTGTGGATATTGGCATCATGGTACAGGTTTTGCATTTTACTTTTCTCCTCGAGGTTTTCTTCCGATTTGAAAACGGGGTTTATTCTACTGGTTTTATATCCAATGCTAATAATATTCACTTAACATTTTATCTTCAATTTTTTTATAAGTATTGGTTAATAATAGTCACTTTTGGCTAAAATAACTTCAAATTACTCTACCTTCACATTGTCCTTGTAATGTTTTGTGTTTTTTCTTCAAATATCCAAACATTGGTCGAAGGGAGTCCAAGTCTCTGATCTAATATTTTGGGATCTAATAGTTCGTGGTATAAGCCAATAATCGACACAAAAACTACCGAACCAACATCTTTAAACCACTAAAACCCTTCAAAATGACAATTAAGAAGGGTCACATACCGGTTCTGATAATGATACCACGAACCCTATGAGTAAATGTAAGGAAATGTAAACTCATTGATTAAAATTGAGTTTCTGTATTATGGTTAATCAATTATGTAGCATTATAAATTCACAAATGAACATGCAATCATTATATTGTTAATACTTAAACTTGGTATAATCCTAGTATAGATTAATGTTATCATACTTGCAACACTAACAAAAATTGGCTTTTGGGGACAACAAATAATCGTTCTAAAAAATGCTTATACCGTCATAAATGTTATTTGGGATGGATTTAAATAGTGCTATTAGGGTGGCGTAACAAAAATTTAAGGGACGGATTTTTCCGTCCTAGTTGTTGTTAAGGGACGGTTAACCAACCGTCTCAAAAGTTTATGAATTTTCATTTTTGTATGACGGTTCATTAAGTCGTCTCAATAGTTTTCTAAAAAAAGTCGTCTCAAAATAAGTATTTGTAACGGATTAAAATCAGCATAATAATTTAGGGACATATTAAAAAGAGTCAAAAGAATATAGTTCACTTTATGACAGTCCCCAAAAACTTATAACAACTGTTCCAATTATTATAAAATTATTGATTCCTTGTTCTACATATAGAACATACAATTAATTAATTAATATATATATATATATATATATAACAAAAATCATATATAACTAAGTTCTAAAACCTATTGTAGTCTCTAAAGTGCATTAACAAAATAAAGTTTTTATAAAACTTCGTTAAAGGCAATATCCCATAGTGTACAAAATAAACCTAAAGCATCTTACATCATATTTAGTCCTCCCATCATTTACAAAATGAACTCAAAATACTTTATATCATTAAGTGTGCACTCCATTATTTACAAAATAAATCCTAAAATATTTTACATCATTAAGTATCATCTACCATCATTTATAAATGAACCCAAAATAATTTTCCATTAAGCGGCATCTCCCACATTTGTAAAATCAACCCAAAACTCATTTGAAGGACCTGCGGATAAAAGTAAAAAAAAATTGTTAACAAAAGACCATATATAACAAAGCTATACAAAACTAGTTAATAAAAGAAAAAACCAAATATATACCCAACCCATGTTATAATTCCAAACTGATGTTATAATTCCTACAATTATATGTTGAGAACGAAGCGCGGAAATCGTTCCCACAAACCAGAAAGTCCTGCGAGAGAACTGAGCAAACACACAAACCGAAAACGCCAAACACAAATCGCAGACACAGAGATTTTTTGTGGAACACCCAGATAGAAAAAACCATAGGACGATCGGAGTCCAACTCTGAAGAACCTCCACTAATGGAATAAAGAGAATACACCCTCTACAAGCTCCTCCCAATCCAAATGGATCACCACAACTCATTGGGACAGAAAATATCTTACAACCACGAAGATAGAAGACAACGAGAAATACCGAAATTGATCTCCCTCCGAAACAGCCTCCAATCCTTCTTTTTTCCTTCCCAAAGTTGCACAAGCACTCTTGCCACCTTTTCTTTCTCCTTTTTTTCTTCTATTTTTTGTGTTAGCCTTTTATAAACCCTTGTATGAATAAGGATTACCATATTGAAAATCTATACATGGAAGGCCAAAATAAATAAAAAATTATAATATGTAACAATCATATATTTAATGAAAATTCAATCATAATTGGATTGCCATAATTGGAAGTCCAATTATAGGAAAAGCCATTACATGAAAAATTCAATCATAAATATATGATCAAAGTATCCAATCATATATTTGCTTACCATATATGTTCCAAAATAGGCGATCGATGCACTCTCCGAGCTTCTTCGACACACGGATGGCGCTCGTCGCACTCCAGGGTATTCTCCACATAGGTTGGGAACCCCACCCATGTAATGCCCCGTCCTGCTCAGCTCAATCGGAGGAATCGAAACGCCAATGGCGTTCGAACTTATCTTTGCTACGGCTGCTCGAAGACCCGCTCGGTCGAGGCGACTCCTCGCTCTGGTGGGTGGCTTCGGTGAACTTGCCTCAGCTTGGCCTTCATACTAATAAAACGAAAGTTTTCAAATGTACAAGTAGGCTTGATAATAAAAGCGGCGAATCCACATAGCTAAGGAAATAATCCCAAGTCGCTCGGATTGAGTTAGAATATGAAAAGATCCCACGGTCGGCTTGTTGCACGACGTGCTTCCAAAATGACACTCGGTCCTTTGTCCCGTGGCTTGGGAGAAAGAAAGTTGGTTCAAGTTGCCACAAAGTTATGAACTTAGCCTAAGTCATAGGCATCGCAGGCATAAATGCTTGATAAAGTATGCACGGTCCCATTGTTCGATACTTGGCATATCCAAAGTGTCCCTTAAGTCTTAGTGCATATTTCTACGATGCAAGGCTTGGCATAGCCTTTGCTCGTCCCAACGGTTAAGTGGTTGTACGATTGAGTTAGGTAAAAGTTATGTCATCTTATCGAAGTCGTTATAAGCACTGTCCCATGGTTTAGGCGGTTGTTAAGTTACCTAGTCTCACGATCACAAGACTCGTCATATAAAGTATGACTTGGACGATAGTGTCACATAGAACACAAGTCGGTTTAAGGCACGAGCCACAGTTGGTTCAATGAAAAGTTAGCCATGGTCTATGGCACATGAAGAACATGTTTTGTTCAAATTATGCTTGAAGGCTATTAATTAGCCATTCAAGAGTTGAGTCAATAAGAGTATGGAAACATTGAAACCATGTCGGGACTGTAGATCAGTTCTAGTGCCCCGCTTCTCGAAGGCACTAGATAGACAGATAGATCGGATTACTGGCTCTGTAACAGAAGACGATTGATCTGGGTGAGTGGACGAAGTCTCATTTGCTGATTTGCTTACGCCTAATAAGAATCTGAGTTTTTTATTGAATGCTATTGTTAATAACAAGATGCTAAATCATTGAGTATGCTTTAAGAGAATTCACATGTTGCTTTGCAAGTACAAGAAACAGAGACAATATGATGCCTTGCTAAGAAATAAATGTTGCCTTGATCAAGAGAACCATCTCATGCTAATAACAAGAGAGATGAGATGCTTTCATATATCTATCACATGCTATAGAGTATATTCAATGCTTATTGATATTGAATTATTGTAAAAGAATGAAATGCTGGATAGATTGCTATTGTACAAGAGTTGCCCGAAAAGAGATGATACGGCTTATCCGTATAGAGAAAAGAGTAGAGCTACTGGCTCGATTACATGAAAAAGAAGAAGATGAAAATGTTTACAAGTTGCTTGATTGGTGCATGATTATTTTATTTGATAGTTGTATTGGCATTGGTCTAGATGGCTTATGCACAAGTAGTAGTCTCTCGATTGATACTTGGGCACCTGGAATCGATTGGCCTAGGAGAGAACAGGACACCTGGGGGCTAGAAGTCCCCGCAACCAGAGGAGGGTGTCAGTCTATTAGTAAGATGGGCTAGAATGTCCCAACTGCTAATATGGGAATGCCCATGGACCACAGAGTTATATTCATTGATATAGACAAAGATGATTACAAACCTAATATATTGGGACGAAAAAGTATGCTTGTTATATATGCAAATTGTGCTAACCTATTTGGTGCAGGGATTACTAATCGTTGCTTAAGTTTTCTATATGAATTGCTTGAAAAGATTAGTCTATTGCAAGAAATGCTATATCCTATTGAAGAAAAGATATATTATCATGCTTGTCATTGACGAGTTGCTCGAACAAAAGAAATGATTATGGCTCATGAAACACGCTGCACACTCAACATAAATAAACAGTCCCCTTGTATGCTTGAGATGAAATGATACAAAATGTTAGCTTTTCAAAGATGTTTTCAAAAGAGATGTAAACTGACTCTGTATTACATGAAATAAATATAGGTAAAAGTAGCAAGATCACATCACAAAAAATATTTTCTCACTAAATGAACATTGATCGTTTCAGACAAATATAGCTCTTTGTTCACAATCAGCAGTATGCTGATATAGTGACCCATCATCAGTCTGCATGCAGGTGCAAGATGCATCGAGAAGGATAGTCCGAAGCGATAGCCCGAGCCTCATCCTCAGGAGCCAAAAATCCGAAGAGATGCCAAGAGATGGACATCTATTGCAAGAGTTGGTTTTATATATAAAGGAATGTAATGTATGGGAACGGGATCATTGTAATCTGTAAAGTTTTTTAGAGAATATAAACATTGTATCAGAGAGAAATGAGAGCTTGTAATCTGTTCAAATGAAATCAATAAAGAGAATTATTTCTTGTTATCATTGTGTTCAATTCATATATCTGCAAAATGTCCGCTGCTGCTTCAAATATCTATAATATGTTCTGCTGCGTATTGTCAACCTTGTCTATCTTGTCCTGTTATAGGTCTTGGCCTTGTGCAAGCGCAACTTAGGCTTGTACGACATCACGCCCAAGCGAGGACAAACGGTCTCACAGAGTCTGAAGCGAAGACGAAAGGACTCTACGGGATCGGGGCATGACAGAATGGTATCAGAGCAATACGATCCTCTGGCTAATTGTTGATTCGATTGAATTCGAAGATGTTCTTCTGATCAAAATTCCTTTGCCTATTCGATATCATCGATGAGATGAACGTTCCATACAATAAGTACGTAAATATTTTTATGATGCCGGCATATGTTTTATCAATTTGATTGATTGAGATTGAAATGCTTTATTGAACAAGAGTTTTGATATGATCTGAATTGAGGGTTTTATCGATTGATGATGGCGATGGATGAGTACTATCGCTGCTATGGATATCGTAAGTTTCTCCTTAAGTTTTGAGGATGAAACTTTTTTCGGTGGATAATTATATAGTGCCCCGCTCCACGAAGGCACTAGATAGACAGAGAGATCATATTACTGGCTTTGTAACAGAAGACGATTGATCTAGGTGAGTAGAAAAAGTCTCATTTGCTAATTCGCTTACGCCTAATAAGAATCCAAGTTTTTGATTGAATGTTATTGTTAATAACAATATGGTAAATCATTGAGTATGCTTTAAGAGAATTCGCATGTTGCTTTGCTAATACAAGAAACAGAGACAATATGATGCCTTGCTAAGAAATGAATGTTGCCTTGATCAAGAGAACATTGTCATGCTAATAACAAGAGAGATAAGATGCTTTCATATATCTATCTCATGCTATCGAGTATATTTAAATGCTTATTGATATTGAATTATTGCAAAAGAATGAAATGCTGGATAGATTGCTATTGTACAAGAGTTGCCCAAAAAGAGATGATACGACTAGTCCATATAGAGAAAAGAGTAGAGCTACTAGCTCGATTACATAAAAAAGAGGAAGATAAAAATGTTTACAAGTTACTTGATTCGTGCATGATTGTTTTATTTGATAACTGTATTGGCATTGGTTTAGGCGGCTTGAGCACAAGTGGTAGTCTATCAATCGATACTGGAGGCACCTGGAATCGATCGGCCTAGGAGAGAACAGGACACCTGGGGCTAGAAGTCCTCGCAACCAGAGGAGGGTGTTAGTCTATTAGTGAGATGGGCTAGAACGTACTGCTAATATGGGAATGCCCATAGACCACAGAGTTATATTCATGTATATAGACAAAGATGAATATAAACCAAATATGTTGGGACGAAAAAGCATGCTTATTATATATACAAATTGTGCCAACCTATTTGGTACAGGGATGACTGTCGGCTATGGGTAAGAATCACTGAAAAGTGATATGTACATATTGCTTAAGTTTTCTATATGAATTGCTTGAAAAAATTAATCAGTTGCAAGAAATGCTATGTCCCATTGAAGAAAAGATATATTATCATGTTTGTTATTGACGAGTTGCTCGAACAAATTATTATGGCTCATGAAACACACTACGCACACTACAGAAATAAACAAACCCTTTGTACGCTTGAGATGAAATAATACAAAATGTTGGCTTTTCAAAGATGTTTTCAAGAGATGTAAACTGACTCTGTATTACATGAAATGAATATAGGTAAAAGTAGCAAGATCACATCACAAGAAATATTTTCTCACTAAATGAGCAGTGATCGTTTCAGACAAATGTAGCTCTTTGTTCACAATCAGCAATATGCTGATATACAGACCCATCATCAGTTTGTATACAGGTGCAAGATGCATCGAGAAGGATAGTACGAAGTGATAGCCGGAGCCTCATCCTTAGGAGCCAGAAATTCGAAGAGATGCCAAGAGATAGACATCTATTGCAAGGGTTGGTTTTATATATAAAGGGATGTAATATATGGGAACGGGATCATTGTAATCTGCAAAGTTTCTGAGAGAATGTAAATATTGTATCAGAGAGAAACAAGAGCTTGTAATCTGTTTAAATGAGATCAATAAAGAGAATTGTTTTTTGTTACCAATGTGTCCAATTTATATATCTGCAAAATGTTCGCTATTGCTTCAAATATCTGTAATATGTTCTGCTGCGTATTGTCAACCTTGTCTATCTTATCTTGTTACAGGTCTTAGCCTTATGCAAGCACAACTTAGGCTTGCACGGCATCACGCCCAAGCGAGGATTGACGGTCTCACAGAGTTCGAAGTGAGGACGAAAGGGCTCTACAGGATCGGGGCGTGGCATCAGTCGCTGAGAGAACTATGTCGGGACTGTAGGTTAGTCGCTGAGGAGAAACTATATCGGGACTGTAGGTTAGTCGCCGAGGAGAAATATGTCGGGACTGTAGGTCAGTCGCTGAGGCAACCTTGGTTTGGGCTCTGCAAAAAAAGTATGAAAAGTAAAAGAAGTAAACCAAAGGAAAGTAAGTTGTGACGGTTAGGCTACGCATTTACGTTGAGTCTAGAAGTTCTCGTAGGTGTGTGGTCATGGACAACTTGTCGACAAGATTTTACGCCCTCGATTCGGTAGCTTGGGGCCACAGGACCGTATCGGCCTAGGAGGGAAGCAAGGTGGTTAGGTAAGAACACGCCGTAGGTGATTCGAGGACTCGAGCAGGGCTAGCTACCCTTAGCTTAAAGGTTCTTGTCTGCACTACCTACATATCCAAGATTGCTTGAATTGCCAGTGACCTTTCATATATATAAGTTGGCGAGCTGAGCGACAATCCACATGCATGGTGTCGGTCGAATAAAAGAAAGTGCAAGCACGACATGAATGGGGTGAAGATGGTATGCAAAGTTGTAATACAAGTCTTAAGAAGCCTAAGATTTTGCTATAGAAAAGATGCGTGCTTCGGCATGAAATGTGGCATCGAGTATTAAGTCGTTGGCACAGACTTGCATAAGTCAGACTTGAGTCGTTTCGAGTTAAGTTAAGAAGGGCCGTAAGACAAGTTTGGTTAAGTCTTACTAAGTTGTGAGGCACGGCCTCGATGTTGAAACATGAACCAAGTCGATGACATGAATCATGCTGTTGCATCCCAAAGTATGGGCCATAAGACAAGCATGAGTCGGCACGTTGATGTTGCAAGCACGAGAATGGTTTAGAGCCAAGGATAAGGAAGTTATCAGTACGATAGCACGATGATGGTCTAGAGACACAAATAGGCCAGGCGTCTATGTCCTAAAATCGATCCTAAGGCAAGAATAGAAAGATAATCATAAGAGATTATGTTGCACAAAGTAAATAAACGTATCAGTTTTGTATGGGTGGACAAGGAGCTCACACCACTAGTACAGTTGAGTACTGACACCCACACAGTGTTTATATGCAGGCTCAAGTAGAAGCTCGTTGGCGCAGAGCTCTCTTGTATGTGTCGAGGCACGGAGTTCCTTGGCATTTCGAGGCGTACGGTCGTATGGAGTCTGGACTTATACAGGACATAATGTATGGACATTGCCTATCTGAAGCATCCACCGGCTCATCAACTGTATTGAGAGATGAGAGAGAGCAGAGTGACCTGTAAACTGAGAGAGAAGTGAGCTTGAGTGATTGTAATCATGGCCTTGTGCCATATTGTACTCTTTATGTCAATATCAATAAAGGGCTATTTGCATGACTTATGATTTGCTTTAAAAAATTTGCTAGTGTTATTCAATGTTTTGCTTGGGACTTCTGTGTGACGACCCCGTCGCAAGTTGTTATAATCGGTCGTTATGGAACTTGTCTTGCGTGAGCGCAATCTAGGCTCACGCGGCATCACGTCTTAGCGAGGACGATCGGTCCTACGGGACCGGGACGTGACATAAAGGTATCAGAGCACGGCTTTACGTCATTGGACTTTTGATTGATTTCTTTAACTCTGTTGTTGGTTCCGCAAACTTTGATATTGTTATCGCAATTGATACATTGGTGATCTCTCTCAAATGTCCTACGGGATGTCTATATAATAAGTGTATTTTTTTTTAAAAGTATTACGAAAGAAAATTGGTTGAACGAAATTTAACTTCAAGTAAGCACGGTTGGCTAAGTCGGGCTAGGCATATACACAAGAATTGAGTCGACCTTAGAAAAGTCGTGTATGAAACTCGAATTGTTTCAAATGGGATCGAAATTGACTTGACTTATAGAATGCGGGATTGCTATCAATGGGGATGCCATCGAATGATGTTAATCGTCAATGAAATATTGCTGAGCATGCTTGAATTTGAGGAATGGTTCGAATGGAGATTCGAAGTAGTCAATTTTGATTCGAAAATTATTTAGAGGATTTATCGAATGACTTCATACCTGAGTGGTGTATGGGAAAGCCTTGGAAATGTTGATCGATTGAGGATACGGAGTGCTAATGAGTCGATCAGCAAGCGTCATATGTATGCAAAGCCCTAGTTTGAGTATCATTGAGTAAGTGGTAACCTTGAAGATTTTGATGAGTTAATTTGAACGAACTAGAAATGACGCGCACCTGATTGGGATTGCACAAGTATGAAATGCAAAAAAATATTGAGTAGATAAAACTGAATCGAGAAAAAGTTAAGGTGTACGAACAGATGACTCGATCGAGGAAATTAATATGAATCGTATACAAAAAATTTGTACGATTGGATGATAGCGTGTATGGAAATAATTCGAATATTTGAAAATGGGTCTAAGGATTGGAATAGATATTGCTCGATGATTGAGTTAGTACAGATCGATGCATTTTGAGAAAATATATTGTTCGATTACTTAAGATAGACGGATGAACATATGAGATTATGGGTTTGAATAAATTGGTCATGTAACTAGTTCAGGAGATAATGATCGAATTTGATCTTGAATATCGAGAAGATTATGGAATGTCCAATTCGGATGCTAGCATCAGTTGCACGACTCAAAATTTGTTGCAAATGAAGATCGTTAGATTTCGTATATCATCGTTGGTATTGAGGCGTATCAAGGATCGATATGCGATAACTCGGGGGTACTCTGATTCGAAGAATGACAATCGTGTAAAAATATTATTGTTTCGATGGATGCTATATTTAGGGGATTTTGATTGAAATGAATGTTTGGGGAAAAAAAAAGTATCTTGATTTCTTCGACGATAACCACAATATCGATATTCTTGTCTTGTGCGAGCATAACTCTAGCCTTGCACATGTGACACGTCGGATTAGGAGCGATCATTCTGCATGAGCGTTGACATGGTGATTCATGTCGCGGGAATGATCGAAATCAAAAAATCAGGACATGGCAATTTTGATTGCTTTGACTTGTGGTTTGATGCAAAGGTGAATTCAAGGATTGGTCGGACTTGTGATTGACGATTGAGTAAACTTGAGAATTGAGTAGGCCAATCTGCGTATCGTGAATAAATTAGTCTAGACTCAAGGCAAGAGTTACGCCTCGATAAGAACGATTATCCTGAGGGAATGCATGGTGATTTCATGTTTCGCGTGGATGATCAAACTTGCGTGAGATTGGAGCGTGACATATTGTTAAACTAGACGACCTTGTGATCGATTACGTGAATTGTGATAATCGACTTAGGGAATATGGAATAAGAATTATGGGTTAGCAATAAATCACGTCGTAGCGTGCTTAACTTAGGACGAATGGATAGGTGGATTTTATCGAACGTGTTTGAAGAGATAGATTATGCGAATTGCTTGTTGGACGAGTGATATTGATATATCAGAGAATTGGTTGAACATGACTTACCGTAGGATGGCTTTGCTGAACGACTCGGAGCTCTAGTTTTGAACATGCGAGTGCGAATAGGAGAAATCTATGCTCGAAGTTAGAAATCGGAGTGATACGAGCTTGGGTAGAAAACCCTGCATTATCAACTTTGGTTTGACCTTACGTTTGGGTCAGTGTTGATATTATAATTTAGGAACTATGATTCGAATACTGCTGGTTGACTATAGCCTGGAAGGATAGCCTAGCGGTTAGGCAGACGTCCTAGTTCAAAGAGATAGGAATTATGGAGACACCACTCACGTATTTTGGCTGAAATGCATATATTTTAGGAATGCTTGAATATGTGTACGATCCAACTTGAGTGGTGATGTCGAATTCTCTATCACGAGGCTTGGCTGAAATGCATATATTTTGGGGACGTTTGGAATATGTGCATGATCCAACTAAGTGATATGTTGAATTCAAGTAAGACTAGAGGAACGATAAAGTATCGAGGATTTTGAAATCTTGTTTCGAATAAATATTAATGGTAGTGCGATCATTAGATTTGAGACGAACTTGAATGTTGGTTGATCGAGTGGTTTGCCTAGAACTGAGATTGTCCGTGTGTGCAACGAGTGTAAGTTACCCAAGTCGAGATATAGTTATTCGTGTCGAAAGTTAACCAAAGCACGAGCGTGGCTCGGATTGAAGAAACGTATAGGTGGAATGTGTGCGAGAATCATTGGATGTTGAATCAAGTTATAAGTCGATAAGTGTACTCAGTTAGTTTCGAGGACAAAACTTTTTCTGAGTGGTGTGTAATTTAATGCCCCATCCTGCTCAGCTCAATCGGTGGAATCAAAACACCAACGACGTTCGAACTTAGGCATGCAAAGGCTGCTCGAAGACCCACTCGGTCGAGGCGACTCCTCGTTCAGGTGGGTGACTTCGGTAAACTTGTTTCAGCTTGGCCTTCACACTAATAAAATGTAAGTTTTCAAATGCACAAGTAGGCTTGATAATAAAAGAGGCGAATTCACATAGCTAAGGGAATAATCCTAAGTCGGATCGGATTGAGTTAAAATATGGAAAGGTCCCATGGTCGGCTTAGAAGTGTTGTATGACGTGCTTTCAAAATGATAAACGGTCCTTCGCTCCATGGCTTGGGAGAAGGAAAGTTGGTTTAAGTTGTCACAAAGTTATGAACTTAGCCTAAGTCATAGGCGTCGCACGCATAAATACTTGATAAAGCATGTACTGTCCCATTGTTCCATACTTGGCATAGCCAAAGTGTCCCTTAAGTCTTAGTACATATTTCTACGATACAAGGCTTGGCATAGCCTTTGCTCGTCCCAACGATTAAGTTGTTGCATGATTGAGTTAGGCAAAAGTTATGTCGGTTTATCGAAGTCATTCTAAGCACTGTCCCATGCTTTTTGCAGTTGTTAAGTTGTCTAGTCCCACGATCATAAGGCTCGTCATATAAAGTATGACTTGGACGGTAGTGTAGCATAAAACATAAGTCGGTTTAAGGCACGAGCCATAATTATTCAATGAAAAGTTAGTCACGGTCTATGGCACATGAAGAACACGTTTTGTTCAAATTATGCTTGAAGGCTATCAATTAGCCATTCATGAGTTGAGTCAATAAGAGTATGGAAACACTGAAACCATGTCGGGACTGTAGGTCAGTTGTAGTGCCCAGCTCCGTGAAGGCACTAGATAGACAGAGAGATCGGATTGCTGGCTCTGCAAAAGAAGACGATTGATCTCGGTGAGTCGACGAAGTCTCAATAAGAGTATGGAAACACTAAAACTATGTCGGGACTGTAGGTCAGTCACCGAGAGAACTATATCGGGACTGTAGGTCAGTCGCTGAGGAAAAACTATGTCGAGACTGTAGGTCAGTCACGAGGAGAAATATGTCGGAACTGTAAGTCAATCGCTATGGCAAGGCTGGTTTGGGCTCTGCAAAAGAAGTATGAAAAGTAAAAGAAATAAACCAAAGGAAAGTAAGTTATGACGGTTAGGACATGCATTTACGTTGAGTATAAAAGTTTTCGTAGGTGCGTGGTCGTGGACAACTTATAGACAAAGTTTTGTGCCCTCGATTTGGTAGCCTGGGGCTACAAGACCGTATCAGCTTAGGAGGGAAGCAAGGTAGTTACACAAGAACACGCCGTCGGTGATTCGAGGACTTGAGCAGGGCTAGCTACCTTTAGCTGCAAGGGTATCGTCTGCAGCACCTACAAGTCCAAGATGGCTTGAATTGCCAGTGACCTTTCATATAGATAAGTTGGCATGTTGAACGGTAATCTGTATGCACGGTGTCGGTCGAATAAAAGAAAGTGCAAGCACGGAACGAATGGGGTGAAGATGGTATACACAATTGCAATATAAGTCTTAAGAAGCCTAAGATTTGGCTAAAGAAAAGATACGTGCTTCGGCACGAAATGTGGCATCGAGTATTAAGTCGTTGGCACAGAGTTACATAAGTCAGACTTGAGTTGTTTCGAGTTAAGTCAAGAAGGGTCGTATGGCAAGTTTGGTTAAATCATGCTAAGTTGCGAGACACGACCTCGATGTTGAAGCAAGAACCAAGTCGATGACATGAATCATGGTGTTGCGTCCCAAAGTATGGGCCATAAGGCAAGCACGAGTCGACACGTTGATGTTGTAACCACGAGAAAGGTTTAGAGGCAAGGATAAGGAAGTTATCAGTGCGATAGCACGATGACGGTCTAGAGACACAAATCGGCTAGACGTCTATGTCCTAAAATCGATCCTAAGGCAAAAATAGAAAGACAATCATAAGAGATTATGTTGCACAAAGTAAATCAACGTGTCAGTTTTGTATGGGTGGGTGAGGAGCTCACACCACCAGTACAGTTGAGTACTGACACCTATACAGTATTTATGTGCAGGCTCAGATAGAAGCTCGTTGGTGCGGAGCTCGCTTGGATGCGTCGAGGCACAGATTTTCTTGGCGTTTCGAGGCCTGCGGCCGCAGGAATTCTAGACTTATACGAGACATAATGTATGGACATCGCCTATCTGAAGCATCCGCTGGCTCGTCAACTATTTTGGGAGATGAAAGAGAGCAGAGTGACTTGTAAACAGAGAGAGAAGTGAGCTTGAGTGATTGTAATCATGGTCTTATGCCACATTGTAAACTTTGTTTCAATATCAATAAAGAGCTATTTACATGGGTTATGATTTGCTTCAAAATTTTTGCTGGTGTTATTCAATATTTCTGCTTGGGACTTCTGTGTGACGACCTCGTCGCAAGCTATTGTAATCGGTCGTTATGGAGCCTGCCTTGAGTGAGCACAATCTAGGCTCACACGGCATTACGCCTTAGCGAGGACGATCGGTTCTATGGGACCGGGGCGTGACAACCCACTCCAACAAATTTTTCCTTCACAGCTAGGTGGAGGAATTAGTCATCCCGACGATCCAATTGAAGTACTCAAACTTCCCCCTTAGTAGAACTTTCGTAAGCATGTCCGCTCTATTGAACACTAAAGAGGGGGTAAATAGGGTAATAAAATAATTACCAACAATAATGATCAAATTAAAGAGTAATTTAAAGAAGAGAGAATCACACACTCGATGTATCCTGGTATCCTTCCAAGGGGCACTCCAGTCCCGGAATTCTCACTGGCTTTAATCCACTATTTGAGTAAATAGTACAATACGAGTTTCGATCCGAAGAGTCGTCAACTTCTAACACAGGAGTTTTCCTCCGAAGACTCATCAACTTCAAAATTGAGAGAAAAAGTTTTTAATCTTCTTGAACACTTTGAAGATCTAAATTACAACTCTTGAATACTCTAACACTTTTATGGATGACGAAATAAAGGTTTGTAAAGTAATGGTAGAGCACTTAGATAGTTGAGAAAAGTTAAAGCTTAAG
This sequence comes from Iris pallida, assembly GCA_029216955.1. Classification (NCBI taxonomy): domain Eukaryota; kingdom Viridiplantae; phylum Streptophyta; class Magnoliopsida; order Asparagales; family Iridaceae; genus Iris; species Iris pallida. Next base: position 2,073,966 of record JANAVB010027995.1, read on the forward strand.
TGGATGTCTTCAAAAAAGAAGACCCAAGGTCTTTAAATACAACAACCAAGAGAGCTAGTCATTTAATGCTCCAAACAATATGTAATCAGTATACCGTCGGTAGAAATCAGTATACCATTTATGTAACAGTAAAGGTAATAAATCTAGCCGTTGAAGCATTAAATGCTGAGAATATGACCGTTAGACAATGAAATATTTGTAACCGGTATACCGACGGTGCAGACCGGTGTACCTTCGTTATGCCTATTCTGTAATAGAAAACAATATGTATATAAGAATTGGTATACCGGCGGTACCAACCGGTGTACCATCGAAATTCTGGTGCGATCAACAGAGAGCTTTCTGTATATATAAAATGGTATATAGGCGGTACGAATCGGTGTGCCGACGGAATACCGGTGCGGCAATATAGAGCATTGTGTGATTAGAAATCGATATACCGGCTGTACGAACGGTGTACCATCGGTATACCGGTACAGCAGATAAAGAGCATTATGTGGATATAAATCGATATACCGGAGATACGAATTGGTGTACCATCGGTATGCCGGTACGACAGACAGAGAGCATTCTGTGCATATAAACCGTTATACCATCGTTACTCTTAGACATAACAAAAGGTTGAACAAACTTTTTGCTTTATTGAACATATAAGGCATCTGTGTACCAAGAAGGAAGTCCTAAATAGGATATTCTTAGTACAGGGATAAGAGGTTTCTGGAAAAGTGTGACGGTGGAGATCAAGCACTGTAGTGGCTCATTTACTCCGTTGATGATCTGATGACGAATCAACCTTGCTATGGCTCTCTGGCGCCTTTGATGGGACTCTGGGTCACCGATCATGAGGCTGTCTAGAGGAGAAAATCCTTTGAAGATGGTTGGTTGGTTCTTTGGTTGATTGGTGGATGATGGTGGTCGACTCTTTGTGGACAGAGATTGCTGATCCTTTGAAGATTATCGATTGTCAATTTTTCTCTGTCGATGCTTTGGTTGAAGAAGAACTCCTTCTATTTATAGAGAAACGAGCACATATACGATGTGCATTAGGGTTCCTGAGATATGAAAGAATCTGCCGTCATTGCACGATGCGGGCTTCTGCGGTGTTGACACGTGACGGACATCGAGATTTCCCTCAAACAAGATCGCTGGTGGTTATAAACATAACTGAAGGAGGTGTCACGTGACGTGAGACGATTCGCTTGCTCGGATATGGCCAAGTAAATCTTGGGATTTCATCCTAGATTTGGAGTCTAATTTATCCTCGTCTAAGATTTAAATCAATATGATATGATATCAATTATGATTTAATCCCAATCTTCTCTACAAGAGGCAGTCTAAACAAACCAATTGGGGTGGACCCATGATTTCTGTGCCTCTGGTGAGGACTAAGTATTGCTATGCTTCTGGGGCGACAAGTAGACCGTGCTTCTGGAGACGTCGGGACCTCTGTGCTTTCAGACGACGAGTGGACTTGGCTTCGAATGACCACGAGACTTCTGTACATATAGATCAGCTTATGAAACTATGTTTCAGGATTCCAGAGTCACTGTGCTATAGTCGACAAGAAGGCTTGTGCTTTAGTTTGGCGAGGTTACTATGCTTTTGGAGAAACAGGCTGACTTACATTGGTTGCGATGGGAGTTCCCAAGTCTCTTGTAGAGAAGTGACTTAAGCTACTGAACTGGAGTAGACGACTGTACCATGGGAATGGAAATGGTGTGAGCATATCACCATCCTGTGCCTCATGCAGACGCAGGTAAGTATCTGCGTCTCTAAACATTGAATGTGTTGGCTACGAAGGGAAGGGTATGACACCCTTGCGTGTCTAAGATTGACGTAGGAAGGTAGCTGCACCTCTGGAGTGAAGACACTGGCTTCTGAAGTAAAAGAAGGGAAGGGGGGTCTACCACCATCTTGCTTTTGATATTGGCGTAGGCAGGTAGCTGCGCCTCTCGCTTGAAGACTTTGGCTTCTGAAGCAAATAGTAATAAATATCCGCTCTTTAAGGAACTTACCTCTTAAATGCCACTGTAATATGAGAAATTCTAAGGGTCTAAGACTAACATTCAAAGTGCTGAGTCTTAGGTTCGTCCCATTAATGCAGGAATTCTGATCGTCCGTCATTTGGCGTGCGCTCTAGGCCATTCTCGGTCCAATAAAAGGGGAAGTTCTACTTTGAAGATTCGTTGTCTTCTTCTCGGCATCCTTCACCACCATGCGAGATCTAAACTTAACTTCGAGCAGCGATCGGCCTTGTGCAAGTTGGCTGCTGGTTAAGGCTTTTTTAGTTTCTATGATCCATGTTCTTGTAGAAGAATACTGTGTAGAAGAAGATATCGCTGCCCTTAAGAAGTATACAAATGTCCTTCTTAGGGAGTTCGACTCTGAGCCTCAGTCTTTTGTATCTTCTGTGCTTTGGCGAAGGGATGTCTTTAGCTGAGATTTTTCATTCTTCTACAAGACCCCCTTCAAATTATCCCGAACTTGAGTCAAGTTCGGGATACTTTGAACAGAAACATGAACGCGTGTCAGGACTGTACGAGCTGGGTGATGGCTGGAATCACGCCTAGCTCTTAGCATTAATTTTCCTGATTCATCATTTCAGAGCATGGGCTCCTGATGGCTTCTTAATATTGGAGCCTCTTGCATCTTTGCAGGGATCACGAATCTCTTTAGCAGAAGAGGTTCAGAGTCACGTTCCTTCAGTCATTCGCAGTACTGTCATCTGTCATGGAGTGGAGCTTTAGCTTAACTTGTAAGCTTTCATCTGACCGATGTCTGGCTCATGCTTGGACCATACGAACAACCTATATAAAGGACTATCCCCTTCAAGAGAAGACTCTGCTGCTTTAATAATGGCCTTGCTTGCCCGATGCTCGGCTCCTGACGACCCTGGAGTTTGCTTGAGGCGGCCGTAGGTAGCAAATCTTTTCATCCAAAGAAGCTGTAGTGGAACTACTACTGGATCTCGAGATATCCCCCGTCCTGGATGTCATGGGCATCAATGGTGTCTCGAACCCTTGCTTCCTAAATTCGCATTGGTTTTCATGCGGACCGAGGAATGGCAAGGCCTGCTGCTGTGGTTGCTCTCTCCGGCCAGCTGGGGAGATAGGTGAGTCCTGTGCTGGTCTTCATCCCCGGCTCGGGCCAGTAGCAGCTTCGAACGGTGGCTTCATTTTAACCAGGAAGTGATTGGCTCTATCACCGCCTTGCCCGCACTTTTGAGAGCTTGTACCACAATTTCAACTTTTTTTTTGCTTCTGTGTATGTAACTACAAGGAGTCTGTAATAGGTCTTTGTAGCCACATATTTTTATATTTAGAAGCTTTCTTGTTCCCTTTGCTTTTGTCTTCAGAATAAAGGACGAACCTTCATAATGGATTTGCCTGACCAGAGGTAATATTGACATGGTAGGCTTGATCTTTGCCGGGGTATAGAACAATAATCCAGAGGTAATATGGACGTGAACTATTTTCTAGACCATCGGAATAATCATAGAACTGATGCGAGAAGAATGACTTCTCAGAGGTAATGTGGACATGGTAGTCACGTCTTACAGTCATAGAGGAGCAATCCAAAGGTAATGTGAACGTGAAGTGCTTCATCTACTTGAAAAAATATATATGAGGGAGGGAGAGAGATCCCCTTACCAGAACTCATGGGCACCCTTTTCAGGGGATGTGGGTGCCTATGCTAGTTTTGTCTTCAGACGTAATACTTTTTTAGGAAGTTGTCGTTGATGGGCATCATTAGCAAGTCACCATTAGGCTTAGCAAGCCGATAAGCACCGTTCGAGTATACCGTTTCTATGACGAACGGTCCTTCCTACTTGGGCTCAAACTTCCCAGCCGTCTTGTGGGTCATCACCATAGGTCTCCGTACTGCCAAGACGAGGTCGCCTACCTGGTAGGATATTTCTTGGACCTTTTTGTTGAAGGCCCTGGAGATACGAGCTTGGTAAAGCTCAATCCTTTGCTACACGAGGAAGCACTTTTCATCCAGCACTTCTAACTCTTGTAACCGCCTGCGCTGATTATCTTCGACGGTTAACTGATTAGTGATCATGTTAGCAGACAACATCTTCTTAAAGACTTGAGGTATCGGAGTCCCATGTTGAGGAGTCAGAAGAGTGTGAGTGCCTCATGACTTTTTCCTCTGAATCTTCTGAGGTGGACGTAGGTGTAACGTACCCCAGCCCTCGACGAGTACGTTGGTAGTAGTTTTTAGCTTTTCCCTTTGGGGCACGAATCCGTAAGGGAAGACGCCGGCCTTTGCCATAATTGAGCCCCTTGTTGCTATTCAGGTCTTAGCCCATCTTCTGGATGAGGTTTTTGGCTTACGCCGTGCAGCGGTAGAACTGTATTTTGTCGTTGTCGAGGTCTGGGTCTTCAGGTGTTATTCGCTGCGGATGCTCCAATCGACTGAATATGATGGGTTCCTCTTCTTCTTTTTTTCTGGCTGGAACTACGAAGTAGGTGCCCCGGACAAGGACAACTCAGCTCACATGGTTGGCAGTTGTCACTTGCATTTGTAGTTTACCCAGAGAATTGTCCAGGAAATATTTGGTGTTCCAGTATGCACCAGAGTAGTTCGATGACAACTTTCTGTTAATGAAGTGGGGTATTTTTTCCCGAGGGATTACGTCGTCGAAAGAATGGGCCTCTATGTTGGCACAGACGTAATCTTCTAGCTCTTCGTCAGTGAGGACTAGAGCTGCCGCCGGAGGAGAAGGAAGACGCCTCCCTTTCAGCTTGACCATCAAGGAAATTGTGGTCGGATGCTCCTACGCCTTCATGGTCGGCCTTGGGGACCTCCGGGGTAACCTTATTCGTATAGGCTGTCACGCCCCAGAACCAAAATACTGGAGAACGGAGGACAGACACAGCCAGCTACTGTCACGACCCGCACCCGCTTTTCGGATACGAGACGTGTCCAAGCCAGCCTACGCCGCAGAGTCGGCGGTAGAACGCTGTCAAGCCCGCAAGAAATAAATGCTCAAATATCACACTTGCTGCTCATTCACATTTCTAATTTATTACAACAGTTACAACATTTATATTTAAAGGAAATACAAAATTTTACAATTAAAGAAAATGATACAATGCTATCTATTTCTAGGTTGTCTTCAGCATACCCAAGTCTTTCCAGTGCTAAGAGTGATAGCGGCTAAACCTGAAAAATGTTGGTTATCCAGTCAGGATTGGAACAAGTACACAAACCGACGACAATGCAAAACATAACAGAATTAACAAGACATGAAAATAGCATATGAGACATGAAAGCTGTAAGAAAACTGATGACATAGCACGATAGAGAAATAACCAAGGAAAAACTAATAAAAGACATCTATCTAGGTGGTGTGAAATATCCGTTTCGACATGTGGACGGCTAGGGGGTAAATCAGGCACACTGCACGTGTCGTGTGCAGCGGCTATCATTCACGAGAGACACTGGGATAGTTCTGGGTAGTCCACATGTATACTAAGATATTTCCCCTTCCGACAACTCCGTGTGACGAGCGTGTCAACAAGCAGCAAGATATATGTATAGACATGAAATGAAAAGACTACTATGAATCGAAAAGCAATCAGAAAGTGCACTTGCCTGAGGTCCTTAGCTGGAGAAACCAAAATACCATACCACTCAATGAGCCACAATCAGTCAACGCATGTAGAAGTCTCCGGATGCTGAAATAAATAGTACTAACGTTCTCAGAATAGTCAAATTAGCTAGGATTGCCTGTCCTTAAGTCCAATTCTGGATACAGGGGCGAAACGGTAATTTCGGGCAAAAACGATGTCCGCCGTTGGACCCGCTTTGCACCAAAAAATGTGCCAGAGTCAATGGTCTCTAAAGTCGTCAAACTACATGTCTACGGATCCGGTTTTTCGATATGAACCCAACCGTATGTCCAAAGTTGGATTTCGGCGGGCCGTGCACAAAATCGCCCGTTGAGTGGGACCGTGGGGCCCGAAAAATAGCGATCCGGTCAACGGTCTTAGAATTGGACCAAACTTGGCATTTAGTCTGTCCTAAAAACTGTTTAAGAACAATTTTTCTTCCAAGTTCGTGTCGGTTTGTCCAAATCCGTGTTAAGTCTTCAAATACCAGGACCTACCCAAGAATACAAATTAATATGTATAAAAATTAATATACACATTTGTACTCGTATATTAAGTATTTATCTATTTTATAAGTGCCTTGATCTTATTAATTAATCTCTTGAACAATATATACTATTTTATTACTATGGAATATTGTTATGTGATTTTAATTAGTTTTATGTGCTTTTAAGAGAAGATGTGGGGGTTAATTGTAAAAATGACACATTATTTTCATGTGTTGTGTAGCCCACGTGTGTATCATGCATAGGATTAGTTTGTAAATGACAATAATAGAAGGGGCTATGTAAAAGTTCTTATAAACTCAATTGAATGAGTTATCTGTTTGTGTACAGTGCTTCTTCTTCTTTCTTCATTCCTATATATTTATTGCAATTGAAATAATGCTCGACGTGTCTTCCCTTCTTCCAACTGTGAATAGTGCACCATATAGAAACAATTTATGGGCTGCTTCCTATGCATATATTATTTTATTTTACTCTTATTCTACTGTGTTTGCTCTTCCTAAGGATATTGGCAAAACAAAGAAAATTCACCTCTGAAATTGCTGACGGACGTGGTTGTGCGCGATACGTCGGGTCTCCGGAGTGCGACGCCGTGACGCCCCACCACTGCCACGACTGGCGCGGATGTCTCGCACGGCCTGGGTCGACGCAGCGTGCTCGGTTCATTGGTTGACCACGCGAGTGGCAGCGACGAACCGCTGCCCGTTCCCTTCTTTGTGTGCTCGCTGTGGTCGATCGAAACACGTGTGCATGCGGGCTCGGGTAGAGGGCGTCGAGCACGCGAGGGACATGAAGAGGGATGCGGTTGCATGACGACAGTGCAGCCCGACTGGAAGAGGGATGCGGTTGCATGGCGACAGCGCGTGGCCAGCGCACGCGGGGACGCTCGGTTGCTGACGAGGAGGGCACCGGGACTGCGAGGCTGTGGTGGCACAAGAGCCACGCCTAATGTGGATGGTGTTGCGATGGCGATGGAAGCCAACATGAGCGCGGGGGCGCTGAGAGGTCGTTGTCGCATGAGGATGGGGATGGGGAAGAGGAAGATGAAGAAGGATGCTGCTACTCCTTCAATAAAGGATGGAGAATAATTTATGGGTTGCTGCTAGGGTTCGGATGAGGGTGTTGGGCTCTCGGGTTTTAGTTGTAGGCTGTGGGGGAATTTGGGATGGGCAGTGTTTTTTTTTGCTAAGCAACTCACAAGGTCTGATTAGTTGGCCAGGCCGAGGGCTCTGGCCTGCTTATCCTTTTTATCTCTGCTTCCTTTTTCTTTTGCTTTTTCTTTTATAGTTAACTAATATATTAATATATATCTTTGTATATATATATTTATATACATACATACACACACTTATATAATATAAATATATATACATACACATACACACATATATATAATCTATATTTTATATATATAGATACACATGCACACATATTTAATATTACATATATACCATTCACCTTAACATGTATATATATACATATATAAACACATACACATTTTTATATATATATATATATATATATATATATATATATATATATATATATATATATACATTATTTATTATATTATCGACTTATATACGTATATTTATATTTATATCAACATACACATATATTTAATATATATCTATATATTCATACACACATATATTTAATATATATTTATATACGTTTATATATATAAGCACACCTACACCTTCATATATAATATATTTAATTGACCGAAATAATATAAAAATATTAATAATGATTTCCTCAACAACATAATAATGACAATAACAATAATATTAATGATAAAATAATAAAAATATTTCGAGATTTTCGGGAAGGGGAGCTACAAATCTACCCACCTTAAAATAATTTCGTCCTCGAAATTCTAATTCATAACTATTTCTTAAAATTCAAAGTCTGGTATTCCCTTAATCTCCTCAAATTTAATTTCTCAAAATAGTTGTATCCTCTTTCTTGTCATTTTGTAACTCCGAAACTCCGAGGACTTCTACCCACCTTAGAGGCTAGGATATGGTGGCAAGGTTCCTGTCACAGGGCTGGCCGAGGGTACCTACACTTGCATATACAACTATCATAGTCATGGGAATACTCTGTGTCTATCTATCAATTACGAGTTTTTGTCTTTCCAACCAGTGAAGACAAAACATAAAGAGTTCAAGAGAGATGTCACTGAATACAATTACGTGATTCAAAGGCGAATGTATAATTCCAACAGAATTGTCAAAGCAGTCGTGGATGAGATCCTAGAGACATCTACATCTCAATCCATGTAGGGTAAATAAATGAAGAGCGAACCAATTTGTATTATGGTTGATCAGACCGTAATACAATAATTCTGATTAGATAATATGTTAGCGGGCGTCCCCAATAAACATGTGTCTTGGATCAAGCTCGATAAAATAGTAAACTTGCAAAACTAGGCTGTGATAGCAGCATTGGTCAAGATAGTCAAAATATAAGTTGGCGAGATTTTTGGAAAGGGGGTACAAGTAGTTCGAGTTTTGTGAGAATCAAAATCTAACTCGAAATTTATTCACAAATAATAGAATCAAAAATTATAAACTAACTCCTTACAGCAAAAGAGCATTTTAAAATAGGCAATTCTAACTTATGATATAAGATTTATATCTAATAAAGCAAAAGAAATTTCAACAGTTTATCAAAATCCAAATTAATTTCTTTATTCTAGGCAAGTCTAACATACCAAGCGAATGGCATATCTGCATGGGGTCATATTGTCATATCGAAAATAATAGTGTATCTACCGAGATCTGGCAAGCAATCTAAATTACATGGCCTATCTAATAACCTTAACTACCCAACGGTCAATTTGAACAAGGGACTCCTAGTCCTAGTTATTATCTTGAATCATTTTAATCCTAATTGTGAATGAGCATTTCTTGGGCGCAAGCTCGCAACAGTACGACAAATATGGTACTACCGTGAGTTCGCATAATTTGCGAAGACTGACCTGCATGGGCCACCACAAAAACTTGTCACGACCCGCACCCGCTTTTCGGATACGAGACGTGTCCAAGCCAGCCTACGCCGCAGAGTCGGCGGTAGAACGCTGTCAAGCCCGCAAGAAATAAATGCTCAAATATCACACTTGCTGCTCATTCACATTTCTAATTTATTACAACAGTTACAACATTTATATTTAAAGAAAATACAAAATTTTACAATTAAAGAAAATGATACAATGCTATCTATTTCTAGGTTGTCTTCAGCATACCCAAGTCTTTCCAGTGCTAAAAGTGATAGCGGCTAAACCTGAAAAATGTTGGTTATCCAGTCAGGATTGAAACAAGTACACAAACCGACGACAATGCAAAATATAACAGAATTAACAAGACATGAAAATAGCATATGAGACATGAAAGCTGTAAGAAAACTGATGACATAGCACGATAGAGAAATAACCAAGAAAAAACTAATAAAAGACATCTATCTAGGTGGTGTGAAATATCCGTTTCGACATGTGGACGGCTAGGGGGTAAATCAGGCACACTGCACGTGTCATGTGCAGCGGCTATCATTCACGAGAGACACTGGGATAGTTCTGGGTAGTCCACATGTATACTAAGATATTTTCCCTTCCGACAACTCCGTGTGACGAGCGTGTCAACAAGCAGCAAGATATATGTATAGACATGAAATGAAAAGACTACTATGAATCGGAAAGCAATCAGAAAGTGCACTTGCCTGAGGTCCTTAGCTGGAGAAACCAAAATACCATACCACTCAATGAGCCACAATCAGTCAACGCATGTAAAAGTCTCCGGATGCTGAAATAAATAGTACTAACGTTCTCAGAATAGTCAAATTAGCTAGGATTGCCTGTCCTTAAGTCCAATTCTGGACACAGGGGCAAAACGGTAATTTCGGGCAAAAACGATGTCCGCCGTTGGACCCGCTTTTCACCAAAAAATGTGCCAGAGTCAATGGTCTCTAAAGTCGTCAAACTATATGTCTACGGATCCGGTTTTCCGATACGAACCCAACCGTATGTCCAAAGTTGGATTTCGGCGGGCTGTCACGTCCCACTTCCCAAATGGAATGGTGACGTCATACACATCCCCAGGCTACGCGCCGAAAATCCGCGATTGTCGCCCGTAAACATCAGCAAAAATGGAAAATGCCAGAGATTATAACTTATTATACATATGGAGATTGTTATACAGGACTTCATCAACAATACTTCTACAAACTTATTACAAAAGAAATAACTAGCAAGTTGTCCAGACGATTATTCCTCGTCGTACTGCGGCGTTACTTCGGCGGAGACGTCCTCTTCTTCACCTAGTGAACAATACTAGGTCGTTTTAGAAAACGACAAGCAAGTTCTCGGTCAAGGACGGTAAAGTATGCAAAAGAAAGATGCAGTTTTTCAAAAGAAAGAAATATGCCAACTAGCACTATTATATGTGTTTACTTCACAAAAATCAAGGAAATGTAAATGACATCCTACTCCATAGATTGTAAGATGTTCTGAGCTTCCCTTGAGCTCTCAATTAGGATTTTGCTTCCCTTGAGCAATCAAGAAACTACCTACCTTTGATAAGTGGAGTTATTTTACTGGAGTAAGATGAAATTTAGTAGACTAAATGCAATGCAAATTTGAGAACAGTACTCTGAATTAATTCCCTAAATAATTCCCGTGAACAATCCCGTTAACCTGGGATCAGGCTGTGATTTCGGAGCCTCCCTTGGGCTAAAACCAATCTATTCGATGTTACTGTCGGAATAGAAGTAGCAGGACAGAAGCCTCTCTTGGGCTAGTACTTATATAGAAGTACTCATCAGGATATTCAGGAATCGCTGATCAGCTTTTTATGGTTATTATGTTACGGGATATCTAGGGATATTCAGTTGTCCTCCCCACCCAATGATTCTAAAATTTCCGAAAATCAGAAATTTGTCTATCTCCTAAATTTTTCAAAAATTTCGGCAGAGTCTCCTTTGTATTTAGGAGCTCCGACAATTTACAAAACATGATATAAAGAAATATATGGGCTCGCCGACCCCTTCGGTGGAGCAACTCTCAACACCGGAACCACGCATTTAATATCCGGGTACGCCGACCCCTTCGGTGGAGCAACTCTCAACACCGGAACCACGCAGTTGTATAATGTGTATACTTAATTAAAGGAACCTTTACCTTGGCAAGCAAGCAAGCAAGCAAACAATTTTACCTTAGCAGGCAACGCTTAGTAATTTAAAACGAGCAAGCAAGTTTCCGAGAATATTGCGGTCTGCTAAGTATATAACCAACAAAAATAGAGTCATTAGTGTTACAAAATGATATCTATTCTAGCCTCCAAGAGTCATGATTAGCAATAGGGTTAGACTTCTTGTAAGATTGACTTGATGTGTAAAAGAGTTGAACTTTCATAGATGCAAAGTTACCACGGTGTATAGGAACTTGTAATTACTTAACTAATCAACCATACCAAGGTATGTTATTCTGATATATTTAATAATTTGGACAAAATTGATGTCATAATCAATTGAATTCCAGTTTCAAAAAAAACTCTACTTGTTACATAAATCATTTTATTATATATAGATATATACATATAAATAGAGTCAAATGTCCATTCGTTGTGTCCTATATTTTGTGTCCAAAATATGCGTGCAACCATCACTTGTCCCTACTGTATCCAATATTGTGTTCCACCGTATAATCAATTGAATTGTGACATGCCCACAATGATGTGTCGAAAGTATATTGTTTAAAGCGTGATGTGTCCGATAGATTGTGTCCAGAAATAGGGTGTTGTGTCCATGTCATGTACTATATCCCTACAAAATAAAAGTTTTGCCATGAGTTCTATAATCCCTAGAATATAACTAATGCCATATTTATTCCAGAAAATTTGCAACCATTGGCTTGGAGGAAAATTTTCAAAAAAGAGGGAAGAGAGAAGAGGACTTGCCTTGGGTTGAGAATAGCCTGGATTCCTCCGTAAATCCTAATTGAACCCAATAACCATTTATTGGTTAGAATTTTCTAATCCTAGGGTTCTAGAAGTAAGAATACACATAGAAATTTGGGGAAAGAGGGAGAAAATTGATATACCTAGGTTTAGCCTTCTCCTTGGATGGAAGATGATGATAAGGTTGAAGATGGAGTTGGGGAAGAGGGTGATGGTGGAGATGAAGTGGAGGAGGAAGTGGAGAGGAGGTGGTGCTTGGTGGCGGCCGGAGGCTGGCCGGCGGCAGCAGGGGCGGCGGGCGGCGGCGCTGGCGGCGGCGGGCGGCTGAACAACAGCGGCAGCAGCAGCAAAGGGAGCGGCAGCGGCAGCAGGGAGTTTGGGGGGTCGGGTGGTGTGTGGGTTTGTTTTGTGTTTTGTTTTTTTTTTTTTTCTTTTCTTTGGTTATAAGTGTGTGTGTGTGTGTGTTGTATATATAGGAAAAGAAGTGGTGAGGTGTCCCCCCCCATCCCTTTGTAGGGACACCTTGCACCCCCCCTAGGGCTAGGGTTATGGTTAGGGGTAGGGTGTAGGGCTAGGGTTATGGGTAGGGGTAGGGTGTAGGGACACAACATGACAAACCAAGAACAAAAAAAAAAAATTATAATCCACAAGATAAGTTAACACAAGACAATAATAAATAATAATAATAATAATAATAATATTTTGAGTGTGACAAGTCTACCCTCCTTAGAAAAATTCCGTCCTCGGAATTTGAAATAATTAGACTAGCAATATGGTTACTGACCTGTCTTAGGGAATAAATACGGGTATTGCTTCCGCATGTCTTCTTCCTTCTCCCAAGTTGAATCTCCAGGAGAATCCCTGCTCCACGCAACTCGTACTAACGGAATGACCCGATTGCGGAGTATCTTATCTCTTCGATCCAAGATCCCAACGGGTCTCTGTTCTATCCGGAGTGTAGGCCCGATGGTGATTTCTGAATGATCGAGTATATGGCTCGTATCCGGCACATATCTTCGTAGCTGGGAAACATGGAATACATTGTGTACTCCTTCTAGTGCTGGCGGCAAGGCGAGTCGATATGACACATTCCCAACTTTCTCCAGGATGTCGAATGGTCCAATATATCTGGGACTTAGCTTTCCTCTGGTCCCGAATCTGATGGTTCCCTTAGTTGGTGAAATTTTCAGAAATACATGTTCTCCGGGTTGGAACTCCAATATTCTTCGGTGCTTATCCGCCCACATCTTCTGTCTGTCCTGAGCTGCTTGCAGGTGACTTCTTATTGCTTTGATGATATCCACAGTTTGCGTTACTAATTCTGGCCCCAACAATTGTCTTTCTCCTACGTCGGTCCAACATACCGGCGATCTGCACTTCCTACCATATAGTGCTTCAAAAGGAGCCATTTTGATACTATCATGATAACTGTTGTTATATGAAAATTCTACCAAATGTAGATGATCATCCCATGCTCCTCCAAAATCTAAAGTACACGCTCTCAGCATGTCTTCTAAGGTCTGAATGGTTCTTTCAGACTGGCCGTCTGTTTGGGGATAGTAGGCGGAGCTAAATTTCAATTTAGTGCCAAGACTTTCTTGCAAGCTTTTCCAGAAATGTGAAGTAAATCTGGTATCTCTATCCGATACTATACTCACTGGCACTCCATGCTGTCTAACAATCTGTCTCATGTACATTTCGGCCAAGACCTCCGTTGACTGTCCAACTCGAAAGGGCAGAAAACGAGCGGACTTGGTAAGTCTGTCTACAATGACCCAAATAGCATTATTACCCCTTTGGGTCCTAGGCAATCCTGTCACGAAATCCATGGTGAGGTGCTCCCATTTCCATTCGGGTATGGGTAACGGCTGGAGAAGTCCTGCTGTCCTTTGATGCTCCGCTTTTACTTGCTGACAGACAAGACATCTTGATACAAATCTGGCGACTTCTCTCTTCATCCCGTGCCACCAAAATGTTTGTCTCAAATCTTTGTACATCTTAGTGCTGCCCGGATGAATGGAATATTGCGAGTTGTGGGCTTCTGACATAACCTCTGTTCTTAAATCTCCACTGGGCACACATAATCGATCTCCGAATCTTAATGATCCGTCCGGATGCTTCCTTATCCCGGTCTGGAGTCCCTCTTCTGTTTGTTTCCAAATTTTCTGAAGTTTTGAATCATTCTGTTGAGCTTTCTTAATTCTATCTATTAAGGAGGACTGTACTTGCAAGTTTTGCCACATTCCTTCGGTTAGCGGGCGTATCACTTCAATTCCCATTTTTCTCAAATCCTCAAGGATTTCTTTGGGTGTATTCATAAAGAAGGCTTCGGGTCTTCTACTTAAGGCATCAGCCACCTTATTAGCTTTGCCCGGATGATAGGTCAGCTCCATGTCAAAATCCTTCAGTAACTTCAACCATCTTCTCTGTCTCATATTAATCTCCTTTTGTGTGAAGACATATTTTAAGCTCTTGTGGTCTGTGTATATTTTGATTCTTTCTCCATATAAATAGTGTCTCCACAACTTGAGTGCGAATACTACTGCTGCAAGTTCAAGATCATGAGTTGGATAATTCCTTTCATGTGTCTTTAATTGTCGGGATGCATAGGCTATGACTCTCCCGTGCTGCATCAGTACACATCCTAAACCCTTACCTGATGCATCACTATATATCTCATATCCACCTGAACCAGAGGGTAATGCTAGTATTGGAGCTGTAATTAATCTTTTCTTCAGCTCGTCAAATGCTGCTTGACATTTCTCCGTCCAATTAAATTTCTCTTCCTTCCGAGTAAGACGGGTTAAAGGTTCTGCAATTCTTGAAAAGTTTTCTACAAATCTCCGATAATAGCCAGCCAATCCTAAGAAGCTTCTGATTTCTGCTACTGACTTAGGTGTTGGCCAAGACTTAACTGCTTCTACTTTCTTTGGATCTACCGAGATGCCTTCTCCACTGACAATATGTCCTAGAAATGGTATTTGGTCCAACCAAAACTCACATTTACTAAGCTTAGCATACAATTGTTCTTCCCGCAGAGTTTGCAATACTATCCTCAAATGTTTTTCATGTTCCTCTTCACTTTTGGAGTATACAAGGATGTCATCAATAAATACAATCACAAATTTATCCAGATATTGATAAAATATTCGATTCATCAGGTCCATAAATATAGCAGGTGCATTTGTCAACCCGAATGGCATAACTAAGAATTCGTAATGCCCATACCGAGTTCTAAATGCAGTCTTTGGGATGTCTTCCTTTTTCACCTTTACCTGATGATATCCGGATCTCAAATCAATTTTTGAAAATACCCTTGCCTCTCCTAACTGATCAAACAGTTGATCGATCCTAGGTAAGGGATATTTATTCTTGATGGTAACCTCATTCAAAGCCCTATAGTCAATCACCAGGCGTAGGGTACTATCTTTCTTTTTCACAAATAATACTGGTGCACCCCATGGTGAAGCACTAGGCTGAATAAACCCTTTTGACAATAACTCCTTTATCTGTTTATTTAACTCAACTAGCTCCTCTTTGTTCATTGGGTATATCTTCTTGGCTATGGGTGCAGCCCCCGGTATTAAATCTATAGAAAATTCCACGGCTCTGTCTGGGGGTAGCCCTGGTAATTCTTCTGGGAACACATCCTTGAATTCTTCTACTACCCTTGGAAATGATTGCTCTGCTACTCCTTGCAGCAGTACTGGTAATTCAAATTTCTCTAGCTCCTCTGCATTGAACTCATTTTGGTCTCTTGCAAATTCATAAGACTCGCCGTCAGGGAGTTGGAATGAAATTTTCCCCTGACCGCAGTCTATATTGGCTAATGTTGCAGTTAGCCAATCCATACCCAATATTATATCATAATTGCTTGTTGGAAAGACAAGCAATCGGGTACGAAAAGCTCCTCCACCCAATTTAATGGGACAACTACGACATACTCGACTGACTTCTACTACTCCATTACCGGTGAGTACTTTCAGTGATTTAGGCAGAGGTTGTGATTCTATTTCACGTTGTGATATAAAAGAAGATGCTATAAATGAATGGGTAGCCCCGGAATCAAATAATACTGAAGCTGGGTATGAAGAAACTAAAATAGTACCTGAAACTACTTCTCCAGGGATACTCGCATCTTCAGTTCCCATTATGAATGCTTGCCCTTGCCTATTCCTTTTCTTGTTATTATTTTGAGCTTGAGCTGCCCGTTGTGCTTGTTGAAACTGATAAGCCTGAGGGGCATAGGGTGGCCTTTGCTGATTTTCATAAGCCATTCCTGCTTGCGCTGTTGGTGCCTGTATCATTGGTCGAGGTTGGTTTCCCTGAACTGGAGGTCGGTATCCTTGAGTGAAGCCTTGTGTCCTTGCTCCATTCGCAGGCGGCTGAGGACATTGACTGATTGGATGATTTGCTCCACATCTCAGACAAAGCCCCAATCTTCTCCTACATACATTCTTCTTATATCCTGGCTTCTGGCAGAAATCACAGATAAGGAATTTGTCCGAGTTGCCATTCTGAGGACGCTTAGGTGGTCCTTGCCAGTGATTCTTGTTAGAGGATGATCCTTCCTCAAAAGTTCTCTTGGGTTGTGATGACCGGAAAGGTTGCTCCTCTTTCAGGATTCTCTCCTGGTCTCGAGCAGCTTCTGTTACCTCAGAAAAGGTCTGGCATCGGTAGGACGCGACCCTGCTTTTCAATTGGGTCCCGTGCCCTTCCAGGAACCTAGAAATTTTTGTTTCTTCGTCGGCTATCATGTTAGGAGCAAATCGACTGAGTCTGGAAAACTCTACAGCATATTCATCGACGGTGCGTCTTCCTTGTTTAAGATAGTTGAATTGCCGTTCTAACTCTATTCGTGCTGATTTAGGATAGAATCTTTCTTCAAACTTCTTCTTGAATTCTGCCCATGTCATAACTCTATCGGAATCTTCTGGGTACTCAGCAATCTACCAGTATCCAGCGATATCTTCTAGCTGGATGCGGATTGCTGGCACCATATCTTCGGTTTTGAGCTTTGCGGCCTTCATTAAGCCTTCAATGGTTTTCAACCATTGACCCGCTTCTATTGCATTTTCAGTTCCCTTGAACTTAGGTGGCTTAAGATCTCGAAAATCTTTTAGGGTTCCTTCTTCTGTTTTCTTGGAGTTCTGCATTTGTTCCAATATGGTTGTATTGGCAACATGGGCTGCATTGGCCTGCTGATTATGGGATTCCAATAATTGTTGGAATAATCGAAACATATCGGCCACAGTTGGTTCTTGAGGGGGCGGAGTACTTGACTGACCGTGGTTGTCCATATCCTGAGATTAGGAAAAACGCAATTCTTAGGGAAGTATTTAACTCGTAATTTCCAACAAGAGTGTATCATGAAACTTCGTATATATGTATATATTCATTCATTAAAATGAGAGTAATTACAAAATGGTGCTCCTTACTCTCATTTTTCATTTACATACATTCTTGCTACCTAGTTACTCATGTCACCCATCATCCCAAAACGTGACATGGTAAACTATTCTACTTCATACAAGTACATATCTGCAGATGCCAAAATATAAGGAAAGGACCTCTTCTTCACTATGTACAGGGTTAAGACATCTTATGCTACGGCTTCAATAAGCTCCCTCCCTTCAGCAAGGATCTCTACTTCTGTATATATCCTCTCAAAGTCATCCATGGTGCCTTCGTGGCCGTGCAATCCGACATAGATGCGGTTCGGGTCTCGGACATAAAGACAGTAGGTGATGTACTCAAAGTACACTTCAGCGCCATCCTCCACGTCTCGTACCATAGGATGCCTGACTCCATAGAATATTTGGTAGACGTGAATGTCATACCAGTCGGGTGCGTTCCATAGTATCCTGGCATAGCGTTGGTATAGGTACAAGGTGTACTCGCTTCCATCCCATTCCAAACTGGGTATAAACAGGTCCATATCCTTGATATCCTATGTAAGAATTTCTTATAAGGAACATAAGGAGATTGAAAAAAGCATATTTTATTTATTTATAGAACAATATGCCCTTGGCTTACATACATACTTGGTCACATTCTACCAACATGCAGATATATCTTACATTTCATCCATCCTAGCTACATACTTATCATCTATAGATACTAGGGATCTAAGTCCATATTTCCCTACTTACTTACATTCTTACTACATGCATCCATATATTACATTCTTACTTCATACATTCCACATACATACATGCTTGAGGATCTAAATCCACATCTTCCTGATGTTGTGCACTATTGCGTTTGGATGAGTTTGCAGCCATTCTTCCAAGGTACCATTGCGATCAGTCTTTGGGCCTTTGGTGGGTTCTGCCTTTATCAGGACATAATAATGTACCGAGTTGTAATACTCCTTCCTTTTATCATCTATGTCTGACACTATTGGATATTTCAATTCGTAGTGTACTCCATAGGCTTCGATCATTCCTTTACGCGCTACGTGCCACATCTTCTTTACAAATGCATAATACTCGTCTAGGCTGTGACTATCATTTCCTAGTCTTGCAAAGGGTGCAAACCGAGGCATGACCTAGATTGAAAAGAAAATAAAAAGTATTTCTTCCTTAGGTTAGTAACTCCTTAGTAGGATTTAAGATCTAGACAGGAAAGAGGAATTTGTAAGGAAAGTGCTACCAACTATTTATCTACCTTACTTAAGGATTTCTAAGATATGATTGGAAATCAAAGTTTTCTATCTGAGTATAAAACCTACGTCTAGACCTAAGGTCCATTCTGGATTTTCCATTTTCGTCGACCTGCATGGGCCACCACTAAAAGACGTGTCACGTCCCACTTCCCAAATGGAATGGTGACGTCATACACATCCCCAGGCTACGCGCCGAAAATCCGCGATTGTCGCCCGTAAACATCAGCAAAAATAGAAAATGCCAGAGATTACAACTTATTATACATATGGAGATTGTTATACAGGACTTCATCAACAATACTTCTACAAACTTATTACAAAAGAAATAACTAGCAAGTTGTCCAGACGATTATTCCTCGTCGTACTGCGGCGTTACTTCGGCGGAGACGTCCTCTTCTTCACCTAGTGAACAATACTAGGTCGTTTTAGAAAACGACAAGCAAATCCTCGGTCAAGGACGGTAAAGTATGCAAAAGAAAGATGCAGTTTTTCAAAAGAAAGAAATATGCCAACTAGCACTATTATATGTGTTTACTTCACAAAAATCAAGGAAATGTAAATGACATCCTACTCCATAGATTGTAAGATGTTCTGAGCTTCCCTTGAGCTCTCAATTAGGATTTTGCTTCCCTTGAGCAATCAAGAAACTACCTACCTTTGATAGGTGGAGTTATTTTACTGGAGTAAGATAAAATTTAGTAGACTAAATGCAATGCAAATTTGAGAACAGTACTCTGAATTAATTCCCTAAATAATTCCCGTGAACAATCCCGTTAACCTGGGATCAGGCTGTGATTTCGGAGCCTCCCTTGGGCTAAAACCAATCTATTCGATGTTACTGTCGGAATAGAAGTAGCAGGACAGGAGCCTCTCTTGGGCTAGTACTTATATAGAAGTACTCATCAGGATATTCAGGAATCGCTGATCAGCTTTTTATGGTTATTATGTTACGGGATATCTAGGGATATTCAGTTGTCCTCCCCACCCAATGATTCTAAAATTTCCGAAAATCAGAAATTTGTCTATCTCCTAAATTTTTCAAAAATTTCGACAGAGTCTCCTTTGTATTTAGGAGCTCCGACAATTTACAAAACATGATATAAAGAAATATATGGGCTCACCGACCCCTTCGGTGGAGCAACTCTCAACACCGGAACCACGCATTTAATATCCGGGTACGCCGACCCCTTCGGTGGAGCAACTCTCAACACCGGAACCACGCAGTTGTATAATGTGTATATTTAATTAAAGGAACCTTTACCTTGGCAAGCAAGCAAGCAAGCAAACAATTTTACCTTAGCAGGCAACGCTTAGTAATTTAAAACGAGCAAGCAAGTTTCCGAGAATATTGCGGTCTGCTAAGTATATAACCAACAAAAATAGAGTCATTAGTGTTACAAAATGATATCTATTCTAGCCTCCAAGAGTCATGATTAGCAATAGGGTTAGACTTCTTGTAAGATTGACTTGATGTGTAAAAGAGTTGAACTTTCATAGATGCAAAGTTACCACGGTGTATAGGAACTTGTAATTACTTAACTAATCAACCATACCAAGGTATGTTATTCTGATATATTTAATAATTTGGACAAAATTGATGTCATAATCAATTGAATTCCAGTTTCAAAAAAAACTCTACTTGTTACATAAATCATTTTATTATATATAGATATATACATATAAATAGAGTCAAATGTCCATTCGTTGTGTCCTATATTTTGTGTCCAAAATATGCGTGCAACCATCACTTGTCCCTACTGTATCCAATATTGTGTTCCACCGTATAATCAATTGAATTGTGACATGCCCACAATGATGTGTCGAAAGTATATTGTTTAAAGCATGATGTGTCCGATAGATTGTGTCCAGAAATAGGGTGTTGTGTCCATGTCATGTACTATATCCCTACAAAATAAAAGTTTTGCCATGAGTTCTACAATCCCTAGAATATAACTAATACCATATTTATTCCAGAAAATTTGCAACCATTGGCTTGGAGGAAAATTTTCAAAAAAGAGGGAAGAGAGAAGAGGACTTGCCTTGGGTTGAGAATAGCCTGGATTCCTCCGTAAATCCTAATTGAACCCAATAACCATTTATTGGTTAGAATTTTCTAATCCTAGGGTTCTAGAAGTAAGAATACATATAGAAATTTGGGGAAAGAGGGAGAAAATTGATATACCTAGGTTTAGCCTTCTCCTTGGATGGAAGATGATGATGAGGTTGAAGATGGAGTTGGGGAAGAGGGTGATGGTGGAGATGAAGTGGAGGAGGAAGTGGAGAGGAGGTGGTGCTTGGTGGCGGCCGGAGGCTGGCCGGCGGCAGCAGGGGCGGCGGGCGGCGGCGCTGGCGGCGGCGGGCGGCTGAACAACAGCGGCAGCAGCAGCAAAGGGAGCGGCAGCGGCAGCAGGGGGTTTGGGGGGTTGGGTGGTGTGTGGGTTTGTTTTGTGTTTTTTTTTTTTTTTTTTTTTTTTCTTTTCTTTGGTTATAAGTGTGTGTGTGTGTTGTATATATAGGAAAAGAAGTGGTGAGGTGTCCCCCCCATCCCTTTGTAGGGACACCTTGCACCCCCCCCCCCCCCTAGGGCTAGGGTTATGGTTAGGGGTAGGGTGTAGGGCTAGGGTTATGGGTAGGGGTAGGGTGTAGGGACACAACATGACAAACCAAAAAAAAAAAAAAAACAAAAAAAAAAAAAAATCTAATCCACAAGATAAGTTAACACAAGACAATAATAAATAATAATAATAATAATAATAATAATATTTTGAGTGTGACACGGGCCGTGCACAAAATCGCCCGTTGAGTGGGACCGTGGGGCCCGAAAAATAGCGATCCGGTCAACGGTCTTAGAATTGGACCAAACTTGGCATTTAGTCTGTCCTAAAAACTGTTTAAGAACAATTTTTCTTCCAAGTTCGTGTCGGTTTGTCCAAATCCGTGTTAAGTCTTCAAATACCAGGACCTACCCAAGAATACAAATTAATATGTATAAAAATTAATATACACATTTGTACTCGTATATTAAGTATTTATCTATTTTATAAGTGCCTTGATCTTATTAATTAATCTCTTGAACAATATATACTATTTTATTACTATGGAATATTGTTATGTGATTTTAATTAGTTTTATGTGCTTTTAAGAGAAGATGTGGGGGTTAATTGTAAAAATGACACATTATTTTCATGTGTTGTGTAGCCCACGTGTGTATCATGCATAGGATTAGTTTGTAAATGACAATAATAGAAGGGGCTATGTAAAAGTTCTTATAAACTCAATTGAATGAGTTATCTGTTTGTGTACAGTGCTTCTTCTTCTTTCTTCATTCCTATATATTTATTGCAATTGAAATAATGCTCGACGTGTCTTCCCTTCTTCCAACTGTGAATAGTGCACCATATAGAAACAATTTATGGGCTGCTTCCTATGCATATATTATTTTATTTTACTCTTATTCTACTGTGTTTGCTCTTCCTAAGGATATTGGCAAAACAAAGAAAATTCACCCCTGAAATTGCTGACGGACGTGGTTGTGCGCGATACGTCGGGTCTCCGGAGTGCGACGCCGTGACGCCCCACCACTGCCACGACTGGCGCGGATGTCTCGCACGGCCTGGGTCGACGCAGCGTGCTCGGTTCATTGGTTGACCACGCGAGTGGCAGCGACGAACCGCTGCCCGTTCCCTTCTTTGTGTGCTCGCTGTGGTCGATCGAAACACGCGTGCATGCGGGCTCAGGTAGAGGGCGTCGAGCACGCGAGGGACATGAAGAGGGATGCGGTTGCATGACGACAGTGCAGCCCGACTGGAAGAGGGATGCGGTTGCATGGCGACAGCGCGTGGCCAGCGCACGCGGGGACGCTCGGTTGCTGACGAGGAGGGCACCGGGACTGCGAGGCTGTGGTGGCACAAGAGCCACGCCTAATGTGGATGGTGTTGCGATGGCGATGGAAGCCAACATGAGCGCGGGGGCGCTGAGAGGTCGTTGTCGCATGAGGATGGGGATGGGGAAGAGGAAGATGAAGAAGGATGCTGCTACTCCTTCAATAAAGGATGGAGAATAATTTATGGGTTGCTGCTAGGGTTCGGATGAGGGTGTTGGGCTCTCGGGTTTTAGTTGTAGGCTGTGGGGGAATTTGGGATGGGCAGTGTTTTTTTTTTGCTAAGCAACTCACAAGGTCTGATTAGTTGGCCAGGCCGAGGGCTCTGGCCTGCTTATCCTTTTTATCTCTGCTTCCTTTTTCTTTTGCTTTTTCTTTTATAGTTAACTAATATATTAATATATATCTTTGTATATATATATTTATATACATACATACACACACTTATATAATATAAATATATATACATACACATACACACATATATATAATCTATATTTTATATATATAGATACACATGCACACATATTTAATATTACATATATACCATTCACCTTAACATGTATATATATACATATATAAACACATACACACACACACACACATATATATATATATATATATATATATATATATATATATATATATATATATATATATATATATATATATATATATATATATATACATATACATATACATTATTTATTATATTATCGACTTATATACGTATATTTATATTTATATCAACATACACATATATTTAATATATATCTATATATTCATACACACATATATTTAATATATATTTATATACGTTTATATATATAAGCACACCTACACCTTCATATATAATATATTTAATTGACCGAAATAATATAACAAATATTAATAATGATTTCCTCAACAACATAATAATGACAATAACAATAATATTAATGATAAAATAATAAAAATATTTCGAGATTTTCGGGAAGGGAAGCTACAGCTACGTACATTGAAGTATAATCTACCTCGATATACGATCGCGGCTGTCTAGATGCATGAGGGTTTATCTACAAGCCAACAATCTCTTATGGTCATGAACAAGCCTAGTGTCTCAATCTCAACAAACAAGTAATTGTTACAAGATGTAAGATCATCAGACATACAATGTAAGGCGTCCCAAACATTACATATTCAGATGATGATGAAGCTAGTCATACAAAATACGAAGATTAACAAGAGTTTAAGTCATACATGATCAAGCCTAAGATTTGTTAATCATGTTACAGTCCGTAGGCAGACAGAAATTAAAGTTTAAACACGAGCTAACACTTGCTCGTCGGCTAAACGCCTCAAAAGAATAATTTACAATAAAGTGGAAGAGCAAAATAAGAAACCAACTCGTTGCCAGGATTACGTCTGGTGTTCACCATCTAGTTGGAAGGCAGGAAGATCCTTGGAAGCTACTCCGAAATCTGGTCATACAAAACCAGCTGGGTCAGACCCCAGAAAGAGCAAGTGCCACAAGGGAGGCTTCACTTAAGAACTAAAACCAGCATATTAGCACATGATACATAAAGGATAACGAAAGACATAAGTTAGAGAAAGCAGGGTGATAAACGATAAGATAACTAACGAACTATTCCGGTAACCAAGTTACAGCCCGTAAACCAAACAAGGACCGGGGTTGTAACCCTTCACCTGAACAGAACTTAGTCTCTAACCAATAATCGATAAAGTAAAGCATAAACAAGCATGTTCTGAGATAGCCATGTTCTGGATCTAGACAAGATTGGACAAGATCGGACTCCATCCATCATTCACGGCCAAGCAAAGAGTACGGCTTGATACTTTAACTAACTATGGTTATCACAAGCTTAGTTACTAACAGGATGCATCGAGATGTTCCAACAGCCACAAGCCCTGCAGTCTTAATTCAGGTTATCCAGTCACAAATTGAGAGAGATGGATTAGGTGACTTAGAGGTGCAACACATGAAAGTGTACTGGAAATGTGCCCTACTCAATGGCAGGCTACAAGTCCAATTAGAGCACCCATATAACGGGACTTCCTGTAGTTAGGAAACCTCTTCGTGGACTACTTGATGAATCTAGTCATCATCCTAGTCAGATTCAGTACAAATCCCTGACCGTGGGAAATCAGGATTTCATATCCTAGACATGATGCAAGACAGGACATGTAGCTTATACAAGCACAAACACCCACGGTGTCGAGACTAGAGTTACTTAGCAAGTCAAGATAGCCGTCACAATAGCATATCGAGATTATCATGTAGGTTTACTTTATCAAGTTGAGAGTGCGTCACAATGGACCACCATCAAGAATTATCATGTCAAGTTATTTGTCAAGAGTGCACCACGACGGGACACTATCAAGAATTATCATGTTACTTTTTACGTGTTAAGGGTGCGCCTAAACAGGCCACTCTCGTGTTCAAACCTTATATTATCATTAATGAGAGAAAATTGCATAAAATAGCTAGTAACATATTCTTGAAGCCAAGGAAAAGATCTACAACTTTTATTTTTTGAGTTTTTCAAGATTTTAGCTACAAAATAGCTCAAAGAGGCAAAAACGGTCATTTGGAGTGACATGCGCGCAAGTTGCGCGAGCAAAACTGCCCAAGGCACACGTTGCGCGCAAGCATGGCGCACATTGTGCAGCAAAAAATTATGCTGGCGCAAGGTCGCGCAAGTTGGGAATCGCGCGGGCGCGCGGTGCGCAAGTTGTGCATTGCGCACGGGCAAAATCGCCTATGGCGCACGTTGTGCGCAAGCACGGCGTGCGGCCGCGCGGCACGCAAGTTCCACATTACACGCGGGCAAAATCGCCCACGGCGCATATTGCGCGCTAGCATGGCACACGGTGCGCGGAAGCGAAGACACTGCGCGCGGCACTGTTCATCGTCCCGACAACACCAAATGGTGTGGGGAACCCATGAACACGAAAATTGCATAACTTTCTCATACGAAGTCGAAATCAAGCGGTTTATAAGCCAAAATTGGGTAGAATTGTATTTCCTAGAAAATAGAACCATTAGATCTAAAAAATAATCAAGTTTCAGAGATCAAAACCAAGAAAATCCAAAAAATACAAACTTAGATTTACAAGAATCCATCCATCAAACCTAAAAATGTCAAGTTCTAAAGAGCCTTAGAATCAAGTAAGGAAGAGAATGGAACAATAAAACTTGAGATCCATCATGAAACAAGTTGCACTTGCCTAGGGCTTGGTAGGTTGAAGGAGTAAATAAAGATGAAGAAGTAAATGTGAATAATGGAGGAAAGAGAAGGATTTGGTTTTTATACAAAATCTCTCCATTTTAAACCAAAACAAACCAAGCCAAGCCAAGTCAAATCATGTTGAACCAAGTTGAACCATTCAAGTCAAGATTTAAACCAAGGCTAAGCTAAGCAAGAAAAGTCGAAATACGGACCACCTGACATTTGCCAGAAATCTGTATACATATCCTGAGAAATACGTATAACGGTAAACGGGAGTGACAACTCTACCCACCTTAAAAGAATTTCGTCCAAGAAATTAAATCAAGAGGCTAGTGATGTCGGGGCAAGCTACACTAATACTGGCAATCTACGACTAGCAGTCAACCAAGCAATCATTCATGCAGGCAAGAAAGTAAAAGCATAAGGCATAAGGAAGATATTATACCTTATGAGTCAAACAGGTGTGGATATCACGAGCGAATATCATCCTCACGCTTCCACGTTGACTCACCCAAAGAGCGGTGACCCCAAGCAACACGGACTAAACTAATAGTCTTGTTCTTGAGTACCTTTTCTCTTCGGTCCAATATGGATACGGGCCTTTCCTTATACGAAATGTTGGTACCAACAACCAATTCTGAATAATCAAGAATATGGCTCAGATCCGGGATAAACCGTCGCAATTGGGATACATGGAAAATGTCATGTACCTCACGTAACGATGACGGAAGAGCGAGACGATAGGACACATCACCTACTCGCTCGAGAATGTCAAATGGCCCTATATACCTAGGACTAAGCTTTTCTCGTACGCCGAATCGAATGACGCCATGGGTAGGCGAGATCCTAAGGAATACGTGGTTGCCGACTGAAAACTCAAGGCAGTACCGATGAGAATCGGCCCAATAGCGTTGGCGATCTTGGGCAACTCGAAGATGATCTCTGACTTGTTTGACCACCTCGATTGTTTGCGTAATCATCTCTGGACCAAGCATTTGTCTCTTTTCGATATCATTCCATGCTAACAGGGATCTGCACTTTCTGCCATACAGTGCTTCAAAGGGTGCCATCTGGATACTGGCCTAAAAACTGTTGTTATAGAAGAACTCCACAAGATGCAGGTGATCTTCCCACGAACCACCAAAGTCGAGTGTACATGATTGTAACATATCTTCGAGAGTCTGAATCGTGTGTTCTGACTAACCATCTGTCTGCGGATGATATGCTGAACTGACCTTGAGACGAGTCCCCAAACTCTCTTGAAGACTCCGCCAAAAGTGCGATATGAATCTTGAATCTCTGTCTGATATGATACTAACTGGCACTCTATGCAATCGGACAATCTACCTGAGGTACATCTCTGCAAGCCGATCCGTTGACTGACCAATTCTAAAAGGGATAAAATGAGCTACCTTGGTGAGTCTGTCAACTATAACCTAGATAGCATCTCTCCCAACTGGGGATTTAGATAACCCAGTTATAAAATCTATAGTGATATGCTCCTATTTCTATTCTGGGATCGGTAAAGGATGAAGAAGTCCAGCTGGTCTCTGATGTTCAGCCTTAACTTGTTGGTAAACTAAACAACGAGAGGCAAACCGGGCTATCTCCCTCTTTATGCCATTCCACCAAAAATGCTGACGGATGTCACGATACATCTTCGTGCCACCAGGATGAATTGAATACTGAGAGCTGTGAGCCTCTGCCATGATCTTCTGTCTGATATCATAACTGGGTACACAAAGATGCCTCCCATGTCGGAGAGTACCATCTTCGGGAATGCATAACTCTGGTCTTCGTCCCGCTTCACACTCTGCTCTGAGCCACTGAAGCTTAGAGTATGTTGATTATGCCATCTTGATCCTCTCAACTATGCTGGACTGAACTTGTATCCTGGCCATCAATGCCACATTGGTAGGAAGAACTACTTCTATTCCCATCTTCTAAAGATCTGCTAATAACTTTGGCTGTGCTGTTAGAAAATAAGCTCCTACTCTTCTGCTCAACGCATCTACTACTACGTTGGCCTTCCCAGAAAGATACTGCAGGTTGATGTCGTAATCCACAAGTAGCTCTAGCCATCTCCTCTAACGCATGTTAAGGTCCTTCTGGGTAAACATATACTGAAGACTCTTGTGGTCGGTGAAAATCTCTACCCGATCTCCATACAAATAATTCCTCCACAACTTGAGTACGAAAACCACCGCTGCTAATTCCAAGTCATGGGTTGGGTAATTTCTCTCATGATCACGAAGCTGACGTGACGCATAAGCTACTACCTTACCATGCTGCATCAAGAAGCATCTCAATCCTCTGCCAGAAGTATCACAATAAACTGAAAATCCTCCAGTCCTATCAGGAAGTGTAAGAATAGGAGTCGTCACCAATCTTCGCTTCAACTCCTTGAATGAACTCTGATACTCTGCTGTTCAAGCAAACTACACATCCTTGCGGGTCAACTACGTCAATGGTGCTGAAATCCGAGCAAAGTCTGACACAAATCGCCGGTAATAGCCGGCCAATCCTAGAAAACTCCGAACTTCTGCGATGGTGCTAGGTACTGGCCATGTCTCTATAGCCACTATCTTCTAGGGGTCCACTTATACTCCACCTCTGGTGATGATATGACCTAAGTAAGAAATGTGATCAAGCCAAAATTCGTACTAACTGAACTTCGCGTTGTAACGACCCGCATCCTAGAGTAAGGGCACGAGACGTGGGTACGTCCAGCCTACGCCGCAGTGTCGGCGGTAGAACGCTGTCCTAGGTCACAACATCTAACAACTGTAAGTAATAGCAGTTATACTCCCCGAATGGGGGTGACATAGCAGAATATAAAACTCAATCACATCTAAGGTAGAACAGGTAAGATAGATAGATAATGAAAGATAACAAATCCAGAACAGAGAATCACAGAGATACAAGTCCAGAACTAAGTGTCTAAAATTATACAACTCAGAATATCTCAAAGTCTAATACAGTGATCCAGAAAGTAAAGACAACCCTAATCTAGAGAAGTATCAACCACTGTTAGCAGGTCCAAGTCACTAGTGATGTCTAATGCTGCACCAAGAGGGATAGACACCAGAGCCTCATCATTCACTATAAAATTTTCAACAGGTCCAGTCAGGACGGGAGCGAGTACAGTACATCTCAACAAAATCATAACCGGTTAGGAAATATAAACATGCTAGAGAGTAAGATACAGGATCTGAAGAAATAATATGATGAAAAAGAGAGAGACTGTAAGTAAATAGCTACAATATATATAGAACTAACAGTGCTAGTGATTCAGAGCACAAGATGGTTATGTAGACGGCACGATGTTATACACGAGTAATCTACAGAGGTTTGTACACGAGTATTTTACTGGATTGAAAACATAACCACTTCTACTCCCCCGTCCCAATCAATACACAAGGATCCAGCTACGTTATGTTATTGTACACGAAGGTCATGTGAAAACATGATTATACACGATTCACACGTTTCGTACACGAATGTAACAAATACAAGGAGTACACGATGTTCCCGATAAAGTACACGAACACGAGTACCCGATGTATCCGCTAAAGGGGATAACATCGCACAACAAGATCCATATAGTACTAATCCGTGTTTCCAACGTGTCAGCATCATGTAAAGTAATCTAAAGCAGGAATATAATCCTAAACAAGATATGAAATGATCAGAGAATGTACTCGCCTGCTATCTGAAAGTCCGTGATGAAAGTACCGTCCGAGGAGTGGTGTCTGTCTCCTAATAGAACAGCACAAGTCACAACAAGTCCAGAATGATAATATAATGCAATTTAATGCATTCTACATGAATCTAGGTCAATCTAGACCAAAGTCAACTCTTGGTCAACTCTGGTCAACCCTAGAAGTCAAACTAGGTCAACCAAGTCAAACCTAAGTCAAACTAGGCTACACTAGGCTAACTAGTCCATTCTAGGTTAAATAAGACTAAACAAGTCAAAACTAGACTCACTAGCTAACTAAACATCACTATAGCCATAGACTAATAAACTAGGCCATGGGCCAACAGGCCAAGCCAAGTTAGCAACCATATCCATCTAACCCATATACATAATATATATATAATACACTCTATCAAGGTATCACATACACCACATATATATCTAATATATATATATACACATTCATGTATAGGAATCCTATATGTGAAACAAACTCAAGATATAAAACCTATACATGTGGAAGAGAAGAATACATACTAGTGTGTGTGTAGAGCTAGAGTGATGTGAGCTTGTGTGATAGAGTGTGTTGTGATACATGTGAGGCATGTGTATGTGTTAGGGAATAAGGGTGTGTGTTAGTGACTAGGAGTGTGTGAGTGTGACATGAAACCTAGGCTAACAGTGAGTATGCTATGCATAGGCATGAAAACAGGAAATCATATACATTAAGAGGAAAATCAGTGTGCTATATATGTATACAATAAAATTGAATTTATACACAACCCCAAACTCAGATTCAAAACAGTTTTAGAAGAACATTGAATCAAATATGTAAACCTAGTTATCTCTTCATTCTCAGATTTCACATTTCACTGTTGAATCAATAGTTCAATACATACACAAAATCAGTTTAATGGGAACTAAACACAATTGTAAAATGGACAGGAAAATCAGTTAATGATAATTCATTTAAACCTCATGTTAGGAAATCAGTTTCAGGAATAAACATTGACATCAAGCAAGGTAATTTAGGGTTTCGAAAACTGAAGGAAATGAATACAGTGGCATCTCAGGTATTGCTTCTCAGGTTTATAAGCCCAAACTCATCAATTAACTCCCAATTTAGATCAAAGAACAGTTTACAAATGTCCAGGTTGAAATATATTTAAAGGAACACATTAACAGTTCTCAAAGAATACAAAGAAAGGTTTAGACAAAACCCATAACAGTCCCCTAGCTGAACATCTAGATTTTGAACTCAAATCACATCAAAATCAGCCCAATTTTGTCATACCAATAGATAATACATAGATGAACATGTTAGGGACTTAACAACATGAAATTAACAGTGTTAATAGGTAGAAAATGATGACAAAGTTCAGTTTTGAAAATCTGGACTGAACAATACAACTGATACTTCACAGTTTTGAATAAAACAGGGAATTCAAGATTCAACAAGGAAATTCGATTTAAAATAGGAATTAAATGGTTGGTAATATTAAAACATAATGTATACATGCCATGAAACTTGTTTGTGTCCACAAAAGTGGACACAAACGTGTCCAGTCAAAAAAACACACAGAACCTGTGCACAGAAAGCTGCCCCTCGTGCACGTGTTCACATCAGTCGTGTGCACGACACGACACGACACAACCCTCGTGGTTGTGTCCCAAGGTTGACCTAGACTAGGGCTATCCATTGGACACCCTGCCCCGTGTCCAAGTCGTGTGTACGCGACACAAAACGTGCGTGTCAGTGCTCGAAAACAGGGAAGAACTGCACAGGCAAAACCCCATGCACGAGCTCGTGCGTGTCCGACACACCACGTGGGCTCGTGCCACTTGACACATGGGGTGACAGACGTTGCCCCATGATGTGTGTCAAGTTTCACGTGTCGGGGAGTCGTGTCCTAGGCGCTGTGTCCCTCGATGAGCAGGGCATGCACAGTGCCCGCGCGCGCGTGTGCACGACAGCGTGTACACGTACCCGACACGACTCGACACAGCACAAAAACTCGACACCAACTCCAGAAACGTGTAAGTGAGGCCAAAATCTAACATCATATTCAAACACAATTCAAAAATACACACGAAATGCCCATTGGGGCATTTCATCAAACACTATCAGTGAGCACTGATACGTGTCCAGAACGGACACGAAAGGACACGAAAACTTAGAAAACCCTATTCCTACAGTTTGGCTAGGGTTAGGGCAACCTAGAAATGAATTTTACAGAATTTAAAATGAATTAGAGAGGAATATACCTATAGTTGAACAATGGGTCAAAATCCCCAAATGGGAAGAGCTCCACAAGCTACTAAACTTCCTCAAACTATGTGCCCCCTGTCAAATCTCAATCCTAACAGCAAGAAAACACTATTTAGAACCTATAGGAATTTACTAGAGGGAAAAAGGATTCAATTTGGATTTAATATGAATTTGTAAAGATGGACTTACCCCTTTTTCCAAAACTTGATGAACTCTAATGAAAGAGGCTAGCCCTAAAATTTTGGGAGGATATAAATAGGGGAGGGGCTGTTATGTGGCTGGCCAAAGGCCCTAGGGTTAGGGTTTTAGTTAGTGGGTTGAGTCCTAACTAGTTTAGTCATGATTTGACTTGTGACTACACAAGCCATTTTCAAACCAAACTAAATCCGATTAGCCCCAAACCAATTCTAACTAACTTGAAATAATTAACTTAGGTCACACTAGGGTTTTCTTAACCTAACCAAAGTGTCTTGACCTAGGTTAGCCAATAGGACAGTCTCCTAGTCCACATGGGTCACAGTCTAAAACTAGCACCAAACAATTCACCAAAAATTACCAAAAATCACTAAAAATCATATTAATTATATTTAATAATAAAAATCCCAAATTAATTTCAAAATTTTGAAAATGACCAAAATACCCTCAATTGAAAAACTGGGTGTTACAATCCTACCCACCTTAGAAAAATTTTGTCCTCGAAATTAAGATGATCGTACCCCTTCTAGGTCAAACCCCCACAATCAAAATCTCAGAACCTATTTAAATCATTCAGTTGGAAAATGTAACCCATGGGGTCATGGCATGTAGTATTAGTCTGGGGTCTCATCTAGTTACACCAACATACTACAGTACTAGGCAATCACAAGATATCAAAACATACAACAATATGATAGGGTGCATAAATTTTCAAAGACTGGCTAAGATATAGGTCAAGGACTCACCTCCAACTAGGTCTGATGGCTGGAACTCCCTCCCGAAGGCGGAGTCCTGGCTGAGATAAGTGCAGCAGGACAGTCTCGCAGTCTGTGTGCAGCTGACCCACACAACAGGCACACTCCTCTTCTCTTCCTATAGATGTCCCACACATGTCCAGGCTTCTTACAGAAGGCATAGGTAGGAACTCTCTCAGCTGGCCTCTGCTGAACAGGAGTCTGGACTGGGTAGGCTGGTCTAGGCTGATAGTCTGGGTGCTCATGGGGCTCTGGGTATACACTGCTCCTCGGCCTCTTAGAACTAGGCTCCCCTCCTGAATATACCAAATCCCACAGCAGTTGGATCCCACGACCCTGCTCCTTCAGGATCTCAGTCTGAAATCTCTGTGTCTCCAACACATCCCGGAGAAGTCAGGATATCTGAGCTCCGTCAGGAAACAAACCTGCCGAGGGTATGGTATGGGGTACTGCTCCTGGAGGCAGAGGAGGAGATGGGGAAGAACTCTTGGTCTCAGATGAGACTGCCACTCTCTCCTGAGTAACAGATGGTGGAGGAAGACTCTCTGGTAAGGATGCTGACACCTCCTCGATGGCGGGAGGTGCCACTACCCTTGAGTCAGCCTGAGGGGTCACTACCTCCTGAGCAGTAGGAGGTGGAAGTACACTGTCAGTAGCTGCAGCTGCTCTCAGGCGACAGGCTCGGGTCATGGGTGCCATACTGGAAGGGATAAAACACAACAATCATTAAGGCTGTACAGGAATCTACCATCCTATCTGAAAACTGGTATTTATCAAGAAAATAAAATAAGACAACTACCAATCATCTATAAAGGGTACTATTTAAGAAAAATTAAAACCAAAAGTTTAAGGAACGTAAGTCAAAGCATTGAATTCAATCACAATCTAATATATATAGAAGAGAGTGTGTTAGGGGGAAAAAAACTAACATTATGTAAGGGTCATGTGGTTTGTGGCATATACATGAAGGTGTTATAGGAGGATTTGGGTCTCAACTATAGTTATCAAGTTACACTATTCATGGCATATTAGTTAAGCAATCTACAAGGCACAAGCTATTACTCCTAGCATGTATGGCTAACCGTGTATATATGTATATCTATATGGCTATATTATCATAACATAGAGATGAAAGGTTAGGTTTTCATGGCAGTTGTAAACACTAGTGTAGAGTGTCATGTGTACATGGGTTAAAACTTGAAATAAAGGGGTTCAATCATTCAGTTTAGCTTATCATTACATATTAGATCTGAAATTGAACTACACATATTGAAGCAGTGTAAAGATGTAATCATGAATTCAGTTCTCAAAATTTTGGAGAATTCGAACATCAAAACCAACTCAATGTTTACCACGACCACAACCTAACATGTAAGAGTATGAATCTAACATTATATACCTGCACACAACCATGTATACGGCTCAAAACATTACAATTTAAAACTGCAATTTGAACTAAACTCTTAGAATCCTAGGTTAAGGATTTACTATGTACACAGTCTCAGATTTGACAATTCAACACAAAACTCAACCAAATTTTTTTTTTATAAAGCCCTGTATATAACATATATGTGTAGTGATGTAAGCAAGACTAATAACATGAAATTTAAATTTAAATCACGAATATGGAGAGCATAGAACTAGTCACTGATACTGCACTGTATTGGAATACTAGGATTTAGAGAACTTTAACATTAATCATGTTAACATGCATTTAGATAGGTTGGTAAACAAGTGTAGTATGCATACGTGTCAGACAAGTATCTGTGTCCACTATATTTTAGGGTAATACCAGAATCCATGGCAAGAAGAAAATAATGATAAAATCTGTCCTGCCTATCTGTTTAAAGAATGAACTATTTGAAACCAGAGCTATAACATCAATCTAAATTAAGGTCTAGCAGAAACACCAATTCATTGTATTAGGAAGAAATTATAGCAAGAAGTTACGCAATCTTATAATAATAGCTAAGTTACTCCTAAGTTATTTGATGATGGGGAACAATTTATACAACAGAATGGTACGATAGAGATGATATGTTTAAAACCTTCTCAAGATACAATCTGATAATCATATGCGTCTGTCCAAAATCATGTTACTCAGAGTCCTCGCCATGCCAGTAAGCAAGGCTGCGAATAACGATAGATTCCATAACTAGGGTATGCACCTCTACAATCATGTCGTCTGGAAATCTCGCTATGCCGACTAGTATAGCTGCGAGAAATTCCAAATCTCATAACCAAGATACGTACATCCGAAGCCAGGTCTCCATGTTTTCGCCACGCCAGCTAATATGGCTGCGATAAACTACAGGTTCCATAATCATGTAGACGTTTTACCATCCCTGTATTCCCGTCAATATATGTTATCAGAAAGTATCGTAACTCAGGCTATAAAATTCATCTCGATAGGAAATCAAAATCAACAACGATTCATCAAAATCAAATTCAATAATCAAGGAGTGAGAGCGAACAAACAAGGGGAAATGATTCAAATTGAAGTTTAAATAAGATTCTCAAGGGTCGTCCCAGGAATCTTTCAAGGAATTCTAACTGTGATTGAGTACCCTTAAAATATATCCTAATCCTACTGCAGGTTGTAGTGATACTCTAGTTCGAATACCACTACATAAACTCGACCTGCATGGGCCACCACTAAAAACGTGTCACGACCCGCACCCTAGAGTAAGGGCACGAGACGTGGGTACGTCCAGCCTACGCCGCAGTGTCGGCGGTAGAACGCTGTCCTAGGTCACAACATCTAACAACTGTAAGTAATAGCAGTTATACTCCCCGAATGGGGGGTGACATAGCAGAATATAAAACTCAATCACATCTAAGGTAGAACAGGTAAGATAGATAGATAATGAAAGATAACAAATCCAGAACAGAGAATCACAGAGATACAAGTCCAGAACTAAGTGTCTAAAATTATACAACTCAGAATATCTTAAAGTCTAATACAGTGATCCAGAAAGTAAAGACAACCCTAATCTAGAGAAGTATCAACCACTGTTAGCAGGTCCAAGTCACTAGTGATGTCTAATGCTGCACCAAGAGGGATAGACACCAGAGCCTCATCATTCACTATAAAATTTTCAACAGGTCCAGTCAGGACGGGAGCGAGTACAGTACATCTCAACAAAATCATAACCGGTTAGGAAATATAAACATGCTAGAGAGTAAGATACAGGATCTGAAGAAATAATATGATGAAAAAGAGAGAGACTGTAAGTAAATAGCTACAATATATATAGAACTAACAGTGCTAGTGATTCAGAGCACAAGATGGTTATGTAGACGGCACGATGTTATACACGAGTAATCTACAGAGGTTTGTACACGAGTATTTTACTGGATTGAAAACATAACCACTTCTACTCTCCCGCCCCAATCAATACACAAGGATCCAGCTACGTTATGTTATTGTACACGAAGGTCATGTGAAAACATGATTATACACGATTCACACGTTTCGTACACGAATGTAACAAATACAAGGAGTACACGATGTTCCCGATAAAGTACACGAACACGAGTACCCGATGTATCCGCTAAAGGGGATAACATCGCACAACAAGATCCATATAGTACTAATCCGTGTTTCCAACGTGTCAGCATCATGTAAAGTAATCTAAAGCAGGAATATAATCCTAAACAAGATATGAAATGATCAGAGAATGTACTCGCCTGCTATCTGAAAGTCCGTGATGAAAGTACCATCCGAGGAGTGGTGTCTGTCTTCTAATAGAACAGCACAAGTCACAACAAGTCCAGAATGATAATATAATGCAATTTAATGCATTCTACATGAATCTAGGTCAATCTAGACCAAAGTCAACTCTTGGTCAACTCTGGTCAACCCTAGAAGTCAAACTAGGTCAACCAAGTCAAACCTAAGTCAAACTAGGCTACACTAGGCTAACTAGTCCATTCTAGGTTAAATAAGACTAAACAAGTCAAAACTAGACTCACTAGCTAACTAAACATCACTATAGCCATAGACTAATAAACTAGGCCATGGGCCAACAGGCCAAGCCAAGTTAGCAACCATATCCATCTAACCCATATACATAATATATATATAATACACTCTATCAAGGTATCACATACACCACATATATATCTAATATATATATATACACATTCATGTATAGGAATCCTATATGTGAAACAAACTCAAGATATAAAACCTATACATGTGGAAGAGAAGAATACATACTAGTGTGTGTGTAGAGCTAGAGTGATGTGAGCTTGTATGATAGAGTGTGTTGTGATACATGTGAGGCATGTGTATGTGTTAGGGAATAAGGGTGTGTGTTAGTGACTAGGAGTGTGTGAGTGTGACATGAAACCTAGGCTAACAGTGAGTATGCTATGCATAGGCATGAAAACAGGGAATCATATACATTAAGAGGAAAATCAGTGTGCTATATATGTATACAATAAAATTGAATTTATACACAACCCCAAACTCAGATTCAAAACAGTTTTAGAAGAACATTGAATCAAATATGTAAACCTAGTTATCTCTTCATTCTCAGATTTTATATTTCACTGTTGAATCAATAGTTCAATACATACACAAAATCAGTTTAATGGGAACTAAACACAATTGTAAAATGGACAGGAAAATCAGTTAATGATAATTCATTTAAACCTCATGTTAGGAAATCAGTTTCAGGAATAAACATTGACATCAAGCAAGGTAATTCAGGGTTTCGAAAACTGAAGGAAATGAATACAGTGGCATCTCAGGTATTGCTTCTCAGGTTTATAAGCCCAAACTCATCAATTAACTCCCAATTTAGATCAAAGAACAGTTTACAAATGTCCAGGTTGAAATATATTTAAAGGAACACATTAACAGTTCTCAAAGAATACAAAGAAAGGTTTAGACAAAACCCATAACAGTCCCCTAGCTGAACATCTAGATTTTGAACTCAAATCACATCAAAATCAGCCCAATTTTGTCATACCAATAGATAATACATAGATGAACATGTTAGGGACTTAACAACTTGAAATTAACAGTGTTAATAGGTAGAAAATGATGACAAAGTTCAGTTTTGAAAATCTGGACTGAACAATACAACTGATACTTCACAGTTTTGAATAAAATAGGGAATTCAAGATTCAACAAGGAAATTCGATTTAAAATAGGAATTAAATGGTTGGTAATATTAAAACATAATGTATACATGCCATGAAACTTGTTTGTGTCCTCAAAAGTGGACACAAACGTGTCCAGTCAAAAAAACACACAGAACCTGTGCACAGAAAGCTGCCCCTCGTGCACGTGTTCACATCAGTCGTGTGCACAACACGACACGACACAACCCTCGTGGTTGTGTCCCAAGGTTGACCTAGACTAGGGCTATCCATTGGACACCCTGCCCCGTGTCCAAGTCGCGTGTACGCGACACAAAACGTGCGTGTCAGTGCTCAAAAACAGGGAAGAACTGCACAGGCAAAACCCCATGCACGAGCTCGTGCGTGTCCGACACACCACGTGGGCTCGTGCCACTTGACACATGGGGTGACAGACGTTGCCCCATGATGTGTGTCAAGTTTCACGTGTCGGGGAGTCGTGTCCTAGGCGCTGTGTCCCTCGATGAGCAGGGCATGCACAGTGCCCGCGCGCGCGTGTGCACGACAGCGTGTACACGTGCCCGACACGACTCGACACAGCACAAAAACTCGACACCAACTCCAGAAACGTGTAAGCGAGGCCAAAATCTAACATCCTATTCAAACATAATTCAAAAATACACACGAAATGCCCATTGGAGCATTTCATCAAACACTATCAGTGAGCACTGATACGTGTCCAGAACAGACACAAAAGGACACGAAAACTTAGAAAACCCTATTCCTACAGTTTGGCTAGGGTTAGGGCAACCTAGAAATGAATTTTACAGAATTTAAAACGAATTAGAGAGGAATATACCTATAGTTGAACAATGGATCAAAATCCCCAAATGGGAAGAGCTCCACAAGCCACTAAACTTCCTCAAACTATGTGCCCCCTGTCAAATCTCAATCCCAACAGCAAGAAAACACTATTTAGAACCTATAAGAATTTACTAGAGGGAAAAAGGATTCAATTTGGATTTAATATGAATTTGTAAAGATGGACTTACCCCTTTTTCCAAAACTTGATGAACTCTAATGAAAGAGGCTAGCCCTAAAATTTTGGGAGGATATAAATAGGGGAGGGGCTGTTATGTGGCTGGCCAAAGGCCCTAGGGTTAGGGTTTTAGTTAGTGGGTTGAGTCCTAACTAGTTTAGTCATGATTTGACTTGTGACTACACAAGCCATTTTCAAACCAAACTAAATCCGATTAGCCCCAAACCAATTATAACTAACTTAAAATAATTAACTTAGGTCACACTAGGGTTTTCTTAACCTAACCAAAGTGTCTTGACCTAGGTTAGCCAATAGGACAGTCTCCTAGTCCACATGGGTCACAGTCTAAAACTAGCACCAAACAATTCACCAAAAATTACCAAAAATCACTAAAAATCATATTAATTATATTTAATAATAAAAATCCCAAATTAATTTCAAAATTTTGAAAATGACCAAAATACCCTCAATTGAAAAACTGGGTGTTACACGCGTACAACTGGTGCTCTCTGAGAATCTGAAGGACTATTCGGAGATGCTGCTCATGCTCTTCTTCATTCTTGCTATAAACTAAGATATCGTCTATAAATACTATCACGAACTGGTCCAAAAGGGCATGAAGATACGATTCATGAGATCCATGAATACCGCTGGCACATTAGTCGCTCCAAATGGCATAACAAGGAACTCCTATTGTCCATATCTAGATCTGAATACTGTCTTCGGGATGTCTTGCTCTCTGACTCTGATCTGATGGTACCCTGACCGTAAGTCAAACTTTGAGAATACTGCTGCCCCACTGAGTTGATCAAATAAATCATCTATCCTTGGTAGGGGATATCTGTTTTTGATTGTTAAAGAGTTCAAGGTACGATAATCAACACATAATCTTGACGTACCATCCTTCTTTTTCACAAGAAGCATCGGGGCTCCCCAAGGTTATCTACTAGCACGAACGAATCCCTTGGTTCTGAGTTCTTCAATCATCTTGTACAAGATCTCCAACTGTGATGGTGCCATCCTGTAGACTCTCTCTGACACTGGTGCCGTTCCCGGAATCAAATCAATGGTGAACTCAATTTCTCTCTCCGGTGGCATACCTGGAAGCTCTTCGAGAAACACATCAGGAAACTCTTCTACTACTCTAGAAAATTAAACTGGTTCTGCTACTGCCATCCATAATACTGGTGGAGAAGGTTCTATTTCGCCTCTGGAAAATGAAAATTCTGGTTTGCCTGGAATACCAAAAATAATCCAGCCAATATGGCAGTCTATTCTTGCGTATTGATCCTTCAACCAATCTATTCCTAGGACAACATCATAGTCGGCCATCGAAAATTTTATCAATATAGCGGGAAACTCTCTACCGCTAACTACGATTCGACACGAGAAATAGACTCTATCTACCCATACAAGACCGTTACCAGTAAGTAGATTGAGCCTTACTGATAATGACTCGGGCTCCAGTCCTACCCATATTGTGAATCGTGCAGACATAAATGAATGCGATGCACCCGAATCAAATAATACTGATACTGGAAAAGAGTTGACAAGAATGGTACCTGCCACTACCTCACCTGATGCCAATTTTTCTGTCACGGTCAGAGCCATCGCTTGACCTTGTCCTCTTGGTGCTGGTCCCCTCTGCTGATGACCTTTCTGCCTGTTCTGAATCTGAACCTGGGCATACTGTTAAGCCTGAGGTAGCAACGACCTCAGAGACTGGTACTGCTACTACTGTACTGGTGCTGGACCTCTTACCGATGGACTGGTTAGGTTCGACGATGATGAACTGGCTCTATTCGGACAGGATCCTATCTTGTGGTCCGGTACCCCACAAGCCAAGCATAATCCCTGCGCTCTACGATACTCTGAAACCACGTGTCCTGGATTTCCACAATAAGTGTAGTCCATTGTAGAAGACTGCTTCTGCTTCTATTGCTGAGGGTACGTCGGGGTCGAGTGTTGAACCGACGAAACTTTGGTCGCCCTCCTAGGAGCTCCAATTGTCAAAGCCCTAGCTGCCGGGGCTGGTGCAGATGACTGGGACATCTGCCCATGAGACCTCTTCCGTCCTCCGCTTCTATCTACAATCCTCTGTGAAGTATACTCATGCCTCTTTGCTGCTCGCAAGACGGCATCAAACGTCTGGTGCCTAAACTGCTCCACTGATATGATAATCTCTAGGTGGAGCCCGTGCTGGAATCGCTGGGCTCGATCCAATTCGGTCGCCACCAAGGTAGGAGCAAACCGACTAAGTCTAGCAAACTCGACCGCATATCCATCGACCGTTCTTCCCATCTACATAAGATTGGTGAATCTCGTCTGCAGAATACCGAGCTACTGCATCGAAGTACTTGGTCTGGAACTTATTGCTGAATACCGCCCATGAGACAGGCGTCGATAATCTAACTGTTAGCATCGTCCAACAGCTGCGGGATAAGTCTAATAACTGCAAGCGCACAAAGGCCACCTTCTAATCCTCAGGAATCCTAGCTGATTCCAAGATAACCTCTGTGTCCTGAGGCCATGCATCAGCAGTAATAGCATCTTCAGTGCCATCAAAGAAAGGAGGGTTCAGACGCTTGAAGCTGTTGGCCGTGTTGTTCTCTTGGTAACCAACTCTGCCCATGGCATCTTGTACTGTCTGGTGTAGGGCATCACCCCGACGATCTTGAGATGCAAGCAACTCCCTAATGAGTCCCACCAGGGTTCCATTATCAGGCTTTGCAGGCTGGACTGGCTGAACTAGGGGCTCTGGTTCCCCAGAATGCATGACTCGGGAGGCCGCTCCAGAGTGCTGGGCTTGGTCTCCAGGTTGCTGCTGGTCCACTGGAGGTGCTCCGCCTTGCTGATCGATAGGACTAAAAATATTGCCACTGAAGAAACGACACGGGGAACAATAAGGAAGGACCATGATTGATCGAGGATATAAACATGTGATCAGGTCAAGATTTCAGAAAGATTAGAACACACGAGTAGAGATCATGGGCGAGTACTGATTGAGACAACTATTCAGTGAAACCCTCACACATCTTGATTTACATGACCTGCATGGGCCACCACTTAAACCGTGTCATACCCCAGAACCAGAATACTAGAAAGGAGGGGACAGACACAGCCAGCTATGTACATTGAAGTATAATCTACCTTGATATATGGTCACGGTTGTCTAGATATATGAGGGTTTATCTATAAGCCAATAGTCTCTTATGGTCATGAACAAGCCTAGTGTCTCAATCTCAACAAGCAAGTAATTGTTGTAAGATATAAGATCATCAGACATACAAGGTAAGGCATCCCAAACATTATATATTCAGATAATCATAAAGCTAGTCATACAAAATACGAAGACTAGCAAGAGTTTAAGTCATACATGATCAACCCAAGGATTTGTCAATCATGTTACAGCCCGTAGGCATACGGAAATTAAAGTTTCAACACGAGCTAACACTTGCCCGGCGGCTAAACGCCTCAAAGACTAATTTACAATAAAGTGGGAGAGCAAAATAAGAAATCCACTCGTTGCCAGGATTGCGTATGGTGTTCACCATCTGGCTGGAAGGCAAGGAGATCCTCGAAAGCTACTCCGAAATCTGGCCATACAAAACCAGCTGGGTCAGACCCCAGAAAGAGCAAGTGCCACAAGGGAGGCTTCACTTAAGAACTAAAACCAACATATTAGCACATGATACATAAATGATAACGAAAGACAAGAGTTAGAGAAAACAGAGTGATAAATGATAAGACAACTAACGGACTATTTCGATAACCAAGTTACAACCCATAAAGCAAACAAGGACCGGGGTTGTAACCCTCCACCTGAACAGAACTTAGTCTCTAACCAATTATCGATAAAGTAAAGCATAAACAAGCATGTCCTGAGATAGCCATGTACTGGATCTAGACAAGACTAGACAAGATAGGACTCTATCCATCATTCACGGCCAAATAAAGAGTACGTCTTGATACTTTAACAAACTAGGGTTATCACAAGCTTAGTCACTAACAAGATGCATCGAGATGTTCCAACAGCCACAAGCCCTGCAGTCTTAATCCAGGTTATCCGGTCACAAGAAGAGAGAGTTGGATTAGGTGACTTAGATGTGCAATACATGACAGTGTGCTGGAAATATGCCCTACTCGACGGTAGGCTACAAGTCCAATTAGAGCACCCAGATAATGGGACTGCCTATAGCTGGGATACCTCTTCATGGACTACTTGATCAATCTAGTCATCATCCTAGTCAGATTGAGTACAAATCCCTGACGGTGGAAAATCTAGAATTCATATCCTAGACATGATGCAAGACGAGATATGTTGCTTATACAAGCACAAACACCCACGGTGTCGAGACTAGAGTTGCTTAGCAAGTCAAGATAGCCGTCACAACAGTATATCGAGATTATCATATAGGTTTACTTTATCAAGTCGAGATTATCATGTAGGTTTACATTATCATTAATGAGAGAAACTTGCATAAAATAGCTTGTAGCATATTCTTGAAGCCAAAGAAAAGATCTACAACTTTCATGTTTTGAGTTTTTCAAGCCTTTAGCTACAAAACAGCTCAAAGAGGCAAAAACAGTCATTTGGAGTGACCTGCGCGCAAGTGGCGCGAGCAAAACTGCCAACGGTGTACGTTGTGCGGCAGAAAATAATACGGACGTGCGGGCGCGCAAGTTGTGCATTGCGCGCAGGGAAAATCGCCCACGGCGCACGTTGCGTGCAAGCACGGCACGCGGGCACACGGCAGAAAAATGCGCGGGAGGGCGGCACGCAAGTTACGCATTGTACGCGGGTAAAATCGCCCACGGCACACTTTACACGCAAGTACGGCACGCGGCGCACGGCAGCGAAGACATTGCGCACGGCACTGTTCATCGTCCCGACATGGAACCATTATATCTCAAAAATAACCAAGTTTCAGAGATCAAAACCAAAAACATCCAAAAATTTACAAACTTAGATCTACAAGAATCTATCCATCAAACCTAAAAATGTCAAGTTCTAAAGAGCCTTAGAATCAAGTAAGGAAGAGAATGGAACAATAAAACTTGAGATCCATCATGAAGCAAGTTGCACTTGCCTAGAACTTGGTAGGTGGAAGGAGTAAATAAAGAAGATGAAGAAGTAAATGTGAATAATGAAGGAGAGAGAAGGAGTTGGTTTTTATACAAAATCTCTCTATTTCAAACCAAAACAAATCAAGCCAAGCCAAGTCAAATCATGTTGAACCAAGTTGAACCAATCAAGTCAAGATTTAAACCAAGGCTAAGCAAAGCAAGATAAGTCAAAATACGGGCTACCTGACAATTATCAGAAATTCGTATACATATCCTGAAAAATACGTATAACGGAAAATAGGAGTGACATAGGCTCCTGACCATCTTCCATCATCACTGGAGACGAAGGTGGAGCTTTACCCCGAAGTTTAACAATGAGAAGCGTGACACCTTGGGAGGCCTCCATTTCAGTCGAACCTTTAAAGGTTCTTCGGCCACTGCTGCGCTTTCTGAAGCTCTCTATCTCATTGTCAGCATCATTGCTGTCATCGTCCCAGGGGACTGACTTGTACAGATCGGCATCCGTACAGTAGGCTTCAAGTCCTCAAAATGGGTCGATATCAACGAACTCCGTTTATGGTCCCATCGCTGGCACATACTTCATACACTAGTGTAGGGTGGAAGGGACAATCATGTATCATGGATCCATGGTCGGCCCAGCAGCATATTGTAGTTTATGTCTGCATCAATGACATAGCAAGTCACTTCAGTATGAAGGTTGCCGATCTGACATTTCAGG
The DNA here is from genome assembly GCA_029216955.1 of Iris pallida. Lineage (NCBI taxonomy): Eukaryota > Viridiplantae > Streptophyta > Magnoliopsida > Asparagales > Iridaceae > Iris > Iris pallida. The sequence goes on from JANAVB010027995.1 coordinate 2,118,679, forward strand.
CAAATTTTGCCCAGGGGCTCGCTCTTTTCTGCATTAAAGCCACTGATTGTTGTGTTCGAGGCTATCAACCGATGCATCAGAATCCCTAAAGTTTGAAGCAGGCTTCTTGGGATAATGCTTGGAGAGGAACCTGGGGCGATGTGGATGCGATCGACCATAATGGCACCGACATAACCTGTATAGTACATGGGCGGTTGAGCCGGTTATTCTTTAGCAGCATGTCTTGTTGGGTGAAAGTGATACTGAGAATCACTTCGACCACGCTGTGGCAATATGGACAAGCTGCGAGATCCACTTTCGGTGGCCGAACTTGGGTGAGGAAGGACTCGGTGTTATGTAAAGCTTTACAGAGCGCATCTTGGGTCTCCTTAGAGAGACGGAGGAGCTCGAAAAGTAATAATCTAGTCGGACTATTAGCCAACTGCGCTAGCATATCAAAGTTGTAGGGCTTGATAGGCCCTATTGTCGGATCCTTTCTGAGAGGTTTGTCAAAAGGAACCTCCTTCTATTTCTGCTTGTCGACGTTAGGGGCCCGGGATGGACCCGCCTCTGGTGCCTCAGCGGTTTGAGGTCGACCTGCTCCTAATATATCTGGGACAGGAAAAGTATTTTGTGGAGACTCCTTCTGGTCTGGAGCCTGGCTCTCCTTTTGCTTCTGTGCCGAGCGGGTTGTTACCAAAGTATCGTCGGTCGACGTCGAGACCATGCGACATGTCTAACTTTTCTTTCCTTTCACAGAAAGGGTCATAGATGTCATCATGTCGGGAACCAAGTCAGAATGTATCCACATGAGTTCGTCTTGAGGCATGGAGAACGAAACAAGACCTTGAGCGTTGTTCCGTGCTGGCGGAAGGTTGACTACTTCCATCGTCGCCTTTGGAATAGGGGCGATGCCATCTTGTGCCTCTGTGGCTGGAAAACTCTCGAACTGGATAGTAACCATGTTGGCTATGACGGTCTTCTCTTCGTAATCCAACGATATAACATTGGCATTAATGAAACACTAAATTTGCCTCTTCAACACATAGTAGTCTTGTGTTGAGTGATGGACATACTGGTAATGGCAGTACTTGGGATGGTCCACCTTTCCTACCTCATCAGGACGTTTGGGTACCGGAATGGACAGTTTGTCACTCTTCGTAAGCATCTCGAAGAGCTCCAGTGTATCCTCGTCATTGAAGGAGTAAGTCTCCCTCGGCCACTGTGCTTCCACAAACTTGGGGTTCACAGCTGCTGAACCTTTGGAGATGTTGATGGTCATGGCTTGCTTGCCTTTTTCCATCTTTAGGGTTGTTGCTAGACGAGCGTCTTTCCTTGTCTTCGTGCGCAGGAAAGTGTAGCCCCAGGAGCTGCACATCCTGGGCTTTCCTTTGTGCGGTATTCGCCTCTGTAATGAAAGGCGTCCACTCCGTGCAGGGAGCACTGTGCCACAATTTTATAGCGGACATCATGTTCTTGCGGCAGGATTTCATAAGCATCGGCTCGGGCATGCCCGGTGGTAATCTGAGGGTTACCTGGTGGAAGCGTTCGATGTATGCACGGATAGGCTCTTTCTTCCTCTGGACAATTTCTATGAGGGTCGACATGGTTATATCCATGCCTCCTTCATAGAATCGGTCCACGAACCGAGTCTTCAAGTTTTCAAATGATGAGATACAATCGCCTGGAAGACTGTAGAACCACTCATAGGCTACCCCCAGCAGGGCTCCTATGAATATATTGGACAGGAGGGCGTCATCCTTTGGCAGGTACCCCGTTAGTGAGGCAAAGTACCCCAAGTATTGTCGGGGAGACCCCTTCCCTTCATAAGGTGTAAGCGTCTACGGATTGTATTTATGAGGATAGATGACGTTGTCCCACTCGGCAGGGTATGGCTGTCGAATCCCCATCTTTTGGAGCGTTGCTTGCTTCTCCTTGGCATCATGACGAGCGTATATCTCCTTAATGTCCTGTTGTATTTCGGCCGACATTTCTGAGCCTGTAGCCGATGGAGTAGACGAGGATGGTCCTGCCTGATTGGCACTAGGCAGCCTGTTGGATTCGTTATTAGTTGGTGGATCACGTACAGGTATAGAGGTAGTGGGGGCCATGCTACTCTTGAGGTCGATTATGACCGAGGATAGGGTCTTCGTGGTGTCTGTCAGTGAATCTAACTTTGTCTCGAGGACTTCGATACGTCTGAGAGCTTCATTGTTGTCTTCCTCATTGCCATCGGCCATGAACACAGACCGAGTGTGAGGGGGACTCGAAGGAGCCGTGGATCCTTTACTTTTTGGCTTAAATGCCTGAGCCTCGCTGTCCTGAGGATATAACGTAAGATTGTGATCTTCTTCGGACTCAGTATGGTTGCTATCCCCAGTCTGGTGATTGTCTGTGCCAATGGAGACATCCGTGTCGTATTATGCCTCCTAAGATTGGAATACATGGTTGTCATGTATGGTAGGAGGCTGGCTACCCCCAGTTTTTGATAAGGCACCCAATGCAAATCTGGAACGAGTGCCTTGGAACACACCTTCATCGGGTACCTTAGCATTAATGCTCTCTAACCTCTTCTTCGGTTTAGTAACCGATATGGAAGGATTCTGGGATGGCTACTTGAAAGCTCTGGAACTTTGCACCGCGTATTATGTGGCGATGTGGGGTTCATATCCTCAGAGGGACGTAACAAGATACAGGAAGAACATGCTATAAATACTGAATACAAATTATGCCACAAAGAAAATAAGTGACAAGACAACAATAAGGTAATCTAACCGTACTACTGTGTTCATACAGTTAAGAACAAACCTCCAACGCATGGCCATCTGGCTCAGGAGCTGTAATCTCAAGTATGGTCCCATCATGATACCAGGGACCTTAAAGCATAACATTCCTCGAATGTCAAAGGCCAGCAGGATTAGTAATAGGAAAGTGCGTAAAGGACCCATACGTTAAGGAACTGTTCTTCCAACCAAATGCCTAACAGAGTCACATCCATGTCTCATATACCTCTACTAACTGTTAAGTCTCCTAACATGCATCAATTAGCAGTTAGCCATAACGCATGTACATGGGGGATCAGCCCATATGCAAGGACCCCTACATGCTACTCGTCTCACATATCCTCGTGGTACAACTATGTCGAGACATATACAATACACTACAAACGGTAGTCCCCTAATTCTAGGTTCATATGCAATCAAAGGATACTAACAAAGTAACTAATAATCTCTAAGCATGTAGTAAATCAAGAACTGTAATAACTGGAAATAATGAACAGTGATATGTAATAAAATGCAGACTGAATGTAAACAGTATAATGGCAAGGTATCTTGCTTGAGGTTTATGTGCAAAAGAGAATAATCCAGTAGCTCGAACAGACTAATAAACAAAACAAGAAAAGCTAAATCCCGCAGATGACTCCGGATGCTGCAACAAACATCACGAACGAGTTTGGAATATAAAATATGCCTAGGAAATGCCTGTCCAAAAGTTAAATTCTAGAACAGGGGCAAAATCATAATTTTGGGTCAAAATGATGTCCGTCGTTGGACCTGGTTTGTACCGAAATGCGTGCCAGAACCTACGGCCTCTAAAGTCGTCAAACTACATGTCTACGGATTTGTTTTGATGAGACGAACCCAATGGTATGTCCAATTTTGGATTTCGGTGGGCCGTGCACAAAATCGTCCGTTGAGTGGGATTGTAGGCCCGCCAAAATGACGTCTCAATCAACCTTCTCAGAATTGAACCAAGCTTGGCATACAGGACCAGAAAAATATTTCGAGTCCAATGGCGCAAGTTTCGTTGCGTTTGATGAGTGTACACGAAGTTGTGACTTAATTTGCAAAGGATCGATATGGGGGTATCTCGACGGATACGCACTGATTTCGTCGCGCAAATGCAACAAAATCGAGTTCCGTCAGTTCCCACACGTCGACAACATCCATACCCTTTCTATGCATATAGTGCGCGACTACGTCGCCCGATTTGTCGGGATGGATGCCGTATCGGGGTATTTTTCTACTTTTTGAAATCAGAATTTACAATTTTTCGTGAAACTTTAACAACGTGTAACTTTTTACAAACTAGATTCCGGCGAGGCTGGGCACGTACGTCGAGGAGAGGAGGAGGAGGAAGGAATGAGGAAAGAGGAGGAGATTAGGGTTTTTCTTTTTTAGAGTCAAATATATACACATATGTGTATATATATATAAAAAGGGTTGGGGGTGGTAGGCCTACAAGTTGGTGCTATTGTGCTTATTTCATTTGGTGGGCGGCCAAGTGCTTGCTGCTATATTGCTTGGGGTGTGGGCGGCTATTAGCTGCTGCTTGCTTATTTTATGTGGTCGGTTGCCACATGGTGGGGCCGACCAGATATAATTTTTTTTTTCAAAATCTTTTTAAACTCTCTATAATATATATATATATATATATATATATATATATATATATATATATATATATATATATATATATATATTATAGGAAAATATTATAGGAAAATATATATTATAGGAAAATATATATATATATATATATATATATATATATATATATATATATATATATATATATATATATATATATATATATACGTCCAAAAATCTATTTAAATCCAAATAACACTTTAAATGCCACATATCCAAATATTTAATATATTTAAATATATCTACATATATATATAAATTCTATTCACAATAAACCGACTCATAATAATAATAATATTTAAATAGAATGAACATATTTATTTAATCTCCGCAAAATAACTTAAGTAATAATAAAATAATAAAATCGTCCCAATAGGTGAACTTATACCGCACACCCTTATCCGGGTCCAAAAATTTGTACAAATATTGGAAACATTATTTTAATAATTAAATTCCAATAATTGTACACATAATTAAATAATTAGAAATTGTACATAAAATTCTAAAATAATTTAGGAAATATTTTTACGTACATAAAATATGTCTACATGGCCACCATGGTCCCATCCCATGCCTACATGGGCTTAAATTTGGTTCGAGCCCTGTTTGGGCTAAATTGGACAAACCGGATCATCTAAAAATCAATATAAAATAATATTTAATTAAAATAATTTAAATGGGTCAATTCATAACTTGTCCTGGTTTTCCTAGTTTTGACAAAACTATGGCTAGGCCTTTCCCAGCATGGCTAGTACACTAGTCAAGGCACACTGCTACATCTTTCCTGCCAAAGTTCATGGTCGTCTAGCGCTCCAAAACTCGAAAATGGCTAAAGTCATCTTTAATAATTAATAAAACCCATTAATTGCATAAATTCATTTTTAAGTCTAATAAAATAATAAAAATAATAAATTAAAAAATAGGGGTTTTACATCCTACCCAACTTACAAGAATTTTGTCCTCGAAATTTAGGAAGAAAAATAATATAGGTAGGGTCGGGAGATAGATGGAGTTCATCAATGTCGAAATGTGATTAAATTTGGATGAGGCGAAGAAACGACGTTCAATACAACCGTGCATTAGAAAAATTGTGAACTCGGTATATCCGAAAACACATTAGGGTAATGGAATGGAATAAGGGTTGTTAATGAAGGTGACAAAATTTAATAACCCAAAAATAGTGAGAAATTTAGTAGATCAAAGAGGATAATTAGACATTTGGTAGATATGGTTCCTTGATAGAAAACTGGATACTAATCGTCTTGGTTGAGAGTTGGATTTAAGTGAACGATTAGAATCATTCTCGAGTGCTCAAGAATAATTGGGAGGGCACGATAACAATTCTAGGGTTGAGGAATGAGAAGTAGTTAAAGGCGAGGATACTGCCACATGAGTCGGTCGGTGGCTATCTACATTTGTATATAAATAACTGATAGGGCAACCAAAGATGATACCTTGAGTCTATCTAGCAAGTACAGTGCCTTGTCTTTCCAAAATAAGTGAAAGCCAAGAACAACAAAGGTTTCAAAGACGGTGCTATTGAGTACAAACGCGGGGTTCATAGGCGACAAAAATAATTTAAAAGAGAATTGACAAGGCTATCGTGGATGAGACTCTAAGGCAAGTTTAACTATGTCTCCATCCACGTAGAATAATACAAGAAAAGTGAACCAATGTGCAATAGGTTGATCAGACCATCATGCACTGGTTCTGATTAGACAATATGTTAGTGGGTGTACCCAATAAAATATGTCATAATCAAGCTTGATAATGAAATAAGCTTGCAAAACTGAAGCTACATTAGCAGCATGAGATAGTCAAAATATGAGCAAGGGAGGTACTGATGAAGGAAATTTTAAATAGTCCAAGATCTTTTAAAATCAAGTCTTGCCCGAAGTGTGGGCCTTTACAGTTGTCCTAGTGTTTGCTTGCTTATGGCTTGGTTGGCTAAATGGGTTAGAATCCTTCAGATTCCATAGTCTAAAGTAAACTCATCTCTATGGGTCATAATGACAAGGGTTTGATGGGTCGTGAGGTATTCTACCCAACTTACAAGAGTTAAACTAGTAGTGTGATGGCACCATTGGTCGAGCAACCAAGATAAAGTACAATGCCAAGCATTAAGGAATTTAATAGAACATATTCATATATCGGGTTAAGGGATTGAGTCAAGGTTGGGTCTCTTAATTGAAGTCATGAAGTATTTTGGTGTCATGGTAGAGGTTATAGTTGTGCCATTTTGACCAGAAAGTCATATCAAGAAAATAGAGTACAGGGAGACGTGTTTTAGTGGGACATGATACATCTACATGAAGGTGGGCTTGTCCAGGCCTTACATATGAAATTTGTTGGAAGGAAAAGTCTAGTGTTGTGCTCCAAATATCCAAGTCACGGTAAGGGACGCCAAAAGATCTTAAATAGAAAGTGGGAGTTCATGAGGTGACAACTAATGCACAAAAATAAAGAAGATCAAGTTGAAGCATGAAGTAAAATTAATTAAGAATCCAGTAAAATAATTTTAGAGATACAGTTCCAGAGAGAAGATAGTCTCCTAAATGAATACAGTTAAGGAACGATCAATTCATTATTCAAATTGCAAACGGTTAGTAGGTCACGAGGAAAGGTCGAGTGAGTCAATGTTAAGATACAATCACCTAGTTTGGTAGACGACTAACAACACTTGTGTATATACTACTATCATGGTCATGAGTGACATGACATTTAGTATAGAATACTTCTAACTTATTAGAGCTATCTTGATGGCCTACCATTAAAATTTTAACTCAAATTTCCTCCAAAAGTTTCTTAATAAAATTTTCAAAAATAAACCACCAAAATTTGTATTCACTCCAAGCCGTTCAAATTTATCATAAAAATCTTTAAATCCCTTTCATAAATCTCAAAGCAAATTTTTATCAAGTTACTACTGACTTTTTCAAAATTTTATATTTTTAATTCAAATTTTAAACTCAAGAGTTCATAAATCATGAATCTATATATAAAATATCCATAATCAATCATAACTTTAAAACTCAAAAAACATAATAGCTCCCCAGATAAAAATTTCTAGCACATTATAAAGCAATCTCAAAATTTTAGCTTAATAATTTAATGCACTCATCAATTATAACTTCTATTCATACTAAGTCATTCCAACATAATCACAACTTTTAAATGGTAACTTTATTTGATCAATCAAAACAACCTTATCACATCATTAATATATCTTTATTTTATTTTTATTTTTATTTTATTTTTATTTTTATTTTTGCCAAAACTTTGTAATATTAGCAATCCAACATTAAACTAAATTTTCAAAAATCTTATTAGTCATAAATTTTTTTTTAATCAAAAATCTAAATAGATTTGTAAATCCTCCATCATAGGACACAATTTAAAATAAAAATTCTCAAAAATCATTTTCATAACTTCCAAATATTTTAAACCAAAGTTCACCATCATTACTTCCACTTAAACTTCAAAATTTAATAAACACGAAAATCGCAAGTTATACGACTCAAATTAAATAATTTCTACAACCACATTTGAAATCTAAGATCATTTTCAAACCCAATTTATAACTATTCAAAGGTGTATATTAAAGCCCAATAAATCATATATATCACAACTAAAAAAAACTAAACCAATTTTATATTTGTTCAAAGATGTATAACTATAACTCCATAATTCATAAATATCAAAACTCAAAAATTCAATCAATTTCTTAAATCAATGGTATAAAGATTCTAGCTATTTTTTTCCTGCAGTATCAATCCTATGGTGTTTACTATTTAGAAATATCAAGATTAAAACTTTTTTTGGTAATATCCTACTTTACAAATTACTAATCATTAAATCACACTTTTAAAAAAAAAAAGCCTTTTTAACTCAATTAGAGTCTTAAATATATTCCAATTGCCAATATAACCATTCTAGCCATGTGTTTGACCTATGAGCATATACTAGTGTAGTCATTTTCCTAGTTGACACTAAGCAAGAAAATAAGAATCAATGGTAGAAAGGAATCAAGCAAAATGCAATTCAAGGAAGTCGAACGAGAGTTCGAAATTTGAAGCCAAAGGAAGAGGTCAAGCTGTATGGATGAGATTCCTAGATTCTAATCCTATGATGCAGGCTCACATCGGTACAGTAACGTAATCGAAGTGACAAACTCGACTTGTATGGGCCACCACAAAAACATGTAACGCCCCAGTCCAAAAATACTTAGGACTAGGTACGTTTCCATTTCAGCTGCATACATACGAAGTATACTCCAATATATGGAACCATCGTATGTATGCATAAGCTGTGAAATACAGTAATCCATGATACTAATCTCATCCATAATAAAAGAATCAATATAAAATAGGAATCAACACAGAATTATAATTTGTACAAAAGTTGGGCGGAGACAAAGTCCACTACCAACTATCTCAAATAAAATGTACAAGAAGGAATAAATGAAATAACAGGACAGGCCAAGTGCAATCATCTTCGAAAGGATAGAGGAGATCACGGCCTCGGCTAGAATACCTGTAATATCACAAAAGCACACACCTGGAGAGATAACCAGGTCCTCAGAGGGACGTAACAAGATACAGGAAGAACATGCCATAAATACTGAATACAAAATATGCCACAAAGAAAATATGTGACAAGACAACAATAAGGTAATCTAACCATACTATTGTGTTCATATAGTTAAGAACAAACCTCCAACGCATGGGCATCTGGCTCAGGAGCAGTAATCTCCGGTATGGTCCCATCAGGATACCAAGGACCTCAAAGCATAACATTCTTCGAATGTCAAAGGCCAGCAGGATCAGTAATAGGAAAGTGCATAAAGGACCCAGACGTTAAAGAACTGTTCTTCCCACCCAATGCCTAACAGAGTCACATCCATGTCTCATATACCTCTACTAACTGCTAAGTCTCCTAACATGTCTCCATTAGCAGTTAGCCCTAACGCATGCACATGGGAGATCGGCCCATACGCAATGACCCCTACATGCTACTCGTCTCACATATCCTCGTGGTACAACTGTGTCGAGACATATGCAATACACTACAAACGGTAGTCCCCTAACTCTATGTTCATATGCAATCAAGGATTGTAACAAAGTAACTAATAATCACTGAGCATGTAGTAAATCAAGAACTGTAATAACTGGAAATAATGAACAGTAATATGTAATAAATTGCAAACTAAATGTAAACAGTATAATGGCAAGGTATCATGCCTGAGGTTATGTGCAAAAGAGAATAATCCAGTAGCTCGAACAGACAAATAAACGAAACAAGAAAAACCAAATCCCGCAGATGACTCCAGATGCTGCAACAAACATCATGAACGAGTTTGAAATATAAGATATGCCTAGAAAATGCCTTTCTAAAAGTTAAATTCTAGAACAGGGGCAAAATCGTAATTTTGGGTCAAAATGATGTCCGTCGTTGGACCCGCTTTGCACCGAAATGCATGCCAGAACCTACGGTCTCTAAAGTCGTCAAACTACATATCTACGAATTTGTTTTGATGATACGAACACAATGGTATGTCCAATTTTGGATTTCGGTGGGCCGTACACAAAATCGCCCGTTGAGTGGGATTGTGGGCCCGCCAAAATGGCTTTCCGATCAACCTTCTCAGAATTGAACCAAACTTGGCATACAGGACCAGAAAAATATTTCGAGTCCAATGGCATAAGTTTCGTCGCAATTTGATGAGTGTACACGAAGTTGTGACTTAATTTGCAAAGGGTCGATACGGGAGTATCTCGACGGATACGTATTGATTTTGTCGCGCATATGCAACAAAATCAGGTTCCGTCAGTTCCCACATGTCGACAACATCCATACGTGCATTTCGATGCGTATAGTGTGCGACCACGTCGCCCGGTATGTCGGGATGGATGCCGTATCGGGGTGTTTTTCTACTTTTTTTTAAACAGAATTTACAATTTTTCGTGAAACTTTAACAAGTGTAACTTTTTACCAACTAGATGAAACGTGAATCCAGAAGGTGCGTTACAATCTCGGTTATGTTGTCTTTGATTGCCTTCAATTAGTTTCTACAAAATTTTAATGTACAGAACAAAAATTGGCCGATAAGTTGATGTTTCAAAACAGTTTTTAATATTTCAGAAAAGTAGTTTTTCTCCAACTTTGCCTCGATTTTTCGGGAAATTTGGATGGCCATGTCGAAATCCACCTGGGGGATCTCGAAGAGGGTCATGTGGGCTTTCTACACGAATTTACGGATCTAAAAACGGATTAGAATTGAAGGAGAAATCGTACGGTAAAGTTAGGTACCTCGATGTTAAATTCTGTTGTTGTGGTGCTTGTTGTTGTCGCCGTGGCGACCGTGAGGCGGGACTTCCATCCCTCCGGCGAGGCTGGGCACACACGCCGAGAAGAGGGGGAGGAGGAAGGAAGGAGGAAAGAGGAGGAGATTAGGGTTCTTCTTTTTTAGAGTCAAATATATATACACATATGTGTATATATATATATAAAAAGGGTTGGGGGTGGTCGACCTACAAGTTGGTGCTACTGTGCTTATTTCCTTGGGTGGGCGGCCAAGTACTTGCTGCTATATTGCTTGGGGTGTGGGCGGCTATTAGCTGCTGCTTGCTTATTTTATGTGGTCGGTTCCCACATGGTGGGGCCGACCACATATCTCTTTTTTTTCTTTTTTTTTTCAAATCTTTTTAAACTCTCTCTCTCTCTCTATATATATATATATATATATATATATATATATATATATATATATGTATATGTTCCCAATAGGTGAACTTATACCGCACACCCTTATCCGGGTCCAAAATTTTGTACAAATATTGGGAACATTATTTTAATAATAAAATTCCAATAATTGTACACATAATTAAATAATTAGAAATTGTACATAAAATTCTAAAATAATTAGAAAATATTTTTACGTACATAAAATATGTCTACATGGCCACCTTGGTCCCATCCTATGCCTACTTGGGCTTAAATTTGGTTCGGGCCCTGTTTGGGCTGAATTGGACAAACCGGGTCATCTAAGAATCAATATAAAATAATATTTAATTAAAATAATTTAAATGGGTCAATTCACAACTTGGCTTGGTTTTCCTAGTTTGGACAAAACTATGGCTAGGCCTTTTCCAGCACGGCTAGTACACTAGTCAAGGCACACTGCTACATCTTCCCTGCTAAAGTTCATAGTCGTCTAGCGCTCCAAAACTCAAAAATGGCTAAAATCATCTTTAATAATTAATCAAACTCATAAATTACATAAATTCATTTTTAAGTCTAATAAAATAATAAAAATAATAAAATAAAAAATAGGGGTTTTACACCCGTCGTGAGGGGTTGGACCGGTGTGCGCTTCCTTTGGCATCGTTCCTTCGCCAGATCAACTGTAACGCCCCAGTCCCAAAATACTTAGGACTTATTACATAAACATGCCAGCTGCATATATACGAAGTATACTCTAAGATATGGAATCCTCGTATGTATACATAAGCTGTAAAATATAATAAAACTATGACAACTAAATTTCATCCACAAAATAATATAAATTAACTATAAATTTTGTCATTTATACATGTAGTTGGGTGGAGACAAATCCACTACCAACCATTTTGAATGAGATAAAATATACAAGGAAAGGATGGATAAAATAGCATGACGAACCAAGAGCAATCATCTTCGAAGGAATGGAGAAGATCACGGCCTTGGCTGGAACACCTGCAAAAAGTCACAAAACACACACCTGGAGAGATTACCAAGTCCTCAAAGGGATGTAACAAGATACAGGAAGAACATCTCATAATAAACTGTGATATATAATAGAAATAAAGTGATGCATGTAATAGGGTTCTTAACCGTTCTACTGTGAACATGCAATTGAGATACAATCCTTCAACATATGTGCCCTGATTGATAATAGGATCTGGTATAGTCCCCTCTTGGGCACCAGTGACCAATCGCATAACATTCAAGAACGTCAGTGGCCAACCTGAGGGGTTAAGCATACCCGTATCTCCAGCGGAGCTTCCGGGTTACAAGGGAAAGTGTAATAGAAGCCCATACGTCAGGTATTGTTCTCCCCACGCAATGCCTAGTAGCGTTATCTCCATGACTAATATGAACCTCTAGTAACTGCCAAGTCTACTAGCATGCAAGTCTATTGGCAGTTAGTCCTATCCGTCGCACGCCTCAGATGTATTGGTGGCCAGCCGACTACGCGAGTACGTATCCTACATGTGACTCACAACATGTGATAAAGCATGTGTCAAGGCCGTATGAGATATATCAATACCTCATCATCAATGGGTGGTCACCAGGCTAAGTCAATGCAAGAGAATAAAACAAAACAAGTAAAGCGACTGATACAATAGCTTGCACCCAAGTGTGACTTGGACGCACAATGATACAATACTAACACAGATAAATAATATTAACTATAAATAACTAAAAATAAGAGAAAATTAAATCGCAGAGAAAGGTTGGAAGGTATCTTGCTTGGGGTTGTATGCAAACGAACAGGATCCAATAGCTCAAGTCGACAAATCGACGCAGCAAGAAACTCAAAATCAACGAACGGCTTCGGATACTGAAACAAACATCAAGAACGTTCCCGGTGTAAAAGATATGTCTAGGAAACGCCTGTCCAAAAGTCCAATTCTGGAACAGGGGCAAAATCATAATTTCGGGTCAAAACCATGTCTGCCGATGGACCCGTTTTGCACCAAAACACGTGCCAATGTCTATGGCCTCTAAAGTCGTTAAACTACATATTTACGGGTCTGCTTTAAGGAGATGAACCCAATGTATGTACAAAATTGGATTCCGGCAGGCCATGTACAATTTCGTCTGTTAGATCGGGTCGTAGGCCCGCCAAATAGGCGTCCCGGTCGACCTTCTCAGAATCAGACCAAACTTAGTACACATGACTAGAATTTTGATTCGGTCCTGCTGGCGTAAGTTTCGTCTCGATTTGACGAATGAGCACAAAGTAATTAGCTAATTTGCAATGAGGTCGATACGGTAAATTTTGACGGATACGTATCAAATTCGTTGCGCACACGCAACCAATTTGAATTCCGTCAAAGCCCACACATATGAAAAGTCGATATGCATCTTTCGATGCTTTCTGTTCGTGACCATGTCGTCCCGTTTGACGGGGCGCACGTCGTATCGATAATTTTCTATGTTTTTGAAATATGTTTTGTTATGGTTTTTCTTGATTTTCGAATACATTTTAACTAGGTTTTAATGTGAAAGAAAATCAACTAATTGAAGGAATATAGTCTTGGTCAGGTTATTTTTGATCTAGGAAAATAAGTTCGAGTTATGGCTCACTGGTTTGATAGAAATGACTCTGGAAAATGGGGGTTCGGACAGTTTTCATCTGTCAGAAAAAAGTAGGTTTTCAGGTTTTTCGAGTCGAATTTTTGACTCGATGGGTGGACCTTGCTGGGTTATACTTGTTTGGTCTTCTAGGGGGTCATGTGGGCTCTCAATAGGAGTTGATGGTACAAAAAATAATTGAGTACGATTGAAGGAAAATGGGAAAGAAGAGAGGTACCTGTGCGGGATTCAAACAGAGCATGCTCTGTTTCATGCGTCGACTGTCGCTGCTGTGCACGTCCTTGCCCGGCGGAAGGTCCGGTGGTGGAGCGGTGGTGGCGCGGTGGTGGCGCGCACACGTGTGGCGCGGTACGGGGCGCGAGCTCAGCTGCGCTAGGTTTAGGGTTAGGAATTTGTGTTAGGTTTTAGCGAGGCTTCTTCTTCTCTTACTCTGTTATATGTGATAGTTCACATAGTAATGCTTGGGTCGGGTCTGTTACTGACCCCCCCTTTGGCTCAACTGGGCTACTGATCTCCTTTTTTTTCTTCCTTCCTTTTTTTATTATTCCTTTTTCTTGTATTCCTTTTTTTTCCTATATATACAATAACTCTAGTTTTAATTTATATATAATTAAATAAATTTAATGAAAATATTTTCTTATATTTAACTTGTCTAGTATAAAAGAAATATATATATTCTTATACTAATACTCATATACTTACTCTTATTTATTTATTTATTTATTTATTTATTTATTTATTTTATATAAGAAAATATTTTTGATATATGTTGCTTTTAAAATACCTGTATATAAATAAGTGTTCCTAGGACTTAGCTAAGTAATCAAAATACTACTACTAATAATAATAACCATAATAATAATAACAACAAGAATAGTAAGGGTATAATATAAATTTATTAGAGTAAACGATATTACAACAATTATTTAATCTATAAATCTTTTCCAGAATAGTAAATAAATAATTATATAAATAATAAAAATTGTTAAAATTATTATTGAAGCGAATAAAATAAGAAAAATTAATTTAAGAATTTAGGGGGTTTACATCAACCATAGAACCACCATCTTCCAGGCCATGCTTTCCCAGGACGGGAATTGGGCGAGGGGATAAGGCTGTAGCAGCTGGAATCTTCTCTGTGGCTTTGAAATTGAGGGGGTCCTGAGATGCAGTTCCTACCATCGTACTGCTGGCTGCAGCCACCTTAGGCCTCCAGACACGTCGAGTCTTCTTCGGTTGTACGAACCACTTCGAAGTCTTCAACTTTTCACCAGAGAGGAGATCTTCAAAAGCTTGCTGGTCGAAGCATACGACCAGCATGTCTTAAGAAGCTCCCAGCAAGCTGTCATCATATTGCTTCACCGTCTTCTCGTTGGAGGAGAAGGTAGTCCCCAGCAGAGTCGTCGTTTTGTTCGACATAACAAAAGGTTGAACGAACTTTTTGTTTTATTGAACGTATAAGTTATCTGTATACAAAGAAGGAAGTCCTATACAGAATATTCTAAGTACAGGGAGAAGAGGTTTCTGGAAAAGTGTGACGGTGGAGATCGAGCACTGCAGCGACTCCTTTACTCCGTTGACGATCTAACGACGAATCAACCTTGCTATGGCTCTCTGGCGCCTTTGATGAGACTCTGGGGTCATCGATCAAGAGGCTGTATGAGGAGAAGATCCCTTGAAGATGGTTGGTTGGTTGGTTCTTTGGTTGATTGGCGGATGAGGGTGGTCGAGTCTTTGTGGACTGAGATTGTTGATCCTTTGAAGATTGTCGATTGTCGATTTTCCTTTGTCGAAGCTTTGGTGGAAGAAGAACTCCTTTTATTTATAGAGAATCGAGCACATATGCGATGTGCATTAGGGTTTCTGAGATATGAAGGAATCTGCCGTCATTGTATGGTATGGGCTTATGCGGTACTGACACGTGGCGGACATCAAGATTACCCTCAAATAAGATCTCTGGTGGTTATAAACATAACCGAAGAGGTGACATGTGGCGCGTGTCGATTTGCTTGCTCGGATACGACTGAGTAAATCTTGGGATTTCATCATAGATTTGGAGTCTAATTGATCCTCATCTAAGATTTAAATCAATCTGATATGATATCAATCATGATTTAATCCTAGCCTTCTCTACAATAGGTAGTTTAAACAAACCAATTAGGGTAGACCCGTGCTTCCTGCGCCTCTGGTGAGGACTAAGTACTTCTGTGCTTCTGGGATGACGAGTAGACCGTGCTTCTGGAGATGACGAAACCTCTGTGCTTTCAGGCGACGAGTGGACTTGGCTTCGAATGACGATGAGACTTCTATGCATATAGAACAACTTATGAAGCTATGTTTCGGGATACCAGAGTCATTGTGCTATAGGCAACAAGTAGGCTTGTGCTTCAGGTTGGCGAGGTTACTGTACTTTTGGAGCGACATGCTAACTTGTATTGGTTGTGATGGTATTTTCCAAGTCTCTTGTAGAGAAGTAACTTAAGCTTCTGAACTGGAGCAGACGACTGTGCCATAGGAATGGAGATGGTGTGAGCATATCACCATCATGTGCCTCCGCGTCTGAGATTGGCGCAGGCAGGTAGCTGCGCCTATGGAGTGAAGACACTGGCTTCTGAAGTTAAGAAGGGGAGGGGTCTACCACCATCTTGCTTCTGAGGTTGGCACAGGCAGGTGGCTGCGCCTTTGGCTTGAAGGCTTTGGCTTCTGAAAAAAAAAAAGAAATAAATATCCGCTCTTTAAGGATCTTCTCTCTTAATTTCCATCGTAATATAGGGAATTCCAAGGGTGTAAGACTAACATTCAAAGTGCTGAGTCTTAGGTTCGTCCCATTAATATGGGAATTCTGAGCGTCGGCTATGTGGTGCGCGCTCTCGGCCATTCTTGGTCCTATAAAAGGGGAAGTTCTCTTTTGAAGAGTCGCTGTCTTCTTCTCGGCATCCTTCACCACCATTCGAGATCCGAACTTAACTTCGACCGACGATCCGCCTTGTGTAAGTTGGTTGCTGGTTGAGGCTTTTTTCGTTTGTAGGAGCCATGTTCTTGTAGAAGAACTCTGTGTAGAAGGAGCCATCGCTGCCCTTGAGAAGTATGCAAATGTCCTTCTTAGGGAGTTCGTCTCTGAGCCTCAGTATTTTGCATCTTCTGTACTTTGGCGAAGGGATGTCTTCAGCTGAGATTTTTTATGCTTCTACAGGTACGAACCGGTGTACCGTCGATATACTGATGCTGCAAATAAAGTGCATTCGGTGCATATAAACTGGTATACCGTCGATACGAACCGGTGTACCGTCGGTATGCCGACGCTGCAAACATCATTCTGTGTATATTAAACTAGTATACCGACGGTATGAACTGATGTACCGTCGGTATGCCGGTATATAAGTAAAGTATGTTTGAAAATATTTGTGTAAGCTTTTTGGTTTTGTCATCCATCTCAAGTGTTTCACAATTGTCCTTGACCTTGTACATAATCTAAGGACTTTAATCGAGCTTGAGTCTGTTGACAGCTTCTCTTCAGTCTTTCTTTCACCGGTCTTTTTGTCTTCCAAGAGACTTCTGACTTGTATTTATTTTACCTATCTTTTTGTAATATCTCTTGAGAGACTTTAGCAGTGTACTTGAGTCTGAAAATGATAAAAGAACTAAAACACGAAGATGCAGTTAATGTGATCAAAATCAATGTGTCAACAATCTCTTCCATTTTGATAATTGACAAAAGATACCATATTTTAGGAAGTAGCTCCCCCATAATGGGATGACTCCCCCTCAACACATTTTCTCTCCCTTTGTCACTTAAGCAAAATGGTTGAGTTTATACAGAAAAACATAATTTAGAAGAAAACCATGCATATAGATGTATATAAAGAAGAGTACATGGGACCAACCTACACCATGACATAAGACAAGAAATTGCAGACAACAGAAAGACTAATATCCCTATTGGGAAAACATAAGACAACTCTTAAGAAACGACAACAAAGTCTCTGAAAGACCACAAAAGACAACAAACCACCAAAGAGACAACACGAACTGAGAAGACCAACCACGCTAGGAAACAGAGTCATGCATCAGCAGTATCATCGTCCACATCACATGGAGGATCCTGAAAGGTGCCAAAGGTATCAATCCCATCGGAATACATAAAACCGTAGGCATTGGGATCCATAAACCGCGAACCGTAATAGTCGCAATCTTGAAGGTCCGGATCAAGGTAGGCATTCATGTCCTGTATGGTGCGCTGAATGAAGTAGCACTGGTCATGAAGGCGGCTCTGGATGAGGGTTCCAAGTCCTCGAGTATTGGTCCTCATTTGCTCCTCTGCCTGAGCCATCCTCATGTCAAAGTAGTGCTGAGTGAGAGGCATATAATGGCCCGGGGGTGATGGATCAGTAGGGGCAGCAGCAGCTGGTTGAGAGCCAGAAGGCCGAGATGAACGAGAGGATTGGCCAGTAGCTGCAAAGCGAGATGGATCCAAGTATAAGGGTGCACCATCTGTATGGCCGAGACAGAGATCGACATTTTTGTCTTCAAAAATAAAGGTGATGAACATTCCATAGTTCAGGGCTTGTTTTGCCGAGGAATGAACAGAGATAAAGGAGTTTAGAAAGGTTTTCGGAAAGGACAAGTCTTTCAGGCGTAGAGATAATACATGCATACCAGCGCATCGGTGGTGATAGCATCATAATTTTCAAACTTAGGGATGAGGGAATGGCATACGATGATATGTAACTCATAGTTGAAAGGTTCTAGTTGCTTGGAGAGAGTGGGAATGGGAGGAGGGTTCGGTCCAGATCTAATGATGCTGCAAAATTCTTCAAAGGTGGCAGTAGGTGACAACTGGAGTCCCGCAATAGTAGGAAGGGCATCCCTCGATTCAAAATTCCTAATATGTAAGCAAGATCTTTGGTTGTGTGACAGAAGTGTCGTTCTTTGACGAGTGTCTCGACGGTGTTGTGTTTGAGATCTGGGACGAGATTATAGTAAAACATCCTAACGAAAGTCGGATAGACGGGGATTTTACAGCCAAGAAGAGAGGCCAGACCGAAAGTTTGAAAGAGATGGAGATGGTCAGGGAAGATGTTGAAGTTTATGGGCTTACCGTCAGACACTACGCGATTGTGTAAGGAGTTGAACCAAGCGTCGGCGGCATCGCAAGATTTGAAGAGCTTCTAGTAATATGCTCCATCGGGTAGGGAAGATGGTTTGAACGGGTTATAGGAGGAGAAGGACCAAGGACTTTTAGCGTGAGCCATTTGGAAGGGATGGTGAGAAGAGTGCCAAAGGAGAGAAGAAATATATGAGAAGAGGGTGGACCGTTTAGGGAAGAGGAAGAGATGAGGGAGGTTTTGAGAAGTGTTAAACCTATGGGGAAGAGGAATAGTGGGGTTGGAAATAATAAGGAGTGTTTAAAAGGGAGAGTTGAAAAAGGTGAAGGGATAGTTGGAAAGGAAGAGTTAAAAAAGGTGATTTGATTGATGGGTAGAATTTATGAGTAGTAAAGAGGATTGCATGAGAAGTACAAATGATGGGATGGTAGTTATCAGGGGAGATGGAGGGATGGAATAAAAAAAGATATGGAGTTAATGAAAAGGGTTTGAATAGATGGGTTAGAAATTAATGGAATGGATTTTGTGGGGTCTATGATAAAGTAAAGTAAGGCGACCGTCAGCAGAGTATACGTAGTTCGGTATACCGACGATATGTCGTTGTGTACCGCCATTGTGTACCGTCGGTGTACCGGTAACATAGATTTTAACTTGTTGGTTCAAAGTTTAGAATGCCTAATTCTTGACAGAGTAAGATGAAATGATCCTTGGGCAGAGGCTTAGTGAAGATGTCAGCGAGTTGGTAGGTAGTGTCAATAAACTCAAGATGGATATCCCCTTTTTATTGGTGGTGTCTTAGGAAGTGATGTCTAATCTCAATGTGTTTGGTGCGTGAGTGGCAAATAGGATTTTGAGTGAGACTAATGGAGCTAGTATTGTCGCATTTGATGGATATGCCTTATGAAGAAATGTCGTAGTCAATAAGTGTTTGTGTAATCCAAAGGATTTGTGCACAACAACATCCAGCCGAAATGTATTCGGCCTCAGTTGTGGAAAGGGCAACCAAGTTTTGTTTCTTACTAAACCATGAAACCAAGGATTTTTCAAGGAATTGGCGTGTGCTGCTAGTACTTTTCAGTCAATCTTGCAACCGACAATCTGCATCTGAGTAACCAATAAGCTCAAAGGATGGAGATTTGGGATACCAAAGTCCCGTGTTAATGGTGCCTTTGAGATACTGAAAAATGCGCTTGATGGCACATAAGTGTGGTTCTTTGCAATTTTCTTGATAATATGCACATAAGCAAACACTAAAGATGATGTCGGGACGACTAGCAGTTAAATATTCTAATCTACCAATCATACCTTAATACTTACGAATGTCGACCGAGACACCATTTTCATCTTGATTAAACTTGGTTGTAGTCGCCATAGGAGTTCTCATTCATTTGGATGTATCTAGTTTAAAGTTCTTAAGAAGATCCTTGGTGTATTTGGCTTGACTGATGAACGACCCTTGAGGTTCTTGCTTGATTTGTTCCAAGCAAATTATAATTCTCCCATCATGCTCATTTCAAAGTCATCCTGGATAACTTTGGCAAACTCTATGCACAATATTTTGCTAGTAGCACCAAAAATGATGTCATCAACATAAATTTGAACTAATAGAAGTGTTCCATTATAAGTTTTAATAAAAAGTGTAGTGTCAAGTTTGCCCTTGAAGAAGTTGTAAGAAATAAGAAAGAAGCTAAAACGCTCATATCAAGCACGAGGAGCTTTCTTGAGGTCATATAGGGCTTTGTGTAATTTGAAAACATGATCAAAAAATTAAAAATCTTCAAAGCTAGGAAGTTGCTTGACATACACCTCTTCTTTAATAATACTATTCAAAAAGGCACTTTTGACATCCATTTGTAGGAGTTTAAAATTATTAAAACACGCAAAAGCACAAAGCATTCGGATGGATTCAAGACGAGCAATCGAAGCATAAGTTTCTTCATAATTAATGCCTTCCTCTTGGTTATGGCCTTGAGCAACCAATCGGGCTTTGTTACGAGTGACGATTCCTTCCTCATTAAGCTTATTTCGAAAAACCCACTTTGTCCTAATAATAGGATAGTTATGGGGCTTAGGAACGAGTTCCCAAATGTTGTTTCTTTCGAATTGATTAAGCTCTTCGTGCATTACAATCATCCAAAATTCATCATTAATGTTTTTAGGCTCTATTTTAAAAATAAAAGCCACATTTTCACAGTGATCTCATGTAGAGGATCTAGTACTAACTCGTGAGGAAGGGTCACCAATGATAAGTTCCTTGGGATGATGAGGAACAAATCTCCATTCTTGGGAAAGATCCTCTTAAGGAGTCTCTGTAGTTGAAGAATCTTCAGGTCGGAGTAATCTCAACTTCATTACTATATGAAGGAGAACTTGTATCTCCAAGAGAAGAGTTTTTCAAACCAAAAGAGATGTCATCAACATCGTTCAAGGAGCTAGATGTGGAAGTGTTAAGTTCGTCAAAAGAGACATTGATTGACTCTTCAACTACAAGACTCCTTTTGTTAAAGACACGAAATTCTTTATTATGCATTGAATATCCAAGGAAGATACCTTCATGGGTTTTTTTTTTCCAAATTTGCCTAGGATATCTTTGGTGTTCAAAATAAAACATTTGCATCAAAAACTTAAAAATATTCAATAGAAGGAATTTTGTGAAACCAAAGCTCATAAGTAATTTTTTTACAAATACGTCTAATCAAGACTCTATTTATAACATAACAAGCCGTGTTAACGACTTCCACCCAAAAGTATTGAGGGAGCTTGTATTGCTTTAACATGACCCTGGCCATATCGCCAAGGGTTCTATTCTTTTTTTTCCACTACACCATTTTGTTGTGGAGTTCTAGGGCAAGCAAAATCATGACCAAAACTATTTTAATACAAAAGTTTTTGAAATCGACATTATCAAATTCTCCTCCATGATCACTTCTAATTTTGTTCATCATAATGTCTTTTTCAGTTTGAACCAATATACAATAAGCAACAAATTCACAAAAAGTATCACTTTTATTTGCAAGAAAAATAACCCAAGTATATCTTGAAAAATCATCCACTAAAACAAAAGCATAGAGTTTACCACCAAGACTAGCTACTCTACTAGGACCGAATAGATCCATATGAATAAGTTGGAGGGGTGGGTCTAGTAGTGCTCACCGAGTTGATGGATTTGAAAGAGGATTTTGTTAACTTACCCTTCTCGTATTCTTCGCATATTATGTTTTTCTTGAATGGAATGCTTGGGAGTCCTCTAACTAGCTTCTTGGTGGCCAGTCGGCAGATGGTGTCCATGTTGGTGTGTCCAAGTCTCATATGCGAAAGTCAACTCTCATCATTCTTTACTACTAAGCACATGTCATTGTTAGTACTTTCAATAAGATAAAGAACATAAATGTTTTTTTCTCTAATACCTTCATACACAGTAGAGCCATTTATGCTATCACAGATGAAGCACTTGTGTTTAACAAAGTTAACACCACAGCCATTATTCGTGAGATGGCCAATGCTAAGAAGATTATACTTCAGATTTGTAACAAAGCAAACATTTTTAGTGCAAGGGTAAGGAGGGGAGCTGATATTACCATGTCTGATGATGTAGCGCTTTAAATTATTACCAAAGGATAGATGTCCTTCCTTCTTCATCAATAGCGTTGCAAAAAGTAAAGCATCACATGTCATGTGCAGTGAACAACCGCTATCGAGGATCCAGTTACTTCTAGCACGCAATGTAGGGTTCACCTACAACACAAGTTGAAGATGAAGACTTTGGTAACCAGAAATGTTTGAGTCCTTGATTTTTAGTTTTAGGAACCCACTTTATCATTATTATGTCAATATTCTTTCTCATTTGATAGTAATGAGAAGTGTGCCCAAGTAAACCACAGTAGTGGCACATAGTAGGTCTTATAGGAGAAGATGAGTGAGTGTTTTGAGTGTGAGAAGTTCTAGCATGACTATTGTGGTGATGATAATAAAAGGCGTGATGTGACATGTTCGTGTTCTTTCTTACGGAAGGTCTTCTTTGTGTGTGCATTTGTTAGGGATAGAACCAATGTGGTGTGTTCATGTGAGTGTAACTCTTGTTGCTAGTGTTGTGTGTTAGTATGTCTTTGATTATGACATCGTACATTTGTGTAGGCCATATTCCAATCCTCTTGTTTCTTGCTCTTTGTAAGAAGATCATTGTATTTAACAGAAGTTGTATATTCCCTTTGGTTTGCAACAAGTGTCTTTTTTTTTCAATGTCGTATCCTTCCCCGAGGGATTGACATTCAATATCTTTTTTGTTTATGACATCTTCAACTTTTTGGAGCTTTAGTCGAAGAGACTCAATCCCATCAGTGTCAAAAGCATAAGATTTCCCTTTTATATTAGAAATGATGTTAAGAGTCTTTCTATTTTTTGCTTGAGAGAAAAACTCTCTTTTAGAGATGTGCTTACTCTGCCCAACTTTGTGTTTATCCTATAGTTCAAGAATGACATTTTCTAATTCAGCATAAGAAAGAGCATTCATAGAAAAGGCATCGAGTACCTCATTTTGACTCTGTTGCCATAAGACAGATATTTGCATTGTGTTTGCATTCTTTGTCATTGTCCGAGTCACTTGCATCACTTTCACACCAGATGCTAGTGTTGGCGTACTTCCTTGAGGATGAGCTTCCTTTGTTTGGCCATTCGTACTTGCCAGATTCTTTTCTTCCTATTGGATACTCCCTCTTGATGTATCTAGTTTTCTTGCAGTTGTAGCAAGCAGGTTCTTCATCAGTGTTCCTTCTTGAACGATTTGCATTATTGAACTTGAGAAACTTTCAGAAGTGTTTAGCGGTGAAAGAAATTTCTTCGTTATCCGAATCATCATCATCGGAGTCATATTTTGAGGAGAACTTGATGGCCTTGAGAGCAAGATATCTTTCTTTCTTTTTTTTGTCTTTTTTTTCCTTTTCTTGTATGGAGGCTTCCTTTTGGTCCTTCATATCTAGCTCGTGGTTCATCAACTTTCCCATGAGAGTTTTAAGGTTCATCGTTGTAAGGTTTTTCCCTTCGATGATGGCGGTACCTATAGGATTCCATCCTTTGGTCAATCCTCTGAGAATCTTTCGAATCTTTTCATGAGTGGAATACTCCTTAATAAGAGAAGAAAGAGGGTTAATAATATCAAAGAATCGAGTAAACATAAAAGTAATAGACTCATCTTGCTTCATTTTGAAGAATTCATACTCTTGAGTGAGTCTACTAACTTTGATTATTTTACTTGTGATGTTTCCTCGTGTTTGACGTCCAAAAGTTTCCATATTTCATTAGAAGTTTTGCAAGTGGAGATTCTATAGAATTCATTGCTATCGAAAGCACAATAGAGTGCATTCATAGCCTTTGCATCCCGACTAAAGACCCTCTTGTTGTTTCCGAAAATTTTATCTTTAAGAGTTTTCAAAACTACTTCCTCAATAACTATGAAAGATTTAGGGATACCATTTACGACACAATCTCATAGATCAAAATCTAGGGATTTTAGGTAGATGCTCATCCTAATCTTCCAGTAGTTATAGTTGGTTCCATCAAATAGAGGAGGTCTATTTGTGGAGTGTCCCTCATTATGGAATGAGTTGAGACTAGGGCTAGTGTCCATTGATCACTCTAAGGAGGTTGGTCCAAATCAAGGGACTAGGCTCTGATACCAATTGTAGAACCCTATAGGGGGGTGAATAGGGTAATAAAATAATTACCAACAATAATGAGCAAATTAAAGAGCAATTTAAAGAAGAGAGAATCAAACACTCGATGTATCCTGGTATCCTCCCAAGGGACACTCCAGTCCTGGAACTCTCTCGGGTTTTAATCCACTATTTGAGTAAATAGTACAACACAAGTTTGGATCCGAAGACTCGTCAACTTCTTGCACACGAGTTTTCCTCCGAAGGCTCGTCAACTTCAAACTTGAGAGAAAAAAGTTTCGATCTTCTTGAACACTTTGAAGATCTAAATTACAATTCTTGAATACTCTAACACTTTGATGGATTACAAAATAATGCTTTGTAGAGTAATGGTGGAGCACTTAGGTAGTTGAGAAAAGTTAAAGGTTAAGTGGATGTCTTTAAAAAAGAAGACCCGAGGTCTTTAAATACAACAACCAAGAGAGCTAGTCATTTAATGCTCCAAACAGTCAGTAATCGGTATACCATCAGTACCAGTCAGTATTCCATCGGTATACCATTCAACAACAGTAACGGTAATAAATCTAGTCGTTGAAGCATTAAATGCTGAGAATCTGACCGTTAGATCATGAAATATTTGTACCGGTTATACCGACGGTACGAACTGGTGTACCGTCGGTATGCCGATTATGCAACAGAAAACATTATATATATAAGAATCGGTATACCGGTGGTACCAACCGATGTACCATCGAAATATCGGTGCGATCAACAAAGAGTTTTCTGTATATATAAAACGGTATACCGGCGGTACGAACTGGTGTGCCATCGGAATACCTGTCACGCCCAGTACCGGAATACGAGGACGGACGCAATCCAGCTACACCGAATAAGGTATGAAGACGTTATACGGCGATCGTGGCTGTCAATCTTGTTGGGTATCCTAGCATGCAAGCAGTCTATGGCCTAAATCTGATCTCATATCCACATGCAATAATCAATGAATTAACGACAAGAGAGATAATCATATGGAAAGCAGAAAATACTCATATGATAATCAGAGTCTACAATAAGAAATAATGTAGACAAGAATACCTTCCAACACAGTTCCCTCATATTCAGGAACTGAAGCACGTCCTCTAAGTTAGGTCTGGAAGATCCATAGGATCGATCACGGGCAATCTGGGAACAATCCAGGGTTGGTCAGGCCAACCGCAGCAAGTACCAGAAAGGAAGGCTCAAGGACGGGCGAAGAAAACCAGCATGATATAATATATAACAGGAATAACGTGTATGAATAGCAGTAATGAGGGTAAAGAATCGTACGGTACCAACGCACGATTACAGAATATAAGACAGCAATCCAACTACTAATACGTAAGTAACCAACAATCATCACAGTCATCCTAACATCCACTAATGCTTACATCACCAACTGGAACTCGTAGTCTGTTATCGGAACAGTAACACATCCCTACATAAAACAAGAACAAGGGAATAAATTACCGCGCTGGGACAGTGTTACGTGCCAGCCAGCTTAGCAAGCAATAAGCCATACAATTTAGGTGAATAAGCGGCCACTCAAACGTCTACGGCTATCTATGTAGAGGTTGGGTTACCCCAATAATGCAATATAAGAATCCTCAGATCGTGCTATGTCCAACAGCGCTAACGAGGCCAAATAATAATGTATAGCACATGGATAAGCACTGGTCCCTCAAAGGCAACCATGGGAAACAGATCAATCATATGGTAGTACATATAGTAGTCGGATACTGCCATCCACTATTACGAATGATAACAATATCTGGGGTGGTAAGCCTTGCGCTAGACAGGTAATCATAGCACCTGTGGCGGCTGGCATGCACGATCTCGAGATTCTGCTCCCTTCCAATGCTTTTACTATCTTTAGTTGCCTAGATTAACCCTATATTTATCTGGAATCACATGTCGTGGTCACCTGCTCATCCTCCTAGATGTCGTACCTCAGTACGGGTACACTAAGTATGAATCCACTTCGACACTGAAAGTCTCAAATCTGGATTCATTCTTAGTGTAATGCAGCAAGCAGTCAATCAGTCCTAACCACGCTAAAATTATAGGCCAACTACCATGTCCGGGCTGGAAGATGAATGCACTGCCATATAACACATAGAATCATGTAGCACCTCAGTGCACGCATAGAATAACACCTCAGTGCACACGTAGGATAGCACCTCAGTTCACACATAGAGTGATACCAGCACGGGTACAAGCAGTCAAGTCAGGAACATGGTCAATCGGTCAATTACATGGAGTCCTCTACCCACATCGTGGCATAGATACCAGGTTAGGTACATGGTCAGGATCTCTACTATAGTAACATCTCAAGTACACATGGGGGTCTACAGCTCTAATCATCAAGTCGGTCTACCCACCGGATCAATCTATCAATAGTCCTCCCATCCCCGATGGGATAAATATCATATCAGGAAAATACGATCACTTGGTACTAGGCTAATCACTATAGACAATGCTAGGCCCTCTGGGTCACAAGAATCCTCCGAGTCAATGATCACAGGCTATCAGTAACTATGTCTCCCAACTACCGGGATACAGCAAAGGTACCAGGTTTTAGGCGCTTGCGAAGTCGAGTAAAAATTATATAATAATACCCTCGGTATTCTCCTCATTTCGTAAAATATTTACGATCATCAAAATCTAAGAATCCACAGTTATGTCCGATCGAATTAGAATATCCTCAAAAGGAATAACAACACTATCCAAGAGTCCACGTGAGTCTATCAATTAATATCTCGAGATCATACTCTCCCTAGTACTCAATCCTTAGATATATCCAAAATCA
Source organism: Iris pallida (assembly GCA_029216955.1). Lineage (NCBI taxonomy): Eukaryota > Viridiplantae > Streptophyta > Magnoliopsida > Asparagales > Iridaceae > Iris > Iris pallida. The sequence continues at coordinate 2,146,046 of JANAVB010027995.1, forward strand.
CAAATCCCGACACATAGGACAACTATCAGTCCTAGCTGGCTAGTGTCGTCCTCATTTCCCGTATTTCCAGTATTTCGTATTTATACTCGTATCTGGATTTTGGCATGTATTTTTATTTTTCTCAGCTTGTAGAATTTCGGTATTTCTCGTATTTGGGTTTTTGGCTTGGCTCGATTTTATTGGGTTGGTCTGGTTCGGTTTATGCATGGAGCACCTTAACCTATGCTACCCCTCATCCCTACCACAACTCCCCCTCTTTATATCCCCACCTACCACTCTCTCTCCTCATAACTTCCACCATTAATTTCCTTCTTCTTCTTCTTCTCCTTCCTCAACACAACTCTCCTAACCCTAGGCAAGTGCATCTTGCCACTACATGAGGACCCTCTTTTCTTTGTCTATTTGCTAGTTTAGGACATGGAGATCAACATTAGTTCTTAGATTTTTATGATTTGGAGTCTCTGTTGATGTAGATCTAAGTTATTGCTATTTTTGGATTTTACATGTTTTGATCCATTTTGGTTGGTTTTCTTTGAGTTCTGATGTTTCCATGTGGAAGAGCTTTCAGTTTCACTCCAGTTGGAGCCCTGGAAATCCGGATTTGGAGTTCGGATGGCCAAGTTATAAACTTGTGAAGCTTTGGGTTTTTTCTTGGTGTTCTTGCTGTTTGGAGAAGACAGTGAGCAGTGTGCAGAGCTGTTTAGCTACGCACACTGGGCTACGTGCGCTCTTTAGCGTTGCGTACGCAGGCTTGAGTACGCTTCCTGTTGGAAGCGTGTCTCCTTGAGCGTGCGTGACTTTCACACACTGCTCCCTGTAGCGTGCGTGACTTTCACACACTGCCCCTTGAGCGTGCGTGACTGTCACGCAGCTCCTCCCTTGAGCGTGCGTGACTTTCACACACTGCTCCCTGTAGCGTGCGTGACTTTCACACACTGCTCCCCTGTAGCGTGCGTGACTTTTACACACTGCTCCCTGTAGCGTGCGTGACTTTCACACATTGCTCCCCTATAGCGTGCGTGACTTTCACACACTGCTCCCCTGTAGCGTGCGTGACTTTTACACACTGCTCCCTGTAGCGTGCGTGACTTTTCATGTACGCTGTCCCTGAGCGTGCGTGACTTTTCACCCATGCTGCCCCTTGAGCGTGCGTGACTTTTCACATACGCTGCCCCCTTGAGCGTGCGTGACTTTCACATATGCTGCCCTCCTGCGTGCGTGTTATATTGCGCATGCATTCCCCCTGCGTGCGTGCTTTTGTGCGTACGCATCCCCTGACCCGTATTTTGATATTTTATTAGATATTTCATGCCCATTTTATATCCTTACGCCTTTTGTCATGAACTTGATTTTACTTAATATGTTTGAAAAGACTATTGTACATGGCATGTATGACAAGGAACTAGCATAACACGACAGTGACCCGTAGTGGTGCACTCCTGACATGACCAACCTGACATGATAGTGGCCCGTCGTGGCGCACTCCTGACAAGTACCCTGACATGATTTATCTTGATAACTTAACTTGACCTGTCTTGACACCGTGGGTGGTTCTTTCTTGCTTGCTTGTTAATCCACTTGTCTAGTCTTGCATCATGTCTAGGATGGAACTCCTGAGTACCACGGTCAGGAGTACCTACTAAAATGGATTAAGGTTAATAACTAGAATAACACAGTAGTCATGAAGAGATGACACAGCTACATGCAATCCCGTTACCTGGGCGCTCTTGGGATTTGTAGCCTGCCGTCGAGTAGGGCACATTTCCAGCGCACCGTCGAGTGTTGCACCCTCTAAGTCACCTAAGGGTACATTTGTCTTCTGGGCGATGTATCCACCTGAATTCAACCCTAATCTTTCGTCCTGGGTAGCCTGGATGGTCTGCAAGGCTTGTGGCTGTGGAACAATCTCATTGCATCTTGTTAGTAATTAGGTCTGTGATAACCCTAGTTAGTTAAAGTAGTAAGCCGTAGTATCTGGTTGGCCGTGATTGATTGAATGAAGTATAACCAGTCTAGTCATGTCTTGATCCAGTACCAGATTGCTTCCGGTCTTGATTACTTATATTACTTATCTTGCCGATAAATGGTGGGAAACCAAGCTCTGTTCAGATGAAGGGTTACAACCCCGGTCCTTGTTTGGTTTACGGGTTGTAACCTGGCTATCGAAATAGTTCCATGGTTATTTCGTCGTATATCATCCTGACATATTTTTGTAAATTCTAAGTTTTAATATTAGATTTTCTTATGCTGTTTGCTGGCTTTTGTTCTTATTTCGTGGCCCCCTTGTGGCACTTGCTCTTTCTGGGGTTGACCCAGCTGGTTTTGTGTGGCCAGATTTCGGAGCAGCTCCCGAGGATCTACCAAGCTTCCAGCCCAATGGTGACAACTAGACGGAACCCGGGCCAAGAGTGGGTTTTCCTTTTTGTTCTGCCCACTTTATTTTATTGTAAAAATTATTCTTTTGAGGCGTTTCGCCGACGAGCACCTGTTAGCTCGATGCACTTTACTTACGGTCTGCCTACGGGCTGTAAACATGATTGACAAATCCTAGGGTTGATCATGTATGACTAAACTCTTGCTAGTCCTAACATTTTGTAACGACTAGCTTCATGATCAGCTGAATATGTAATATTTGGGACGCCTTATTATTGTATATTTAATGATCATACATCTTGCAACTTTACTTATTTGTGGTGATTGAGACACTAGGCTTGTTCATGACCATAAGAGACTGTTGGCTTGTAGAAAACCCTCACATATCTAGACAGCCATGACCGTATATCGAGGTGGTTTCCATTTCAATATACGTAGCTGGCTATGTCTGCCCCCGCTCTCCAGTATTCTGGTTCTGGGGCGTGACAGCTAGACTAGGATAACTCCTAGAATGAATGGTCAGGGTACAAGAGTTCATTAATTAATGCCGCCGGAAAATGGCAAGGATTGTATGAACCACTCTGGAGCAGATCCACAACCCTTAAACCAAACAAGGACCAGGGTTGCAGACCGTCTTCCGAGTAGAACCGCGCTCCTTACGCTATCCGACGGACAAGACAGGTCAGGAGCTAGGCGACTAATCTAGTATGGAGTCTACCTAGCAGGCAATGGGATCAGGTATACTATACCAAGATGAACATGCACGAGCCCAGTCCAGCAAACCAAAGGTTGGTTCTGTCCAATCCTTCGAACCAAATTTCCAACTGGGAATTTTAGAAAAATTCGGCAGAGTCTCCTTTCAAATTTGGACGGAAGCACCCTACGAATTGGGGCTAAAACCACTCGGCGCAACCGACCGCAGAATCGCAGAATCGCAGGCTGATAACACTAAGTCTCAGCTACCAGCAGCACTACGATGCGTACTGGGAACAAATCGATAGCCGAGAACACTAAGTCTTGGCCTCCAGCAGCACTACGATGCGTACTGGACGCCAAGCCAACACATATAACAAGAAATTGCCTCGCAGGGCGCATCACAGTACACGTCCATATTTCTAACCCAAGCACAATCATAGCCACAAGAATAGTTAGCCAGAGCCGTTACCCGATCGTGAGTCGGACACGGGGCATACGGGGACAATCCGTACAAGTGAGTCGTGCTCGTGTCCTCGGAGGTGTGGATGACCCATCCGAGTTGTCCGATACGGTCTATCCCGGTATCGGACCAAGCTATCCTAAGTTATCATCATGACAGTTCTACTACTAGGCTACACTAATCATGATTATACAATTTACAAGTAAAAAATTAATCAAATACAATGAAATCCAGGAGAGAGGGCAAAAGCCGTCGATGAGCAAGGGATACTTGCCTAGGGGGCTCGGTTAGGTAAGCAAGTCTTCGGCAATCATGATCCAAACTTGCACGCCAATCGAGGTCCTCGGAACACACAATAAACAATCATTAGAATTACATAATAAGATAATGACAAGAAATCATGAAGAATGACAGGAGGCTATACCGTGTGGGTCCCGCAAGTAGTGCAGGGATCTGGCACGAAAATCGAGGCACGTAGACCGATATAGTCGCACAAACCGATACGTGTACATATATCGAGACGCACACGAGAATCGAGATGACTCGAAGATCGAAATGAATCGGAGACAATGTGCACGTAAATCGAGACGCGCACGTAGATCGATACTGGCATACAAACTGAGAAGTGTACGAAAATCAAGACGTACACGTAGGATCGAGGAATCACGAATATCGAGACGGCACACAAATCATTACAACACACAAATGGAGGCATATACGCAAATCGAGACGGAACGAGATTCAAGGAAGCACACAAATCAATACGACATACAAGTCGACGTATACACGCAAATCGATGCGGTGCAGAGTCCAAGGTGATACACAAACCAAGGCGGCACGTAAATCCGTACGTGCAAGCAAACCGGGATGGCACAAAGTCCAAGGTGGCACATACCAATACGGCACGCAAATCGATGCGACACGGAGATCAAAGTGGCACACAACCGAGACGACACGCAAATCGGTACGGGTACGCGAATCGGAGCGACACGAAAATCGAGATGGGCATAAAGGCTGAGACACAAGAAACGAGGCAACACGCAATCCAATGGGGCACGGTGCCCGAGGCAGCACGGGGCTCGAGGCGTCCCGCTGCCCAAGGCAGCGCGGGGCTCGAGGCGTCCCGCTGCCCAAGGCAGCACGTGAATCAAGGGTGCTCAAAACCAAGAAGGCGCACGCAAACCGAGGCATACGCAGAATGAGGCACACGCAGACCGAGCAGTGCACTGCTCGAGACAGCACGTGCACCGAGGCACGTGGCCCGAAGAGCACACAGCCTGAGGCTGGCTCGCTGCTCGAGCAGCGCGGGGCCCAAGGGCGTCCCGCCGCTCGAGGGAGTGCTGGCCCGGGCGCGGCAACAGCACGGCGGTGGTGCGGGCCGTCGGGGAGAAGAGGAAAGGAAGGGGCGGGGGAGATCGGGGCTCACAAGGGTCGGTCGGGCTCCGACGGAGGGGACAGCATCAGCGAAGGGGAGGCGAAGGAGAAGAAGACGACGATGATGATGGTGCTGGTCGTGGCGGTGGCGCCGGCCGAGAGGGAGGTGGCCGGAGGAGGAAGAGAGCAGTGGTGGTGGCGGCCATGGTGAAGAGGGCGACTGTGGTGGTGATGGTAGTGGAGGCGGCGGCCACGGGTAGTGGTTGTCGCGGCGGAGGAGGCCGGCTGTGGGGGAGACGGCGACGATGATGGTGGTGGTAGATGATGATGTTGGAGGCGGTGGCTATGGAGATGAGGGCGCCGACGGCGCTCAGGGGGCCGGAGAGGCTGGCCGGGCCGAGGATGAGAGAGAGAGAGGAAGAGAGTTTGGGGGAGGGGTGCGGCTGAGTGAAAGTGAGGGGGAGAGAGAGAGTTTGGGGGGGGGTAGGTAGGTTTAAAAAAAATAATATTAATAACAATTATAATAATAATAATAATGGCATTAATAATAACAGAAACAATTTAATAAAAGTTAACCATGTTAACCCCAATAATAATAATAAAATAATATTAATAACAATTTAATAGAAGTAATAATCAAATATCAGGCCTAAACTAGTAAGGCCAGCACAAGTCCGGAAAATAAATAAAATTTTAAACAAATACAAAATTTGAAAATAACCCAAATACGATGATATACCTATTATCAAAATAGGGATATAACATCCTACCTACCTTACAAAAATTTCGTCCTTGAAATTTTGAAATCATGTAATATAGGATTTTCAAAACTAGTATATACATATCATGAAAACTCTACCCACCTTACAGAAATCAAGTAATAAAATTAGAAAAGAACAAAATCTCAATATGAAAACGTCAAGGAGAACAGTGTATGGCTACATAAATCAACTAGTAAGGTAAATCCAAACAATGAAGTAATCTCGAAAAATCAAAATCTCACATGGACGAAATAACTCCATAAATCAAAACAAGTACAAAATGTCGAGAACAGTATCAGAAAACCTGAAAGCCCCACTTCATGAAAACTCGCATGAAATCATAAATCATAGGATATCTGTCTCAAGCCGACGACTGTAGTTTCCCAATATCAGAAAATATGTCATGGTCATTCCTTGCCACGCCACCCGAAATGGCTGCAAAAGATTTACCATGACACTATAATCGAGCGGCTGCCACCTTCGTTACCACGTCGTCAAGGTACACTAGGTTCATCCGGTCACTCTTGACAAATACCCAAAAACGAATTAAATCCATAACTCACATATCCAAATCACTAAAATCACTAAAATCTCTAACAATATAACGAGAGTCCTAGAAAACAATCAAAATCCAAAATTCAGGTGATTCACAACACACATCCAAAAATATCTTCAATAATAACCACAAGATAGCTTTTCTAGGAAAATACTCCATATCCGTAGAAAAATACTCCAATCCAAGCATCCATATCAAAACATAATGTACAGAAAGTATATCTATAATCAAAATAATATCTGAAACAGATAATCATGATTGCAAAAATATCCCGAATCAAAGGAGCTGAATTGATACAAGAATATCCATTGGACGCTCAACAATGCCAAAATATTCGATCTCAGAGTCCTGATGTAATCTTCCTTCCACAACAATCAAGCCAACGCTCGAAGAGGGCGATAATGATACTAAGTCAACACGAAGTCAACGCACGAAAGGGATAACAAGAAATCAACTAAGGTGAAACACCGGTAGAGAGTACAGAACCCAAGATAGATAATCAAGTAACCCAATGATGGAGATAAGATGACATCTCATCGGATAAAATGATCGACATAACCAACTATAGGATCATATCTATCAAATAAGGATCAGGGATAGATAACAACAAATAAGACATGACAAAGCAAAATAGGTCCAGGTAGAGATGAGGACCAATTTACAAGTTCAAGGGAGCGAAGGGCAAGTGTAGCAAGTTAGAATCCCAAGGAATAGTGGACTGAGATCAATAATCATGTGATACCCAATAATATCTTAAAACGAGACCTGCATGGGCCACCAATAAAACCTTATCACGCCCTAGTACCGAAATACGGGGACGGACGCAGTCCAGCTACACCGTATAAGGTATAAAGACGTTATACGGCGATCGTGGCTGTCAATCTTGTTGGGTATCCTAGCATGCAAGCAGTCTATAGCCTAAATCTGATCTCATATCTACAGTCAATAATCAATAAAATAACGACAAGAGAGAGAATCATATAAAAAGCAGGAAATACTCATATGATAATCAGAGTCTACAATATGAAATAATGTAGACAAGAATACCTTCCCACACAGTTCCCTCATGGTTAGGAACTGAAGCACGTCCTCCAAGTCAGGTCTGAAAGATCCATAGGATCGATCACGAGAAATCTGAAAATAATCCAGGGTTGGTCAGGCCAACCGCAGCAAGTACCAGAAAGGAAGGCTCAAGGACGGGGAAGAAAACTAGCATGATATAATATATGACAGGAATAACGTGTATGAACAGCAGTAATAAGGGTAAAGGATCATGCGGTACCAACGCACGATTATAGAATATAAGGTAGCAATCCAACTACTAATATGTAAGTAACCAACAATCATCACAGTCATCCTAACATCCACTAATGCTTGCATAGCCAACTGAAACTCATAGTCTGTTATCGGAACAGTAACACATCCCTACATCAAACAAGAACAAGGGAATGAATTACCGTATCGGGACAGTGTTACGTGCCAGCCAACTTAGCAAGCAACAAGCCATACAATTTAGGTGAATAAGCGGCCACTCAAATGTCTACGGCTATCTATGTGGAGGTTGGGTTACCCTAATAATGCAATATAAGAATCCTCAGATCGTGCCATATCCAGCAGGGCTAATAAGGCCAAATAATAATGCATAGCACATGGATAAGCACCGGTCCCTCAAAGGCAACCATGCGAAATAGATCAATCATATAGTAGTACATATAGTAGTCGGATACTGCCATCCGCTATTGCTGACGATAACAATATCCGGGGCGATCAGCCTTGCGCTAGACAGGTAATCATAGCATCTGTGGCGGCTAGCATGCACGATCTCGAGATTCTGCTCCCTTCAAATGCTTCTACCATCTTTAGTTGCTTAGATTAACCCTACATTTATCTGGAATCACATGTCGTGGTCACATGCTCATCCTCCTTGATATCGTACCTCAGTACGGGTACACTAAGTACGAATCCACCTCGACACTGAAAGTCTCAAATCTGGATTCATTCTTAGTGTAATGTAGCAAGCATTCAATCAGTCATAACCACGCTAAAACTACAGGCCAACTACCATGTCCGTGCTGGAAGATGAATGCATTGCCATATAACACCTAGAATCATGTAGCACCTCAATGCACGCATAAAATAGCACCTCAGTGTACACGTAGGATAGCACCTCAGTGCACACATAGAGTGATACGAGCACGGGTACAAGCAGTCATGTCGGAAACATGGGCAATCGGTCAATCATATGGAGTCCTCTGACCACATCGTGGCATGGATACCAGGTTAGGTACATGGTCAGGATCTCTACTATAGTAACATCTCAAGTACACATGGGGGTCTACAGCTCTAATCATCAAGTCGGTCTACCCACCGGATCAATCTATCACTAGTCCTCCCATCCTCGATGGGATAAATATCATATCAGGAAAATATGATCACTTGGTACTAGGCTAATCACTATAGACAATGCTAGACCCTCTGGCTCACAAGAATCCTCCGAGTCAATGATCACAGGCTATCAGCAACTATGTCTTCCAACTACCAGGATACATCAAAGATACCAAGTTTTGGGCGCTTGGGAAGTCGAGTAAAAATCATATAATAATACCCTCGGTATTCTCCTCGTTTCGTAAAATATTCACGATCATCAAAATCCAAGAATCTACAGTCATGTCCTATCGAATTAGAACATCCTCAAAAGAAATAGCAATACTATCCAAGAGTCCACGTGAGTCTATCAATCAATATCTCGAGATCATACTCTCCCTAGTACTCAATCCTTAGATATATCCAAAATCACAAATCCTGACACATAGGATAACTATCAGTCCTAGCTGGCTAGACTAGGATAACTCCTAGAATGAATGGTCAGGGTACAAGAGTTCATTAATTAATATCGTAGAAAAATGGCAAGGATTACATGAACCACTCTGGAGCAGATCCACAACCCTTAAACCAAACAAAGACCATGGTTGCAGACCGTCTTCCGAGTAGAACCATGCTCCTTACGCTATCCGACGGACAAGACAGGTCAGCAGCTAGGCGACTAATCTAGTATGCAGTCTACCTAGTAGGCAATAGGATTAGGTATACTATACCAAGATGAACATGAACGAGCCCAGTCCAGCAAACCAAAGGAATGGTTCTGCCCAATCCTTCGAACCAAATTCCCAACTGGGAATTCTGAAAAAATTTGGCAGAGTCTCCTTTGTAATCTGGACGGGTGCACCCTAAGAATTGGGGCTAAAACCACTCGACGCAGCCTGCCGCTGAATCGCAGAATCGCAGGCTGAGAACACTAAGTCTCAGCTACCAGCAGCACTACGATGCGTACTGGGAACAAATCGATAGCCGAGAACACTAAGTCTCGGCCTCCAGCAGCACTACGATGCGTACTGGGCGCCAAGCCAACACATATAACAAGAAATTGCCTCGTAGGGTGCATCACAGCACACGTCCATAGTTCTAACCCAAGCACAATCACAACCACAAGAATAGTTAGCTAGAGCCGTTACCCGACCGCGAGTCGGATACGGGGCATACGGGGACAATCCGTACAAGTGAGTCATGCTCGTGTCCTCGGAGGTATGGATGACCCAACCGAGTTGTCCGATACGGTCTATCCCGGTATCGAACCAAGCTATCCTAAGTTATCATCATGGCAGTTCTACTACTAGGCTACACTAATCATGATTATACAATTTACAAGTACAAATTAATCAAATGCAATAAAATCCAGGAGAGAGGGCAAAAGCCGTCGATGAGCAAGGGATACTTGCCTAGGGGGCTCGGTTATATAAGCTTGTCTTCGACAATCATGATCAAAGCTTGCACGCCAATCGAGGTCATCGGAACACACAATAAACAATCATTAGAATTACATAATAAGATAATGACAAGAAATCACGAAGAATGAAAGGAGGCTATACCGTGTGGGTCCCGCAAGTAGTACAGGGATCTGGCACGGAAACCGAGGCACGCAGACCGATATAGTCGCACAAATCAAGACGTGTACGTATATCGAGACGCGCACGAGAATCGAGATGACTCGAAGATCGAGATGAACCGGAGACAACGTGCATGTAAATCGAGACGTGCACGTAGATCGATACTGGCATGCAAACCGAGACGTGCACGTAAATCGAGACATGCACGTAGGATCGAGGAATCACGAATATCGAGATGGCACACGAATCATTACGACACACAAATCGAGGCATGTACGCAAATCGAGACGGAGCGAGATTCAAGGAAGCACGCAAATCAATGCGACATACAAGTCGACATATGCACGCAAATCGATGCGGTGTTGTAAAACCCCTAAATTTCTAATGTTTTTTTATATAAATTTGGTACCGATTAATTTTCTTGTATTTGTACGTCTCAATAACGTATTGTACGTCACGCGCAAGGTTTATGTTTTTATTGCTCGACGAGTGCAAATATGTGCAAGCGTACATACTTTTAGAAAAACGTTTTCTATTTTCGAAGTGATATATATAATTATTATTTTTGCCATTATACCAAATTTCTAAGTTTGTTATTTTCAGCCTTTTCTTTCTAACATTTATTTATAATAAATTATATTTCATTGTATACTAGAAAAGCATAATTTTGTATAAATAATTATGCATACATATCTCATAATTAATTATTAGTTTATTTTAAATAATAATGTAATTTTCGAAATTATTATTATATGTATTTTTAGAAAATACATTTTGAAATTTTTGTGGCAATTTAAATCTTTGATTGGATTTTTATGGATTTGATTTAAATAGCTTAAATTTAAATATAGAATTTATATTTAATTTAAGTTTAGATTACCTAGATTTAAATTGAAATTTAATTTGGATTTAGATTGATTGTATTGATTTAAATTAATAGATTGAATATTCTAATTGGGTTTAAATTAATCCTAATCCTTATCCAATTGGGAATTCTTACATCCTATAAAAGGCAGGTACTCCTCCAAATTTCTATCAATCATTATTCTTCCACAGTATTCCACTGTAACTGTACGTGCAACGTGTCGGTGACCATATTTCTTTCCATTAATTTTTCTATTACAATTACAGTCTCTGTCGTGTCCGACAAACCCAGACACGACGCACCCCTGTCCCATAGCCCATCGGACACCTCCCCCTATTCTCTAACCTAATCCGAACCCTAACCGTGCCGCTGTACCTTGTCCACCGCCGCCCCAGCAAGAATTCGTCTCCTCCGACAAAACTCCACATGCACCAAAACCACCCCGCTGCCATCGTTTGGCCCTGCCCCTAGCCACGACAACACCGCAGCCACCGTCCTGGCCACAAAACCACCGACCGGCCCCAAAAACTCTCGTCACCACCACCAACCCCATCACAGCCCATCCGCCGACATCTCGACCACGACCACCGATATCAGAACAAAACCACCTCCACGGCCACCGACCGGAAACCCCAATCCGTCATAAAGAGAAAAGGAATAGGAACCCTAACCTGAGCTTCGCCTCCCTGTTCCCTTGCCTCTGTGCCAGGCCGAGCGCCAGCGACTTCGTCAGTGCCTCCGCCAGGCTTCTCCCTTTCCAGACCCATCCGCCACCACCGTGTGCCACTAGCGCAGCACCGTCGATCGTACCCCCATGTCCGCAGCCCCTTTCCCGACATCCCACTGCCACAACCGTGACCCCATCACCTGGCAACCCCGAAGCCCCGTCATGCTACCCCGGTCCGTCGCCATCGCGTTGACCGCGACCGCCGCGCCACTGCCTTAACCCCCTCTCTCCCTCTTCCGATCTGTCTCCAACTCCTCCGGCGCCCTCACCGCCTCCCATGGACGCCGAGACTCCAGATCTGCTCCTCTCCTCCCCTTTCCGAGCTCCCTCCGCCGCTCACAGCCTCCACTGCCAGACCGCAGCTCTCTTCGATGTGCCGGCGTACACGAACCCCACCGTCATACCAGCCTTATCGAGACCCTTCTCGCCGGATCCAAGCGCGAGCGTGGACCCTCCCGCTTCCCTCCGCATGCCGTGCTACGTCGCCAGCCGACAACCCGATCTCGTCCTCCGCCTTCCTCTCTTCCGCTCTCTCTCTCTAACCCACCCCGACTCTCTCTCACTCAGTCCCTCTCATTTACTGCTCTTACCCCTTCAATGATGAGACTCATTTGTTCTGTTCCCAAGGACAGGAACAGCCTCCAACGTAACGTTTGGGTTGTTTTATTATTTTTTTTTGAGTAAAGGGTTGGTCTTAATATACAACATATGTTCATATATCTATTAATATGTTTTTATATTAGTATTTTGTACTATACTTTGGAATACAGTATATATATTAATATTAATACTGTTACTATAGTACTATTTCTGTTGTTTTATTAAGTATAACACATTTTCAAAAATTTAATTATAATATTATATTGGACTATGGGCCCACATCTATTTTTAAAATTTGGGTTTAGAATCCCTTAAATATTTATTATATTATTAAAATATAGTTTTGAACTAGACCAAAATTGTTTTGAGCCTAAAATGATTTCTTAGAATTTTAATATTTATCTAAAAAGTATTTTGACTAGTAAAATAAAAAAAATAAAATAATATATAGCTTTCTACCAATTCTATTTTTCAACAAACTTAGAATTTTTCTCCCTAAAAAGATTTTTAGATTTTCAAGTAATTAATTTAATTATTTTACTAAATAAAACTATTTTCAAGTATTAAGAAAAGTTTTATAAAAACATATATATTATTTAACCCATTTCTTTATTTATTTTTCTTGTCCATGACCAAGTCATTCCTTCACCAATTCTAAACTACCTTATGTCCACCCTAACCAATTTGACCCTTCTGGACCCAATAGAAGTGTCCATGCCACCACCCGAGGTCATCCTGCATAGTTGTTGCACCGAAGTCGCAGATCGTGCCACCTTGATCATCGCAGCACACCAGGCGTCCTACCAGGTAAGACACCTTGTCATTTGCTGTTTATTTATTTTAGCTCATATTTTATACATTATTTATTATTTTCTTTATGCAAAATAACTATGATACGTGGCATAACCTGTTAGAACTTACTGTTCATTTATATTTCCTGCTATGTATTATTTTTCTTACACATTAAACCTAGATTTAAGGAACCACCTTGTGTGTTGCATTCATTGGCCTTGACACGTTGTAACACGAAGTTGCGTGTCGTATGTAGAACACGGACATGCGTGACTGGCTGACCACCGGTGCGTATAAGCTGTGCGAAAGGAATAACTGCTAATAGAGGTTGCATGCTAGTTTGACTTAGCGGTTATAGAGGTTTACTGTTGTGGATACAACATAGTAGGCATTGGGCGGGGAGGACAATTCCTTAGCGTATGGGCTTCGATGCACTTTCCCTTTTGTAACCCGTGAGCTCCGCCGGAGATGCGGGTCAGATTACCCATGATTACTGACGGCCACTGACGTTCTGCGGAACGTTATGCTCTTACTGATTGGGCCTCTGGTGCCCCAGGGGGGACCATGCCGATCCTATTTAGCCACGGCCCATGCATAGGAAGGATTGTTCTTAAACAACATTTCACTTAGAATGGTTAGGCACCTTTATCTGTTACGTATGAGTACTTTTGGTTTGGGTACTTGTATCTGACCGTGGCTTGGAACAACTTGTCGCGGATTAGTTCATCACATCTTGTCCTTGTTTGGTTGAAGGTGTAACTTACTACTTCGATGAGAAGGTATTGAACCTTGTTGGGGTCCGGATACCATATTGGATTCATAGCATGGAAAGATACGTCATCGAGAATTAGTTTACCATCTCCTGTCCTTGTTTGGTTGGGGGGATGGTAAGCTAGTTCAATAGGTGTGTACTGGACCATGTTATAATTCAATTGACTTATTTATTTGAGCAATATTTATTCAGTTTATATGGCATGATATTATGTGTATTGTTACGTCCCTCTGAGGACATGGTTATCTCGCCAGGTGTGAGCTCTTGTCTTTCGCAGGTGCTTTAGCTCTAGCCGTGACCATCTCAATTTCTTCGAGGATGATTGCGCTTGGATTGTCTTCGCTTCGCTCGCCAAAATTATTTCTTTTCTCATGTATTTTTTCTTTTACTTGTTGGTAGTGGATTTGTCTCCGCCCAACATATTGTATCAAGAAAATTCATTATCATTATATGATATCTTTTATTCATTTATTTTGTGTGGATGAGATTAGTTATGGTTCTACTGCATTTTACAGCTTATGTATTCATACGAGGTTTCCATATATTGGAGTGTACTTTGTACATATACAGCTAGCATGTCTACGTTCCTAGTCCTACGTATTTTGGGACTGGGGCATTACAGGTGCAGAGTCCAAGGTGATACACAAACCAAGGCGGCACATAAATCCGTACGTGTACGCAAACCGGGATGACACAAAGTCCAAGATGGCATACATACCAATACGGCACACAAATCGATGCTATACGAAGATCAAAGTGGCACGCAACTGTGGCGACACACAAATTGGTACGGGTACGCAGATCAGAGTGGCACAAAAATCGAGATAGGCACAAAGGCCGAGACACAAGAAACGAGGCAACACGCAAACCAATGGGGCACGGTGCCCGAGGCAGCGTGGGGCTCGAGGCGTCCCGCTGCCCAAGACAGCACGTGAATCGAGGGCACACGAAAACCAAAAAGGTGCACACAAACCGAGGCATACGCAGAACGAGGCGCACGCAGACCGAGCAGCGTACTGCTCGAGGCAGCACGTGCACCGAGGCACGTGGCCTGAAGAGCACGCAGCCCGAGGCTGGCTCGCTGCTCGAGCAGTACGGGACCCAAGGGCATCCCGCCACTCGAGGCGATGCTATCCCGGGCGCGGCAACGGCACGGCGGTGGTGCTGGCCGCCGGAGAGAAGAGGAAAGGAAGGGGCGGGGGAGATCGGGGCTCACCGGGGTCTGTCGGGCTCCGGCGGAGGGGGCAACAGCAGCGAAGGGGAGACGGAGGAGAAGAAGACGACGACGATAATGGTGCTGGTCGTGGCGGTGGCGCCGGCCGAGAGGGAGGTGGTTGGAGGAGGAAGATAGCAGTGGTGGTGGCGGCCATGGTGAAGAGGGCAGCTGCGGTGGTGATGGGAGTGGAGGCGGCGGCCATGGGTGGTGGTGGTCGCAGCGGAGGAGGCCGGCTGTGGGAGAGACGGCGACGATGATGGTGGTGGTAGATGATGATGTTGGGGGCGGTGGCTGTGAAGACGAGGGCGCCGACGACGCTCAGGGGGCCGGAGAGGCTGGCCGGGTCAAGGACGAGAGAGAGAGGGGAAGAGAGTTCGGGGGAGGGGAGCGGCTGAGTAAAAGTGAGGGGGAGAGAGAGAGAGAGTTTGGGGGGGGAGAAGGTAGGTTTAATAAAAATAATATTAATAACAATTATAATAATAATAACAATAACATTAATAATAATAGAAACAATTTAATAAAAGCTAACCATGTTAACCCCAATAATAATAATAAAATAATATTGATAATAATTTAATAGAAGTAATAATCAAATGTCAGGCCTAAACAAGTAAGGCCAGCACAAGTCCAAAAAATAAATAAAATTTTAAACAAATACAAAATTTGAAAATAACCCAAATACTATCATATACCTATTATCAAAATAGGGATATGACAATACCGGTACGAAAACAGAGAGCATTTTATGCATATAAATCGGTATACCAGCGGTACGAACCAGTGTACCATCGGTATGCCGGTGCGGCAGACAGAGAGCATTCTGTGCATATAAATCGATGTACCGGTGGTACGGACCGGTGTACCATCGGTATGCCGGTGTGGGAACATAGAGCATTATGTGCATGTAAACTGGTATACCGTCGATATGTCGGTGCGACAGACAGAGAGCATTCTGTGCATATAAATTGGTATACCGACAGTACGAACCAGTGTACCGTCGGTATGCCGGTGCGACAGACAGAGAGCATTATGTGCGTATAAATCGGTAGACCGTCGGTACGAACCAATAAACCGTCGGTATGCCGGTGCTACAAATAGAGAGCATTATGTGCATATAAACCGATATACCGTCTGTACGAACCGGTATACCATCGATATGCCGGTGTTGCAAACAGAGAGCATGATGTCATGACCCGTACCCACTTTTCGAGATGTGAGTACGTGTACAAGTCCAGCCTACGACGTAGTGTCGGCGATAGAATGCTGTCTAGCCCGCAATAAATAAGTACTCAAAAAATAATATTTTTTATTTGCTCATTCACAACAACTAAATCAAATTACAATATTCTAATATTATATTTAATCAAAATACAATGTCTCATAAAATCTAATACAACAAATTTAAACTATCTAACTAATATCTAGATTTTGGCCTTCAAGTACGCCTGTATCTACCCAAAGATCTAATGCAAAGAATAGTTGCGACTAATCTGAAAAATTGGTTTCCAGTCAGGATTGGAACGAGTATATTTCTAACAGCAGTTCCAATAATTGACAAAGTCTATAAAATAATAAATAGTAATGAAATACATGATGAACAGATAAGCATAGAATTATGGAACGAAACATAGAGCAAAAGCAAATGAGCATGGTAATGATGATAAGTAAGTGAGAACGTTAATAAAGCAGATAAGACATGCAACTAGCAATGTATAAAGTGGAACTAGAAAACTGCACCTATCTAGTGTGTTAAAATACCACTTTCGACATGTAAACGGCTAGGGGTAAGATCTGGAACCGTACGTGCCATGTGCGGCTGCTATTCTCCACGTAAGACCATGGGATGGAAAAGATAGTTTACATGTCTACTAAAGTATTTCCCCATCCGACTAGTACTCATGGATTCAAACAGGTCATGTGAATACATCAGTCAAGAACATAGTAGTCACAAAATATAACAAGTAAGGAATTCATAAAATACTACTTTGTGTAATCATCGTGTCGAGAATCAAACAGAAAATCAATGTAAGACAGTACTAAATACACAAATCATAGAAGTCACCAAGTATGAAAACTATCAAAAAATATACTCGCCTACGGTCCTTTGCTGGTGAAACCGATAATCCCGTCGGATCCAGGGTAGTCTGATTGGCTATGGACGATATAAAGTAGTCAAGAATTCATAAGAGGATAGATGGGATTTAATTTGGTCATGAACAAGAATATATATTCGAAAAAATTGGTGTAAATAAATATATATAACTATTTTGGAAAAATATTTATTATATTTGAAAACTATATTCTTACTAGTAAAAAGATACTTGAAAGTCACGAAAATTATTTTTATATAAAACTATAACTTACTTATGTAGGAACATTACAACCATATTTAATATCATAGAAATAATATAATTATATTTAAGGTCAAAAACCAAACTATAGTTTTTAGGCTAAAAAGCTATCACTAAATATTATAAAACAATATAACCATATTTTAGGGCTTCCAGACCCACTTTGAAACTAACTGCAGAGCTAAGCCCAAAACTATATGTATTTAGGTTTAAGAAAATATTACTCAATTCGCTTAAACCCAAATTTACTAAAAGGGTTAAGTAGAAAACCTAGTAGTAAATAAATATAGACTAGGCCCAAAATTCTTTATGCAGTCAAATAAAACTATAAGCCCAAAAACATAAAGCCCAAGTAAATAATAATGATAATATTACTAACAGTAATATAATAATAATAATAATAATAATAATAATAATAATAATAACACTACCTACATATATCTAATACATATATATACTGTTATTTATAAATTAATAAGATAACAGAAATAATACTAATAATAATAAAAGAAAATAATAATAAATAATCCTAATTATTACCATCCCTATTCTTTAGTCTTCTGTATACTAAAAATCAAATGTTAGAATAAAACACAACACACAAACACAGCACTGCTGTGCCATTCCATCGTTCCATGGGAGAAGAGAGATTTAAAGGAATTGAGAGAGGGAGGAAAATCATTAGAGGAAAGAGAGAAGAGAACACAATGAGAGATTTAGGAGTGAAGAGGAGAGCAGAGCCGGAAGAGGGTTTTGACAAAGAGCTGGTCGGGAGATGAGGACGGAGCTCCTGCTCACCAGGAGAGGGAGGGAGCTGACTGCAGCTCGCTAACGGCGGCAGTGACTGTGTAGCATGTGCGGGATCGGCGCACGCTGGTGGTGGGTTAGAGGAAAGAGGCACGACCAACCATGGTGCAGATCTGTGACCGTTCGTCGACTAACGACTCGCGGCGCTCAAGGTGAGTGAAAGTGGTAGTTGTGGAATTGATGGAGGTGGTGTTTAATGGTGGTGGCGATGGTGGTTTATGTGATGATGATGGTGATATATGGTTGTGGCGGTGCTAATGCTAAGGGTGGCGGCAGTATATGTGGGCAGGAGAAAAGGAGGCGGTGGTGTTGTCAGTTTGACCGGGAGGAGGTCGGGTAAGGGTCGTGGCGATGATGACGGGGTAGGCTGGGGGTCGGATGAAGACGGAGATGGTGGTTTAGGGTTTCAACGAGGGAGTCCGGGGAGGGGCTGAAGAAAGTCTAGCTGGGTTGTTAATGGTTGGGGAGAGGAGTCGAGGTGAGGGCTGTCGCCAACGGATGGCCGTGACAGAGGAGGGCGGCTGGGATCGTGGTTGACGATGGAGATGGGTGACGCTGGTCCGGCGAGTTGGTCATGAGGGTGGTGATCCAGGAGTCGGCAGAGTGGCGGCAGTAGGATACTGGCGGCCGAAAACTGGTCAAGGCTGGTAGGAGGCTGCTAGTAGTCAGTGGAAGTTATCGGAGTTTCAAGGATTTAGGGTTAGGGTTTAGGATTAGGGGTTGTGTCCTGCACGACACGAAACATGGTTGCGTCGGGGTGTCCGACATGAAAGATTTTGTGGGTCATATTGTGTCCGGTATGTCGGGCGCAAAAAAGAGGAACTGTAATTTTAAAAGAATAATAGTAGAAAGGGTGGAGGACACGATGCACATTATGTCTATGATGATTATTGATGGCTATTTATGGAGAATGAAAGGAGATAGAAAAATTAGGAGAAAGGACCTCCTTAAATAGGAGTTGGAACTCCTAATCCGATAAGGAGTATAATTCCTAATAGATAACGTCTTCACTTTATTTAAATTCGAATAAACTTTTTAAAACAGATTAATTTAATCAAATCTACTAGTAGAAAATAATACCAATTTAAATCAATATCTAATATTATCAAAAGTTTATATTATATAAATTCAAATCCAAATCAAATAACGTTTAAACAAAAATTGTTCTAATCACAATCTGTTAAGGATTGCAATAATTAATATAAAATAGTTTAAATGCATAAATTCTAATCTATTTTATAAATGAATTATCAATTAAGGATACTAAAAAATATTTCCAAAACTACGTATATCAAATCAAATAAATTCAAAAGCAAATCGAAGAGTTTTATTATCCTAATAATAAAGAATAATGGACAATGTAAAGTACATATTTTTATAAATCCAAAATTTAATTTAAAAGTACTTTGATAAAATCTTTTATTGTTTCAAAAATACTAATGATTTTCAAATCCTTTTTTGAACGAATTTCAATAAACTCAAAAATAATAACCAACATCTTTCATAATTCCAATAATATTATTTAATAAATATTTTTATTAAAATAGATTAGCACTTTTCAAAATATTTAAAACTTGTTTTTGATAAAAGAATTAATCATAAAATATTATTCACAAAGTATCAACGAGAAATTACCTTTAAATACAATAATTAAAATAAATAAACTAAAAATTTTGAAAATTCGGGAAGAGGAGTTACACATGCTGTGTATATTAAATCGATATACCGGCGGTACGAACCGGTGTACCGTCGGTATGTCGGTATGTAAGCAAAGTATGTTTTGAAAATATTTATGTAAGCTTTTTGGTTTTGTCATCCATATCAAGTGTTTCACAATTGTCCTAGACCTTGTACAGACTCTAAGGACTTGAATCATTTGAGTATGAGCTTGAGTCTGTTGATAGCTTCTCTTTAATTCTTCTTTCATCGGTCTTTTTGTCTTCTGAGACACTTTTGGTTTGTCTTTATTTTACCTGTCTTTTTGTAATAGCTCTTGAGAGACTTTAGCAGTGTATTTGATCTGAAAATGATAGAAGAACTAAAATACGAAGATGCAATTAATGTGATCAAAATCAATGTGTTAACACGCTCCATTGTCATTAGTATGGACCTTCTCAAGCGTCGTTTCCTTCTTCTCAACCATATCCCGTATCCAATGATAACGAGTCTCAATGTGCTTGGACCGACTATGAAATGTCTGGTTCTTTACAAGGTGAATGGCACTCTGGCTATTGCAAAGGAAAGTATATTGCTCTTGCTTTAGCCCCACTTTCTGCAGCAACTTCTTCATCCACAGCAACTCCTTGTATGCCTCCGTCGCCGCAATATACTCTGCCTCTATCGTCGACAAGGCAAACACACTTCTGTAACCGCGACTGCCACGATACCGCTCCACCAGCAAACATCATCACATAGACCAAAGTCGATCGCCTCGTGTCTACATCTCCAGCCATGACAGCGTCGGTATACCCAACCAGCTTTGGCTCATCACCACCAAAACAAAGTCTCCAATCGGTCGTGTCCTGAAGGTATCGTAGGATCTACTTGACCACACTCCAATGTACCCTTTCAGGATTGAAAAGATACCTGCTAACTGTGCCAACTGTGTGAGCGAGGTCTGGCCTTGTACACACCATAGCATACATGAAACTCCCCACAACTGAAGCATATGGAACCCGCTCTATATCTAACTTCTCGTCCTCGGTAGATGGACATTGCTCCTCAGTGAACTTAAAGTGAGCCGTAAGGGGGTTACTGTCATGACCCACACCCACTTTTGGAATACGAGTACGTGTCCAAGCCCAGTTTACATCGCAGCATCGACGGTAGTACGTTGTTAATGATAATAATGGTCCATAACAAGTACACAGTTCACATATAACATCCATAACTAAGTCATGACAAAGAGATTAAAACTTAAAATCTCAATAAATAATTTAAAGAAAAATTTACTATAACTCAAGACAGTCTCGGGAACAAACACGCTAAAAATAAATACAAAGCAACTAGAACTAAAATTCTCTAAGCCTACTAGATAAGAATAATAAGAAAGAGCATAAGGAAGATATATGCTACTCCGTATCAGAAAAAGCAATCGGCACATTGGTAACATTAGTGTCACCAACATACTCACCGTAGACCTCGAGACAGATCACGTTGTCTAAAGCTGAAAATAGTTATCCAGTCAGGATTGGACCAAGATCACCATAAACTACGTTACACAATATAATATACAAGCATACAGAAATAATAATAAGGAAAATAAACAATAGACATGACACGATATGATAAGAAGATCACTACTATGACATGATAACAATATGAAATAGGCTTGACGGAAGACAAAAAATAACCAATATAGAAATAATGATCAAGGCACGTGTACTGTGTGTTTTAGAATACAAGTTTTTCGTATATGGACGAGTTAGGACATACGGTAGTCGGTTTGTGAGGTGCGAGGACTACTATCAACATTGACATTATAGATTTGAACATTGCGTAGACCACATGCATACTAGTTGTATTCCCCCTTCAAACTCTCTCAAATTAAACATGATCACTTGACATTAAGTTTGAACTTGAACATTAAACATTGAACAAAACATTAAGTGAACATGTATAGTCATGATAACAAGTATAACTCTCGTGCACCAATGGTATAAAAGATAAGACTAACAGTTTTAAGGAAAAAGAACAACATGCAGCATAGAATAAAGGCAATATAGGTCATAGCGATACATGCCAGCTCCGATAGATTATGAAATCACAAACTCAAGACATCGTAGCCCAATCTATCCCATCACATAAATGACCACAAGTTAGATCTAAATTCCCACTCTAAAAATCCTAGAAAGTTGCTAATGGTTTAACATAATTAATTCTATTTAGTTCTAAAATAAATCATCTAAAAACCTAAATTAATCTAATATAATTCTAAAATAAAAATTAAATACATGTTTTTGGCCAGGAAAAGTCACGGTTTCCAATTCGGGAACTGTTATACGCAAATCGAGGCGTATCATTGACTAAGTAGTCAAACAATACAAACTCTATGACTTGCATATGCCTAGTAGATTTCAGTGTCACGACTGTACTAGAATCGACCATGCCACAAAATTATAATTTGGTCAAACTATATCGCCATTATGGCTAGCCGTGCCCAAATTGATGAATCGTCGGCCAAAATTGAGTTCTACGAATTAATTAAAATACTCGACGAATGTATTAATTTTTAGAAAAATTATATGTTGTATATTTTCGTGTCAACTTTCCAACACTTCAAAAGGATCACAAATTGTAGTTGGAATCTCTCGAAATCTCGAAAACTGTGCGACATATTGATTTTTGGACAACCGATACTCAAAAATTCTTCAAAAATTCATACATGAAATTACAGAAAACAAATTACATAATAGGAAAATTAAACTCGATACGATTCTAACAAAAAAATTGGAGTCAAATGGAGTCCGGAGTTGCGAGTTATGGCCTTTCGAAGTTGATATAGCCTTTGAAAAATGAGGCTGAATTTATGACAAATTTTGGACGAAAAAGGAGACATTTTGGGAAAGAAAATATGAGAGATGATTTTATTTCATAAGTGCTCAATAGGTATATATAATGAGTAGAGATTACCTAATTTAAATATGATTAGAATTTAATTAATGTGGATAGGATTATGATTACATAATTTGAATATGATTATGATTAGTTCAAATAAGAAATATTTTAAATTATTATAGATATGATTCCAATAGGTTTATATGTATTTAAATGCAGTTATAAGAAAAGGATTGGTTTGGAGAAATTTTATCAGGATTTGGATTAAGAGAAATCCAGATTAGTTTAAATACTTATTTAAATCACAAAAACTCAATACAAATTCAATTTAATACCAAATAAATCCCAAAGATTCCTAAACATTTCCTCAAGAAATAGTTTTAGGGTTCTAAAGTCCAAATAAAATGTTTGGCCTCAAATATAAGCCCGTATGTCCTTACAGTAAATCCTAGAAGCCTTTAAAAAAATATAGATAGACATTATCTAAAAATCTCCAAAATTTTTGAAAATTTTAAAATAATAAAATAACATATTTAGGACTATCCAGGGTTCCTAGTGGCCATATACGACCAAATTTTATCATACTTCACCATTAGGCTTAGGTACGAACCCTTATGATCTCAAAATCAAAACATAATTAATAATGATTCTAACAAGTACCTATAAAGATATTCTCCAAATTTAAAAATAAATGCTAGGAAACCAAATGCTACAGTTACTCACTTTCTTCGACCCGTCCATCTCAAAATGCTGAAGTACCCGGTGAATGTAGTGTAACAGCTTGGACTATCTTTCTCGGCTGATGTCCATCCCAAGAATAGCCTTCGCTGCTCCCAAATCCTTCATAGAGAAGGCCGCACCCAGTTGGCACTTCAAATCCGCTATTCTAGTGGCATTTTTGACCCGCCAGTAGCATATCATCAACATAAAAGCAGTAAAACGATGAAATCATCTCGGCAAAGTACATTACAAATATACAGTGGTCCGATGTCGTCTGCGCATAACCATGCTCCTCCATAAATGACTCAAAATTCTTGTACCATTGCCTCGGAGCCTGCTTCAGACCATACAAGATCTTCCTCAACCGACAAACCAAGTGTGACTTGTCCTTCTCACAAAATTACTTTGGCTGCTCCCTGTACAACTCCTCCTCAAGATCACCATGGAGGAATACCGTCTTCACGTCCATCTGTTTGACCTCCAAGTCAAAACTGGCTACCAATGCTAGCACCACCCTAATAGACGATTGTTTGATGACTAGCAAAAATATCTCATCATAATCTATGCCCTTCTACTGACCGTAACCTTTAACTACCATCCTCGCTTTGTATTGAGGGCGAGTAGCATCATCTGTCTGCTTCACTCTGAACACCCATCGATTTTTCAAAGCATTCTTACTATTTGGCAATCGCACCAGATCATAAGTGGAGTTGGCCTGTAAGGAACTCATCTCTTCCTACATAGCCTCTATCCAGTCTTACCTTTGTTTATCGTCTATAGCCTCTACAAAAATTTTGGGCTCTTCCTTGTTAGTTAGTAGCATAAACTCGCCTGGTGAGTATCTCCTAGATGGTCGACGCTCACCACCGTTCCTCCTCAATAGAACCATTGGTGCTGGCTATATATCAACAGCCTCCCCTCCTTTAGGAACAATTTTCTCGGCATGCTCATCCCCCGGAGGGTTACCCTGACCACCATCATCAAGCTGAAGATCAAGGTTGGGACAACTCCATTTACCGGCTCTCCTATAACTGGATCCACTGCCATGTCCTCTGGAAACTGCTCGAAGCAAAATGACTCTAACTTAGGCAATTCCTTAGCCTCAAAAGGCATCTCGAAATCCTGGGTGTTGGTCATGGTCTGATTCTCGACAAAAACCACGTCCCTACTTCTGTAGAGCTATATTTCTACGGGGTCATAGAGTCTATAGCCAAACTCATCCTGACTGTAGACGACAAAGATGCATCGTCTCGTCTTCAGCTTAATTTTGGATCTTTTATCTTTCGGTATATGAACGAAGGCATTACAACCAAACACTCACAGGTGATTATATGACAGCTTTTTGTCATACCATACTTTATCAAGTACATCACCTTAATAGCTTTTCGGCAAGTTTGCTTCTATCAGTGTTATGTTCATGTGCTCTGCTACACCGTTGAGCTGAGGGGCCTTGAGCGGAGTCTTTTTGATGCCGTATCCTTTGCTTTCTACAATAAGCATCAAAGGGCCAATGTACTCGCTACCATTATTGGACCGAACATATAGTAGCTTCTTGTCCATCTCCCTTTAAAAAGAGGCCTGAAACTCTTTGAAAGTGGATAACACCTGATCCTTGGTCTTTAAGGCATAAACCCAAACCTTCCTGGAACAATCATCAACAAACATCATAAAATAAGAAGCACCACCAATAGATTTTACCTTCATAGGACCGCAGACATCCGAGTGAATCTACTCGAGCGACACCAGCTTCTACGAATTTGGATGACTTTGGAAAGACACCCTAATTTTCCGCCAAACAGTGTGTGTATCTCTCCAATTTTATAGACTTTAGCCCTGGAATCACATTTCTATTAACCAAGTAGCTCATCCCCTTCTCAATGATATAGCTGAGCTGCTTGTGCTACAGCTCGGTAAATGCATCGGTAGCTGCGTTTACCTCATGTATATGCTCCCTTCCATATAATAGAGTTCGGACTTCTTGCTTCCTCTGACAATTACTATCGAACCTCTACAAAGCTTCCACTGACAGTTTTCGAAGAGATTAAAAAAACCCTGTCATCCAATCTTTCAACCGACACTAGGTTGAAACGGATATCAGGGACATGACAGACATCTTTGAGAATAAGAACTGCACCCGTCTTCGTCCTCAAATGCACATCTTCAATGGTAACCGTCTTTGACACATCTCCATTGTCCACCTTCAACACTTCACAGTCGCTTGTCGTGTAAGTAGCAATAGTGCCCTACTGTGAGATACGTGTGCTGAAGCACCTGAGTCCACCAGCCAAGAATTGTCATCGCAGGCAAGGTTCATGACAACCTCATCACCTACGATGATCACATCGCCTCCATGTGCCGAAGCAGTAGCTGTAGTGTTCTTACTTTGCTTCCCTTTGTCGTCCTTCTTCTCTCTCTCTTCCAAGCGAAATAGTTTTGCTTAATGTGGTTCTCTTGCCATAATTGTAACATTCCGACTCCTCGTACCGACTCTTAGACTTTCCCCTGCTCTTGTCCCTGCCATCACCGTGACCCCTGCTTTTGCTCCTTCCACTGCTCTCTGAAACTAGCACCTCCGAGTGGGATGTGGATGAAGTGCCCTGAGAATGTCTCCGCATCTCTTCATTCAATACCCCATTTTTGGCAAACTCCATATTGACCATGCTTTCCTGGGCAGAAGCGATCATAGACACTTGTACAGTTCCCCACGAGTCTGGCAATATACATAGCAACCAAAGTCCCTGAACCTCATCATCGAACTTGACTCCTATCGAGGATAACTAGTCATCTATGCCCTGGAACTAACTCAAGTGATCCGTAATGGACACACCATCTTTGTACCGCAGATCCATCATCATCCAGATCAGCAACAATTTATTCAACCCGGTCTTCTTTGCATACAAAGGTTCCAGATTATCCTACAGTATTCTTGCGGGCTCAATGTTGGCAACGTGGTTTTACATGTTCTCGTCAATGAACTGCCACATGTACCCACACACCTGTATATGCTCGAAGTTCCAATCTTCATCGAATTTGTCACTGGACTTCTAGGACGCAAATACTGGAAGATGCAGCTTCTTGACGAACATCAAATCTTTCATCTTATTTCACCAACAATGATAGTTGGTACCGTTCAGGTTTACCATGTGCACCGGCTTCGCATCCATCTCTACTTTCTGATTTGACTGTCAACTTCTGACACCTCTCTAGAACCTAGCTCTGAAACCACTCTGTTGGGAACAAAGCACAGAAACCGTTCCCCTAAAGCAGAAAGTCCTACGAGAGAACCGAACAAAAAACACACAAACGAAAAATGCCAAACACAAATTGTAGACACAGAAATTTTTATATGGAAAACCCAGATAGAAAAAATCACGGGACGGTCGAAGTCCAATCCTAAGGAACATCCACTAATGGAATAAAGAGAATACACTCTCTACAAGCTCCTACCGATCAAAACGGATCACCATAACTCACTGGAAGAGAAAACATATTACAACCACGAAGATAGATGACAACGAAAAATATTCAAAATTGATCTCCTTCTCCGAAACGGCCTCCAATCCTTCTTTCTCCTTCCCAAAGTTGCACAAGCACTATTGCCACCTTTTTTCTCTCCCTTTTTTCTTTCTATTTTTTGTGTTATTTTTCAACTTGCATGCATCAACCTTTTATAAACCCTTGCATGAGTATAAGTTACCATATTGGAAATCTTTACATGTAAGACTAATATATATGAAAAATTCTAATATGTGTTAATCATATATTTAATGGAAATCCAATCATAATTGGTTTGCCATAATTGAATTATATGGAAAGTCATTATATGAAAGATCCAATCATAAATATATGATGAAAGTAAATATGAAAATCCAATCATATATTTTCTTACCATATATGTTCCAAAAAGGCGATCGACGCACTCCCCGAGCTTTTCTGACATACGAATGGTGCTCGTCTCACTCTGGAATATTCTCCACATAGATTGGGAATCCCACCCACTCCAACACTATATAACTGCCATATATATGAAAGTGCAGCTATATACCAAACTGCAGGTACGTCATATATACCAAACTGCAATAATCTTTAAATATTCTTTATTTTGTAATGTAATATAATCAAAATTTTTTTTTCAATTATGAAAATATCTACATATCTAATTCTAATGGTGTATCATGTATGCATTTTATACTTGTTTGTGTTCTAAACTTAACTACTGCTCTAAAATGTGTGGAAGCAGAGCCTTAATTATACTTGTCACCTACAAATGTATGTATATATAAACAGGCAAATTAAATGTCAATTATGGTTTTGTAGAGAGCTAGCTCTTCATAACCAAGAATTAAGTAAACTGCACATGCAATCCAAGGGAGAGACTGGAATCATTTTTTTGATCTGCAGGTGATACTACCGATGTGTTTATGGTAAGTGCAGTACTAAGCTTCAAGTACAGCAAAATGATGACTCTGGAAACCTGCCCATTATGTATCAGGTCATCCATAATAATGAATATGTTGGAGTCCAGTCTGAATTTGGTAATAGCATATTTATGGAGTCCAAATCTGATTAAATATTTGATTTAATTTGATTCGGATGTCCATAATTAGTGCTGGGCTATTTTAGATATAATAGGATTCTTATTTGAGGGTTTCCTATTTAAGAGATCCTATTATTATCTAAAATAGAATGTTGATGGGCTATCTTAGGTGTAGTAGGATTCTTAGTTGAGGGCTTCCTATTTAAGAAATCCTATTATGACCTAAAATATGTTTTTCTCATCCTATATATATGGGGTGAGGGTGGAGGCATAAAGCACAACACAAAAGTAGAGATTCGAGGTACCCGTCCACAGGAAATCTAAGAGAAAGTTCTGCACTTTTCTCTTAGGACTTCGCCATCCAAGACAGAAGGAAGAATAGATCTAATCGAGGGGTCGTTAACTTCAGTTAGGGAGATTGCTACAGGTTGGTGAGCGATTTTAATTGTAATCTTTCTTTTCTTCTTGAGTGTGGTGAGAGAACCTATTAGGGCAAAGGGTTTAACATTAGTTTTTGTCAATCTTGTAATTTTATCTGAGTTATAGAGATTGGGATTGGTCCTGGTGACGTAGTCACCACCATATACTTGTCTTTATATGTGCTTGGTGTCCGTTAGACGGGGGTTGGTTATTTTAGGTGGGTTGGCCTAAGTTTTTGCTGCGACAACGTCTCAGACACGGTATCGGAGCGCAGGAGGATGTATCTGATTCCTAACATCTTGTATCAGTGCTTTGGAGGTTCTGGAAACCATGTCTACGGAGCAGATGAACACTTGAATGATCACCATCACAGGAGGAAATTGGGCAATTTGGAAACCAAGGATGGAGGATCTACTCTGGTACAAGGACTTGAGTGGTCCGTTGGAGGGCGACAACACAAAGCCAAAGGACAAAGCTGTTGAAGACTAGAAACGACTGGATTGGAAGGCTGTTGGATTCATCCGCCAACGGTTGGATGATTCGGTGTTTCACCACGTGTCCATGGAGAGTTCAGCAAAAGCATTATGGGAGAAGCTGCATTCGCTGTACGAAAGGAAGACGGCTGGCAACAAGGCATTTCTTATTAGCCAACTCGTCAACTCGAAGTACACGGAGGGTGCCTAGTAGCACAACATCTGAACGAGGTTAAGGGTATCATCAATCAGCTGTCTGCAATGAAGATGGTGATTGATGATGAGCTTTAGGCCCTACTGCTTTTGAGTTTTTTACCGAAAAGCTGGGAGATGTTGGTGGTGTCGGTGAGCAACTCCGTGCCTGATGGAGTTGTCACGATAGAGGCAGTCAAAAGTACAATGTCGAATGAGAAGGTCCGGTACAAGCAAGTGGAATCATCGTAGGAGTCCGCTCTGGTGACTTCCTACGGGAAAGGAAGACCCAATTCACAAACGAGGACAGGGGGAGTTCTCGAAATCTTGCAATTGTGGACCGTAAGAAGGGCTGCTATCACTGTTGTGAAAGGGCTCATATCAAGAGGAACTACATGAAGCTCAAAGCTAAGAAGGCAAAAGACAAGGACGATCAGGAGGATCTCACGGCAATAGAAGATATCATCATCGCAGAAACCGACACAGAGGAACCTTATGGCATGTGTCATGACGACAACTGGGTCATGGACCTGGTGGCGTCGTATCACGCTACTCCACATAGGAGGATCTCCACGTCATACCGTGGCGACAGGTTTGGACGTGTGAAGATGGGCAACAAGGAGACGGCTGCAGTTGTAGGCATCGGTAATGTGCACTTGACAACGGAGCTCGGTAAGAAGCTCGTTCTCAAGGGTATACGACATGTATCGAGTTTGTGCTACAACTTGATTTCGGTAGGGAGGCTGGCAGATGATAGTTATCGCAGTCTGTTTGGGGACAAAGATTGGATACTTGCGAAGGGTTCTCAACAGCTGGCTTGGGGAGATTTGTGTTGTGGCATGTACAGGCTCAAGTTGCTAAGCTATACAGGTTGGCCACAAATACTGGATGGAGGCTCGATGGGTGTTCGACAGGAGGTGCATCGTCGAAAACTTGCTGAGAAGGGGCTTCTAGGTACTTTGAGGGATACGAAGGATTCGGTTCATCGAGACAAAGCGACGGATGGTGGTGAGTCAAAGATTGAGGGTCAGTCTGTCGGTCCCATGACAGTTGGTCGGTCTCCATGTGGGTGTTGCTCTATTGATCCGATTTGGCGACGGGTGGTTTGCCAAAGCTTCACGGAGCGACATCGGTTTTAGCAGTTCGAAGCCAGAAAGGAGATCAAGTTTTGCAGCAAACTCAATCTGAGGCGGGAGCATCATCATTCACATAATTCAGGAGGTGCTGTGGGTCATCGACGGCATGCACAGTACGTGATGTTCTGCTCGAGGACGCATGTATGTGGGGGAGCTTCATGTTCAGATATGAAGGTGGACAGGTTCAGGAGTTCGAATCGTAGGAGGACCGTACCGTCTGCTTGGTTGGGCCAACCAAGGATGAAGAAGCTCTTCGGAACGTTAACACTTTCAGGTGGACGACAGATGTCGGGGACAGGCAGCTGAGACTTATGGTGAGGCTGATCGTCAGGGACTTTGGTATTGATTGTGTTATTGATATCGACAGGATCCCAGTAGTGCAAGTGGTGCTACGCATGGCAGCTAGCATCAACGTGACGGTCGAGGAGCTGGAGACGAAGAAAGATGCAAAGCAGCTCGGGGGATCGAAGATCAGTGGCATGGGGGAGCATGAGTTCTGTCACATGACGATAAGCATGGAGTCCAGTTGAGGAGCCATGGGGTCAACACCCTCTCATCAGACTGGAGGGGGAGATTGTTGGAGTCAAGTCTGGATTTGATAATAGCATATTTATAGAGTCCAAATCTAATTAAATATTTAATTTAATTTAATTTGGATGTCCATAATTAGTGTTGGGCTATTTTAGATATAATAGGATTCTTATTTGAGGGTTTCCTATTTTAGAGATCATATTATAATCTAAAATAGGATGTTGATGGGCTATTTTAGGTGTAGTAGGTAAAGTATGTGTAGGCAACTCTAGAGGGAGGGTGAATAGAGTACTTGTGTCAACAAAGAACAATTAAAAAATTAACTCTATTCAATCCCAACTAGCAAATGATTAATCAGAGTATAAGTGCGAAAAATAAATGAAGATCATAGAGCATACGTAGACACAGTAGTTTTTAACTTGGTTTCCCTCGTGGAGGACTAGTCCAGGCCTGAGAACTCTAGCTCAGGATTGAAATCCACTATTTGTGAAATAGTTTTATAATCATGTGCCTTTACTCAGAAGATCACGCCAACTTCTTGAAAGATCGCTGAGGCAAAACTTGGAATTTTCCAAGTGACTTCTTCAAGACTCTTGCACACAAACTTCTAATTGACTCGCACCAAGCACTTATAGGCTTGGGAAGTTTTGTGGCTAGTAGATGACAAAAGTATAGCTCTTTAGGATGTATAGGCTATAAGAGTAGAAGAGAAGAGAAGATTGGATGATTTGAAATGGGAGAAAAGGGTGCCTATATATACTAGTTCTGGGAGGCAGAGTTCGGCCAGAACTCTGTCCAAAATATTCAAAAT
Organism: Iris pallida; assembly: GCA_029216955.1. Lineage (NCBI taxonomy): Eukaryota > Viridiplantae > Streptophyta > Magnoliopsida > Asparagales > Iridaceae > Iris > Iris pallida. Next base: position 2,177,717 of record JANAVB010027995.1, read on the forward strand.
TTTGGCCCTTGGACAACTTGCAATGAGCAATCCCTAAAAATTAGCTCCTGGAAATCAGGAGACAGAGTTCAGCCCGAACTCTGTGTCGGGGCAGAGTTCGGCCAGAACTCTGCCTCCTTCGAGACAGAATGCTCATGGACAGTTGTAGGGCTTTGGCATTTTAGCTTTTTGTTTGTAGATCTTTTGGTTATCTAGTCTATGGTTGAGGTACTCAGTACGACTCAACGTACAATAGCCTAGACTAAATAAAAGTGTAAAAATACAGACTTCTGATTACAAGATACAACAGTATTTGTCGAGCAGTCGTCGATAATAATTTGTCTATCTTGATATGTGATAGTTGTCTGATTTGTAGCTTGATGAAGATTTATGTGTCGAGTTGGATCATGCCAAATATCGATTTATTAATTATCAAGATTAGGTTGACTGCGATCCAGTTTGGGTCAACAATTTTCTTCATTTTGATAATTAACAAAATTGCGATATTTGCGTGTTGCAACATTCATACCTGGACACATATAAAGCTCTTCCGTAGATGGACATTTGGGCTCCCACGTTAATAGAGAAGTCCTGATACAAGTACTAGTCCAAACAATATAACACATAACACAAGTATTTATCCAAAATGGTTAAGCAAATATCACATATTCTCCCCCTTTGGCATTTAACAAAATGAAAAATATACTTCTCCAAAAAAATAACTACGGAGAAAATATGCAATCACACAACCAAGGCTCAAATCCAAAGTAAGAGATAACTAGCAAATAATCCAAATAGAATCTATATAAGCATAAAGTAGTACAAAGCAAAGAGTTCAACTACATAACCACAGAATAAAAACTACAAAGTGCATAAATAAAGTAAATCCTAAGCATCAGCAGCAGCATCATAAAAGGGACCACGACCGTCATGGAGTATGGGAAGGTCCAGTAGGATCAGATGGGCCGCTGGCAGAGCGACGAGGATCAACATATGTTGCATCCGGATCCAAATACCTCCTGACCCAAGTGTCGTCGATACGGTAACCTTCGCGAGAAGGGTCCCGTACCATAGGGTACGACACTGTAGGATAAGTAGCAAGAGAGTACTAGATGTCATGCAGGGTGTTGCTGATGGCCGTCATCTGTAAGGTAGTGCGATAATCCATCTGAATCCAGCGATCGTCCTCCAAGCGAAAATGATCTCTCAGCATAGTTTGAATGGACTAAAGGGTAGCAGGTGGCTCGGGCTCAGGTTGGCCAAGAGCAGAAGGATCAGCATGAGCATCCGACTCAGAGTGCTCAGACTCAGCAGGGGACTCAACATCTGCTAGAAGCCTCCGTGCCTTAGACAGATAGGCAGAGGCAGCAAGGAACTGACACTCATCAAGTGGAATATAGAACACACAAAAAATCATCGGCAAATACAGGGCGTAGACCAATGATCGGGGACTCGTCCGTGCACGATTCATCCAGTCCATCATCGTGCGTGGAAAGTTGAATGGGACATGGAAGTGGAGATAGTAAAGTACGGAAATCTCAAGATAGGATACTTCATCGGTCGATCCCAATTTGGGCATGATCGTGGAGAAAATAATTCGATAAAGTTCATAAAAATACGAGTTAAGATATTTAGCCGGTACCTTACGGGGACGACTGTTAGGAGTACACAAGTCATCCTTGAAGCTCTCAAGTGAAGATCCATCGGGAAATTGAAACTGTCGGGCATCGACAAGTTTCTCCCAAGAATTGGGTTCCGGGATCTCAAGATATTTCGTAAGCTCAAAGTCATCAAAAGAAATGTCGATACCGATGACACGGGAGTAGATCCGTGTGTCATCAAAAGTTAGGTTATAATAGAACATTTGGATCGCATTCAAATAGACTATAGATGAGGTAGTAACTAACTCATCTAAATACATATCATGGAACAATAAATCATAAGCCAAAAAGATAGTAAAATTAATCGGATGACCCACATACACACTTCGTGAACGAAAGTCGACAAACCATTCATTGGAAGCCTCCAATGATATAAAAATTTGTTCATTAAAGGTGTTGGGGTCTTGTGGTGGTGGTAGATTAAAAAGAGGATGGATTGGAGGAGCAAGAGGAGGAGGAGGATGGGAAGATGATGCACCATCACTCCTTCTTCTCTTACCTCTACCAAAGAGTCTTAGAGCCATGGAGAATTTTAAAGTTTGAAAAGAAAATAGAGAAGAATATGAAATTATACCTCACCCAAAGGAGAAAAGATGGAAGAGATCCCCCAAAAGCTTTAGATCTTGAGTTTGGAAAGAAAAAGAGCCTTTAAAGTAGAGTTTCTAGGGTTAGGGTTTGAAAAAATTATGTTTGGAGGAAGGTGGAAGAAGAACAAAGTGAGGATAGAGGGTTTGCTCTCGGGTTTAAGAGGTTTGGGGGCAGGAAGTCGGGTTAAATCCTGACCGTCGGATCAAAAGAACGGGTGGCTGAGAAACAGAGAAGGTTCTATGAACATGGATACAGAGTTCGGCCCGAACTCTGCCACTATGTGCACAGACACTAGAAATTTTAAAAAAAGGCTAAGTTTTGATGGAAAAAGAATAGAATTTGAAAGTTTGAATTAAATAAGTCATAAACGTAATTAAAGCATATAATAAATAATGATTTAAGACATCGATCATTACAATAAAACTGCTATGGGGTAGCTGTAGGGGCCAGATCCCAGCTAGCGGTAGTCCGAAGACTAGTGCACCGTGTCGCTTAGACTTTTATGCCTTGTTGTCAGAAGGACCCTTTCGGCTTGTACCCATAGCAAAGTCACCATAAAGATATATGTCATAATCGTTATTTACGTAGGCCAATTTATATTATGACCATTTCATCCAAAATTCCTAACTCACGATAAAGAAAGTTGAAGCGCTCTTCGGCTAGTGGTTTAGTAAAGAAGTCTGTTAGGTGATGTTCAGTGTCTATGAACTCTAAATTAATCGTGCCTTGTTGTTGATGATTATGCAAAAAGTGATGTCTAATCTCTATGTGTTTAGTACGTGAGTGACAAACTGGGTTCTTGGTCAGATTAATGGCAGTAGTGTTATTGCAAAAAATAGGTATGTGCTTGAAACATAAGTTGTAGTCTTCAAGGATTTGCTTCATCCACAGAATCTGTGCACAACAATGACCAGCTATGATTTATTTAGCTTCTGTTGTGGATAGTACAACAGAGTTCTGATTCTTTCTAAACCATGAGACTAATGCCTTTTCTAGCAAATGACACGTACCGCTGTACTCTTATGGTCGACTTTGCATTCCGTAAAATCAGCATCGGAATATCCGATTAAGTCAAAGGAAGTGGTTTTAGGATACCACAAGCCTATCGTAATAATTCCTTTAAGGTATCTAAAGATACGCTTAACTGCGATCATGTGTGATTCCTTAGGATTAGCTTGGTATCTAGCAAATAAGCAAACACTAAACATAATATCGGGACGACTAGCAGTTAAATATAATAAACTACTAATTATACCTCGATACTTACGTTGATCGACCGGTTTGCCGCTTTCATCAGGTTCCAGCTTTGTTGTAGTAGCCATAGGGGTGCTGATCGGTTTGATGCTGTCAAGCTCAAACTTTTTCAGCATATCTTTTACATATTTCGACTGACTGGTGAAGACGCCTTGCGAGAGTTGTTTGATTTACAGTCCAAAGATGTAGTTGAGCTCCCCCATCATGCTCATCTCAAATTCGTTCTGTATACACTTGGCAAATTCCTTGCATAGACCCTCATTAGTAGACCCAAAAATAATATCATCAACATATATTTGTACTAAAAGAATTATGTCACCAAGAGATTTTATAAACAGTGTAGTGTCGACTTTCTCTTTTAAAAAACCTTTATCAAGTAAGAAAATACTAAGACAATCATACCAAGCTCGAGAAGCTTGTTTGAGGCCATAGAGAGTTTTCCTAAGTTTAAAAATGTGGTCGGGAAATTTGTAATTTTCGAAACCAAGTGGTTGTTTGACAAAAACCTCTTCTTTGATAAAAACCGTTTAGAAAAGCACTTTTCACATCCATTTGGAAAAGTTTAAAGTTTTGAAAATTTGCAAATGCTCAAAGCATCTGAATGGATTTAACTCGGGCAACAGGAGTATGCGTCTCAATATAGTCGATGCCCTCCTCTTGGTTGTATCCTTGGGCTACGAGACGAGCTTTGTTGCGATTGACTTAACTGTCCTCGTTCACTTTGTTACGAAAAACCCATTTAGTACCAATTATTGAGTCGCCAGTAGGTTTAGGAACAAGTTCCCAAACTTGACTTCTTTCAAATTGGTTGAGTTCTTCTTGCATTGCAGAAATCCAAAATTCGTCAGTAAAAGCTTCCAAAACACTTTTAGGTTCTATTTGAGAAATGAATGCAGTGCTAGCTATAGTGTCCCTTACAGAAGATCGAGTAGTTACCCTTTTTGATATTTCACCTATTACCAAGTCCTTTGGATGAGAGGGAGTGAAGTGAAACTTCTTTGGTAATTCCTTTGGAGAGCTGGTATCAGACGTTGCATTTATAGGTGTAGAAGTTGATGGTTCATCATCGTCGTCGGGAATGACAGTTGTACTATTATCCTCATCAAAAGTTACATTAGTAGACTCTTTAACAATCATGGAGCCTTCGTTGAACACTCTATATCCCTTACTCTTGGCTGCATAGCCAAGAAGAATACCTTCGTCAGCTTTGGCATCAAATTTGCCTAAGTTGTCTTTGGTATTCAGGATAAAGCAGCGACAATCGAACACTCTAAAGTAAGAAACATTAGGAGTCCTACCAAACCAAAGCTCATAGGGTGTTTTCTTCGAAATAGGTCGAATCAACACCCTATTCAAAATATGGTCACTGTGCTGACAGCTTCTGCCCAAAAGTATTTCGGAAGAGAGAATTGATTTAGCATAACTCTAGCCATATCGCCAAGTGTTCTATTCTTCCACTCCACAACACTATCTTGTTGAGGAGTTATTGGACACAAAAATTTATGACAAAAACCATTTGAATCACAAAACTTTTCAAAATCATAATTTTTGAATTCGTCACCATGATCACTTCGGATACGAGGAATCATGTAGCCTTTTTCGTTTTGGACCTTTTTAGCAAATAATTTAAAAACAGAAATTATATCACTTTTGTTTGTAAGAAAGGAAACTCAAGTAAATCTTGAAAAATCATCTACAATGACAAAAGCATAGAGTTTTCCGCCAAGACTGGCTACTCTACTAGGACCAAATAAGCCCATATGAAGTAATTACAATGGTCGGGTAGTACTTACAGTGTTTATGGATTTAAAGGAAGATTTGGTAGCCTTATTCTTTTTATATTCGACACATACTGTGTCTTTCTTGAATGTGATATCCGTCAGTCCTCTGACTAGCTTCTTGGTGGATAGTCTGGATATAGTATCCATATTGGCATAACCAAGACGCTGATGCCATAGGAGCTTTTCTTCTTTGTGAGCGTAAAGGCATCTTTCTACAATGTTAGTATCACTAGATAGATAGAAAATCTAAATGTTATCTTCCCTTATTCCCTCGAAGGTGATGTCTCCAGTTGATCTATCATAGATAAAGCATTTAGTTTTCCCGAAGTTAATATCATAACCATGATCAGCAAGATGACTAATGCTGAGCAAGTTATGCTTTAACTTGGTCACTAAATAGACATCGTTAATGATGGAAGAAGAAGGAAAACCAATTGTACCGTTACCTATGATATAGCCTTTAAGGTTATTGCCGAAGAAAACGTAGCCTTCCTTTTTCATCGATAGTGTTGCGAATAGATTTGCATTTACAGTCATATGTCGCGAGCACCCACTATTGAGAATCCACTTGCTTCTAGTTGAAGAGGGAAGGTCCACCTACACCACGAGTAGATGTCACATTTGGTACCCAGATTCTTGTGGGTCCTGAGAGGTTAGACTTTGGTACCTATGCATATATATTTTTAACAACTAATCTTCTAATTCTACATTGTGGAGAAATGTGTCCATGTAGGCTACAATATATACATCACGCATGCATGATTATGTTAGGAGCATGTTGATAGTGATGTCTATAAGTAGGATGATGATAGCTAGTAGAGTGATTATAGTGACTATGTGTAGCAGCATGATGATGATAATGATTGAGTGTAGTAGGATGATGATGATGTTTACGTGTGTGTGTTTTACGTGCAGCATGTGAATAGGTGTACATAAAAGCATGCTTTTGTGTAGCATGTGGATTAGTATTCTTGTGGTGACGTGCCTTTTTGTGTTGAACTGCCTTATGTTTGTAAGTGTTGTGACTATGAGACTGAACTTGCGGTTGAGTAACCTGCTTGCCCAGCTTAATCTCTAACTTCTTAGAGATAGCATTTAACTCATCATATTTAGCAGTAAGACTGTGTATTCTACATGTAGCAATTTTGAACTTGTTTTTCTCTTCAGCAAGTTCTTTGTTTAAAGCCGTGATAATAAGTATTTGTTTCTCAATGATTGATTTGGCATCGTGTAAGCTTAATTTAAGCTTGGATACCTCTTTAGTGTTTTTTGTGGGTGTAGTGTTCCTAATATTTTCTAGTAAACATGAAAGTCTATGGATCTCGGTTTCATAGTTCTTGATCTTATCCTTTGCATGTTTATATTTATTGCGTACCTTTATGTGATCTTCAAGTAGATCACTAAAGGCATCACCAAGTTCATCAAATGAGAAATCATCAAAAGAATCTTTTACCTTATCTGAAGTCGCCCTTAGACACACGTTAGTCGTGTTTTGCGGAGAGTCCACTTCCTCGTCTGAATCACTAGCCTCGCTTTCATGCCAGATGCTAGTATTGGCATACTTCCTTGTAGTTGACTTCTTGTACGGCTTCTCATATCTGCTTTATTTCTTTGCTAAGGGACAATCTTTCTTGACATGTCCCATCTTCTTGCATCTGAAGCAGGTGGGTTCTTCCTCATCGTCTCTTTGTTCTCTCTTCTTTTTGTTGAAGCGTAGAAACTTTTTGAAGTTTTGAACTAAGAGAGCTTGATCGTCACCTTCGGAGTCATCGTCATCAGTGTCTTCTGAGCTGGTTCTTCGATGATGAGCTCTTAATGTAATATCCTTCTCTTTTGGAGCTATTTCTTTAAAATCTTTCAGATCGAGCTCATACGTCATTAGCTTGCCCATCAACGTTTCTAGTGACATGACCGTAAGATCATTGCCTTCGATGATCGTCGTGAATTTGGGGTTCCAGACCTTCGGCAATCCTCATAGCACTTTGCATATCTTCTCATGGTTGGAATAACCTTTTCCAAAGAAAGATCGCGGGTTGACGATGTCGAGGAATCTGGTGAACATTTGGGTGATCGTCTTATTTGGCTTCATCTTGAAAGCCTCGTACTCCTGTGTCAGACGACTGACTATTGATTCTTTGACTTGTGTGGTCCCTTCATGAGTCACCTCCAAAAGATTCCATACTTCGTACGAGGTGGTGCATATAGAGACCCTATTGAATTCAGTCTTGTCTATGGCACAGAAAAGAGCATTAATAGCCCCAGCATCTAGACTTGCCTGGTTTCCCTCGTGGAGAACTAGCAAATGATTAATCAGAGTATAAGTGCAAAAAATAAATGAAGATCAGAGAGCATACGCAGACACAGCAGTTTTTAACCTAGTTTCCCTCGTAGAGGACTAATCCAGGCCTGAGAACTCTAGCTCAGGATTGAAATCCACTATTTGTGAAATAGCTTTACAATCACGTGCCTTTACTCAGAAGAGCACGCCAACTTCTTGAAAGATCGCTGAGACGAAACTTGGAATTTTCCAAGTGACTTCTTCAAGACTCTTGCAAACAAACTTCTAATTGAATTGCACCGAGCACCTTGTGGGCTTGAAAAGTTTTATGGCTAGTAGATGAGAAGAGTATAGCTCTTTAGGATGTATAGGCTATTGGAGTAGAAGAGAAGAGAAGATTGCATGATTTGAAATAGGAGAAAAGGGTGCCTATATATACTAGTTCTGGGAGGCAGAGTTCGGCCAGAACTCTGTCCAAAATATTCAAAATTTTGGCCGTTGGACAACTTGCAATGAGCAATCACCAAAAATTAGCTCCTGGAAATCAGGAGAATGAGTTCGGCCCAAACTCTGCTTCCTTAGAGACAGAATGCTCATGGGCAGTTGTAGGGCTTTGGCAGTTTGGTTTTTTGTTCGTAGAGCTTTTGGTTATCTAGTCTATGGTTGAGGTACTCAGTACGACTCAACGTAAAATAGCCTAGACTCAATAAAAGTGTAAAAATACAGACTTCCAATTACAAGATACAACAATATTTATAGCTTGATGAAGATTTATGTGTCGAGTTAGATTCTGCCAAATATCGATTTGTTAATTATTAAGATTAGGTTGACTGCGATCCAGTTTGGGTCAACAGTAGGATTCATATTTGAGGGCTTTCTATTTAATAAATCCTATTATGAACTAAAATAGGTTTTTCTTATCCTATATATATGGGGTGAGGGTGGAGGCACAAAGCACAACACAAAAGTGGAGGTTCGAGGTGCTCGTCCACAGAAAATCTAAGAGAAAGTTTTGCACTTTGCTCTTAGGACTTCGCCATCCAAGACAGAAGGAAGAATAGACCTAATCGAGGGGTCGTTAACTTCGGTTAGAAGATTGCTACGGGTTGGTGAGCAATTTTAATTGTAATCTTTCTTTTCTTCTTAAGTGTGGTGAGGGGGTTGGACCTATTAGGGCAAAGGGTTCAACATTAGTTTTTGTCAATCTTGTAATTTCATCTGAGTTATAGAGATTGGGATTTGTCTAGGTGACGTAGTCACCGCCATCTACTTGTCTTTATCTGTGCTTGGTGTCAGTTAGACGGGAGTTGGTTATTTCAGGTTGGTTGGCCTAAGTTTTCGCTGGGGCAACGTCTCAGACACGGTATTGGAACGCAGGAGGACGTATCCGATTTCCAACATCTGGTATCAGAGCTTTGGAGGTTATGGCAACCATGTCTACGGAGCAGATGAATAATCATATGATCACCCTCACAGGAGGAAACTGGGTGATTTGGAAACAAAGGGTGGAGGATCTACTCTGGTGCAAGGACTTGCATGGTTTGTTGGAGGGCGACAACGCAAAGCCAATGGACAAAGCTGCTGAAGACTGAAAATGACTGGATTTGAAGGCCGTTGGATTCATCCGCCAATGGTTGAATTCGGTGTTTCACCACATGTCCATGGAGAGTTCAGTAAAAGCATTATGGGAGATGCTGCATTCGCTGTACGAAAGGAAGACAGCTGGCAACAAGGCATTTCTTATTAGCCAACTCGTCAACTCGAAGTACACGAAGGGTGCCCAGTGGCATAATATTTTAACGAGGTTCAGGGTATCATCAATCAGCTGTCTACGATGAAGATGGTGATTGGTGATGAGCTTCAGGACCTACTGCTCTTTAGTTTTCTGCCGAAAAGCTGGAAGACGTTGGTGGTATCGGTGAGCAACTCCACGCTTGATGGAGGCAGTCAAAAGTAGCTTGTTGAATAAGAATGTTTAGCGCAAGCAAGTGAAATCGTCGTAGGAGTCCACTCTGGTGACTTCCTACAGGAAGAGAAGACCCAATTCACAGACGAGGACAGGAGGGAGTTCTCGAAATCTTGCGAATGTGGACCGTAAGAAAGGCTACTATCACTGTGGCAAAAGGGGTCATATCAAAAGAAACTGCATGAAGCTCAAAGCTGAGAAAGAAAAAGACAAGGACGATCAAGAGGATCTCACAGCAATGGGAGATATCATTATTGCAGCAACCGACGCAGAGGAACCTTGTGGCATGTGTCATGACGGTGACTGGGTCATGGACCCAGTGGCGTCGTATTACGCTACTCCACATAAAAGGATCTTCATGTCATACCGTGGAGGCAGGTATGGACGTATGAAGATGGGCGACAAGGGGACGACTGCAGTTCTAGGCATCGGTAATGTGCACTTGACAACGGAGCTCGGTGAGAAGCTCGTTCTCAAGGGTGTACGACATGTACTGAGTTTGCGCTACAACTTGATTTCGGTAGGGAGACTGGCAGATGATGTGCTCAGGAGGAAGTATCTGATTCCCAATAGAACACACATGCAAGATGAATGCTAATTCATTGCAGGTTATGTTGCTCACACCTCCTTTTCTACACCAATTCCATAATCATTCCCTGTTGTGGGGAACTCATGGAATTGGTAAGTAGACATTATCAATAATATTATGGAGTTTAAAGAGAAAGCAAACAAGTGCCTCCAAGATAGTAGTAAGCAGTACTCTGTGCATATCTTCTCTCTTTAATTTCTGATTATTGGTGCAGGAGGATGAACCATCTTGTTCAACACCAACGAGACATACAATTAAATCTTGTTCTAATACAGGCATTTAAGAGATTGTAGATGTCCTCTCGCCATATTATATTAAGAAGAGTAAACACTATAATCATGTACATAATATAGATTCAATCCTTACCTGTTTAAGCTATATTTAGGACTGTCAAAATTTTGGCAGTCGTAACATTCTAAGAGTGAATTAAACAAGTTCTTCAATTAAAACTCGAGACTATGTAACACCGTCTAAAGCCTTCACATCTTGCCATTTGTTGTTGAATTGCCATCTGTCTCTGAGCTGCTGATGTTTCTTTTTTAATTGCTTTCAGTACAAGGGATAAATCAAGAAATGGATTCCTTCTTAATTTGTTGAAGAAATTGGCATCTATGTCAAAGGACTGATAAATCAAGAAATATATATTTTTTAATGCAAGCAAACTGATATTGGAAGATACATATGAATAATATGGGAAAGCACCGATCTATCGAGAATTTATGATTGCAGAGTATTTTGAAATATGATAAAATAAACAATCAGTATTTTGAAATATGATCAAGTAAACACCGATCAATATTTAATGTAGTGTATCTAATAGTGTCGTCCCAAAAGTCCTCTTTTTTGCAGTGTTGCTTCTATGTTATCAATTAAATTTATATAAAATTACTAATGATTATGCAAATATTATATTGTTAATACTTAAACTTCGCATAGTCCACTACTAAAATATGCTAAAATAGCGACGTATATTAGCGACGGCGGAAATACCCGTCGCTGATAATTGCCGATAGTGACTTCTTGTGTTACACGTCGCTGTCCGTCGCTGTGTAGCGACGTTCAGCGACGTAGTATAAGTTACGTCACTGATGGGCGACATTTTGCGATGGACGTCCATTTTACGTCGCTGTATTGTGACGTTTAGCGACGTATAATTTATGCGTCGCTGTTGTATTTCATATAGGGTTCCTGGCCCGGTCGAAATCTCAAAATTTTTACCCAAAATTTTTCTTCCCGCTCTCCCCTCTCCCCCTGGCGAACCCTTCCCTCCGGCGACCCCTCCCTCCGGCGACACCCTCCCCCTTCTCCCCCCGGCGACCCCGCTCGCCCGTTGACCCCTCCCTCCGGCGACCAGCCTCCCTCCTCCGACGAAGGAGCCTTCCTCGCCGCCTTCCTCCTCCGACGAAGCCACCCTCCTCGTCGCCTCCATCCTTCAACGAAGCCACCCTCCTCAGGTAAACCCTAACCCTAGCCCTAGCTATCTAGACACAGACACGGACACGAGACCCTAACCCTAGCTGTCGAGGGGGGAGAGAGGGGTGGGGGTCGGTGCAGGGGGTGGGGGGGTCTTACTGTCGAAGGGTGGAGGGAGGGGTGGGGGTACCCGGGGGCAGGGGAGGGTTTGAGTGGGTGCAGGGGTAGGGGGAGGGGGGCAGGGGAGGGGGGCAGGAGAGGGTTAGGGTGGGTGCAGGGGTAGGGGGAGGGGGGCAGGGGAGGGTTGGGGTGGGTGCAAGGGTAGGGGAGGGGGGCAGGGGAGGGTGCAGGGGTGGGTGCAGGGGTATAGAGAGGAGGGCTTGGGAGGGGGGCAGGGGAGGGTTGGGGTGGGTGCAGGGGTAGGGGGAGGGGGGCAGGGGAGGGGGGAGGGGGGCATGGGAGGGTTGGGTGGGGCAGGGATAGGGGGAGGGGGGCAGGGGAGGGTTGGGGTGGGTGCAGGGGTAGGGGGAGGGGGGCAGGGGACGGTGCAGGAATCGGTATCAGACTATATGTATACAATATATATACATGTATATATACTCACACACTTACATACACACACAAATACATATATACTCACACACTTACATACACACACAAATACATATGTATACATGTATATATATACTCACACACTTACATACACACACAAATACATATATAAATATATATGTATACAATGTATATACACCAAGGTTCACAATATCGGTATCGGAATCGGTATCGGACTATTCCTATGAGTATTGGTATCGGCGATATCGGTAGTATCGGCGGTATCGTATCGGAGTATCAGACTTTGGTATCGGAAAACAAATAATTATTAATAAATTATTTATATTTATAAACATATATTTTATGCATTTAGGCATAATTTTAAGTATTTCAGCATTATTTCTTAGTAGTTTTGAATTTATATGAAATAGTAGTCACCCTTACCGATTGGTTTTGCCGAATTGACCGGAACAAAGACCCCCCAATGTCGGTATCGATCAATATTTGGTATCGGTCGGTATCGGATCGGAACTTGCCAAACCGTCTCGGTATCGGCCGTATCGGATCGGTATCGGCCGATACTTTAAACCATGATATACACACAAATACACATATATATACAATCCAAAATCTATTTGAAATTCATTTTAAGAATCTGAAATGTTGACGATATATACCCAAGGTTCACAATATCGGTATCGGAATCGGTATCGGACTATTCCTATAAGTATTGGTATCGGCGATATCGGTAGTATCGGCGGTATCGTATCGGAGTATCGGACTTTGGTATCGGAAAACAAATAATTATTAATAAATTATTTACATTTAAAAAAACATATATTTTATACATTTAGGCATAATTTTAAGTATTTCAGCATTATTTCTTAGTAGTTTTGAAATTATATGAAATAGTAGTCACCCTTACCGATTGGTTTTGCCGAATTGACCTGAACAAAGACCCCCAATGTCGGTATCGGTCAATATTTGGTATCGGTCTGTATCGGATCGAAACATGCCAAATCGTATCGGTATCGGCCGTAGGTTAACTAAGGTTGACTATTTTGACTGAAAGTCAAAGTAGAGTCAACATCTGACCTAGATTGGACTAAGAGTTGACAAAGTCAACTGTAGGTCAACCCTTGACCTAGTTTGACCTTGTTTGACTTTGTTTGACTTAGCTTGACCTTGTTTGACTTTGTTTGACTTAGTACAACTTAGTTTGACCCATAATAAGACATAATATACGAATTTGTGCCTGTTGGATAATGTGTGTCCATCTTTGCAGAATTATTTCCAAATGGATATGAATTACTACTTGCGGAATCGTTCATGGATGTACAATCGTCGTCCTGATGATATGTGTGGTATGCGGGATGAATACATAGCGGGAGTAGAGCAGTTCCTGCAGTTTGCGAAGGCGTTCCCTCAGTACATGGACGGCACCAAAATTAAGTGTCCGTGTGTGAAATGTCATAACGTAAAATATTATCCAGAAGTGGAAGTGACATATCATTTGTACTCGAGGGGTTTCACGCCTAATTACTATTAGTGGACCGCACACGGAGAACTTGTGTCTTTAGCATCAGAGCCGGAGCCTTACGTTGAGCCGTATATGCATACGGGACCTAATTTTGTTTCAGATAATCATGCATACGACGACGGGTGCGTGAACATGGTTTTCGGCGCTGCGGGGCCTAGTTTCGTTCATGATGCACCTGAGGAGGCACCGAACGCCAATGCTGCACAGTTCATGGAGTTGCTGGAGAATGTAAGGACTCCATTGTATCCTGGTTGTGAGGATCATTCACCGTGGGAGGTGGTTACAAGACTGTTGAGCATTAAGTCAGATTTTAACATGTCGCAAGAATGCTACAACCGAGTATCGATCCGAAGGAAAACAAATTGATGGGTAAGAAGAGCCACGACTGTCACGTATTCATGGAGAGGTTAATTCCGATTGCATTTCGGGAATTCTTACCGCAGGCAGTTTGGGATCCATTGACGGAGCTTAGCATATTCTTCAGGGATCTTTGTTCTAAGAAATTGCTCGTTGATCGTCTAGAAAAGCAAGAGAAGGACATTACGGTAATACTATGCAAGCTAGAGAGGGTGTTTCCTCCTGGATTCTTCGACTCTATGGAGCATTTGTCGATTCATCTATCCTATGAGGCACGTGTTGGTGGACCCGTCAAATATCGATGGATGTACCCGTTCGAGCGACATTTGAATTACCTAAAAAGAAAGGTAAAAAATAAGGCACGGGTCGAGGGTTCTATTTGTGAAGCCTATTTTCTCGAGGAGATTACAAACTTTTGTTCGATGTATTTCAAGCCTCATGTTGCAACTAATAGAACGAGAGCTTCCAGAAATGACGATGGAGATCATGAAAGTAATGATACAATACTGAAGGTATTCAATGCTCCAGGAAAGCCATCGGGTAAAATGAAGAAGAGATATCTGAACGATGATGAGCTAAGGGCTGCTCAGGTGTATATATTACTCAACTGCGATGCGGAGGAAGTAGAGAAACTGAAGGGGTAAGTAAATAATACGTCTATATTATTTTAATAGTGTTGAGAATAATACTATTACATTAATTGCACGATGTTGTTTTCAACATATTTAATGATGATGTGAGGTCAGATAGGCCACACATAACAGAAGAAGAACTAGAACAAGAAATGAGGCATTATTTTCCATCATGGTTGAGTGCATATGTAAGACTTGAGAACTCTGTAATTATATTTCTGTATATGCACTTGATTTAGAATGAGCTTAATTGCTTCTTTCGTGGTATTTAGGTCGATCATCCATACGCAAGACTTGAGAATGAGTCTATTAGAACGCTAGCCAAGGGACCAATTTATGCTGCAAAAATATGGCCAAGCTACTGTGTTAATGGGTTTAGGTTCAAGTCAATAACTTGCCCGATCAGAGACAACTTTGTGGATCTCGACTCCACCAAAAATAGCTGTTTGTGTATCAGATCTTCGAACTACAAAGATGTTGATACGGGCAACGATTTCTATGGCGTGCTATGGGAGATCATGGAGCTGACATATAGTTATGGAATAGAGCCTGCTAAGATTGTGTTATTCAGGTGCGATTGGTTCGATCCGATTGAAGGTCAGGGTTGGAAAGTAGACAAGCACGGTCTTGTTGATATAAACTATCGGCGTCGATATCAAGCCTATGAACCATTTGTCCTATCAAGTCAGGCTCAGCTCGTGTACTTCACAAGTTATCCTAAACGGGGAACAACAAGGTCGGACTGGTGGGCAGTATGCAAGACCAAAGCTAGTAATACCTTTGAGGTTAACGATATAGCTTATCAACAGGATAAACTACCTCTTGTAATAAATATTATAGAAGTAGACACGACGAAAGTTCCTCATTACACATCTAATTGTGTAGAAGAAGTAGAATTATCTGAAGAGGAAGATGCAGATGAAAGTGAAGATGTAGAGGAGGAAGAAGAAGAAGAAGAAGACGAGCTAAACGAACTAGATGAATTTTCAGAAGAGAATTAAAATCTGTGATGTCTATCATATAAATATGTATTTTTGTAATAATAAATCTGTGACACTTTAGTGACACTTTTATCTGTGACCATGATATTTTTCAAAAATCTGTGATGTCTATCATATAAATATATATTTTTGTTTTATTGTCATATGTTATTAGCAGGTATGACTAGACCAGGAGGACGACGCGAAGGATTATATATTAGCCAGTCCCGTCAGCCTCAGGCTGGGTATGGAGACGGCAGTTCCGTACCCTCATCCTCATCTCCGAGTATGCCATTGTACCGTTCTGTTCCCGGTCCATTATCGGGATAGGGCAATTCCAGCAGGTTGCCGACTCCTCCCTCGTCGTCCAGCCTTCCTGATCCCTCGTCGTCCAGCATCCCCGATCCCCCATCCAATATTCCTCCTGTCGACGGCTCTATGGGGGGAGCCGATGTCGAGCATATGGAGGCCGACGATCAGACTGAACCTGCCCAGGCAGGAGGTGAGAGCGACCCTCCCTGCGCTCCCCCGGGCGAGACGCGTATGGAGATTTGGACGGACGGGCCTATGAAGTAAGTTAATTAATTAATATATATTTCTCAAATGATTATATGTACATATATATTCATGAAATTTTTTTATTGTATAGATATCGGCCTTCTGTAGTACAGAGACAGCTGGGGCAATTTCTAAGGCAGAACTATGGTGGGCCTTGGCTCAACTACTCAGATGCTCCCGCAGATAGGAAGGCCTTTTGGTTCGCCCACTTCAAGGTAAAAAATTTGTTTATTTTTAAATTTTAATAGTCATTTGTGTATATTATACAACTTTTGTATTTTACTTCTTGTAGAGGACCTATTTCTATCCACCACACCGGACGGCGATGATCGAGGGCCAATTTTTTGTCGTCGCAGCCAAGCTCATCCGTGATGCGATCGACGACCAGAAGCATCGTGATCGCTCCGGACAGCTGATCCAGGGTTGGATTACGCCAGAGCAGTGGACTGCGATGAAGGCTAGATTCAGCGAGCGCAGGTACCAGGAGCGGTCTGAGAAGGCCAAGGTGGCGCGGTCGAGCGCCGGTAACTGGTGTGGTTGCTCCATTCCGATGACGGAGCATTTTCGTCATCTGGTACGTTTCCTATGACGGACATTAATTTATATATAGTTCGATATAGAATGTTTAATACTAATAATAGATAATATATTTTAACAGGTAAAAAAGGGTGAGGACCCGAACATGGTGACCGTCTTCCTGGTCACACATCGGAGGGCTGGGGACTTCATTGACGAGAAGGCGACGCAGGCATATGTACGTTCTATTCTTTATATTAATTTACTATAACTTAGAAAATATGAAAATAGATATCAATATAGACTTTAGCAAACACTTACACCTTAGCAAACATGTTCTAGGCCGAGTTTGTTCGGCTACAGCAGGAGGCGGCTGCTGCTGTTAGTGCGCCAGCAGAGGGAGGGGCTGGTAGTTCCTCCCAGCCGCATACAGCTCCATTGTAGGACGAGCTCTAGATGACCGCCGTTGGCGGTCTTCAGAAGGGTACGTACTACGGTACGGGATCCTACGGCGCATATTTGGCTACGGAGTCATCCCGGGCCCCCTCTGTCAGTACGCAGTCTCCGGCTTCGCAGGCGTCACCACGAGTTCGGGATATCCTTCGTCAGATCGAGGAGCTGCATCGCGAGTTGTAGCAGCAGATTTCTGATGCGGTCGAGCGACGATCCGACCCTCCGATCGTCACCGGACGATTTGATGCGGTCGAGCGCAGTATACAGGAGCTGATGACTCTGTATCAGGCTACAGCTGCCAGCTTGCAGACGCTCACCGAGTCTACGCATCGTACAGAGCGTAGACAGGTCGAGCTAGAGAGATTGCAGAGGAGTATGTCCGCCTCACTCACTCAGGTTTCGGCTTCGCTTGAGGCGAGTACTGAGAGGGTGGTGAGATCCCTTGCTGTGCATGGTGAGCGACTGCGAGAGCTGGAGCAGATACGTCCTCCCGGTACATCGACGACGTCGACTCCAGATACTGCACTGCCTCCGGCACCGACTCCAGACATTGCACTGCCTCCTACTGCCCCTACGGGACAGCTCACCCTGGAGCAGTATGACTACATTCTAACCCAGTTGCGCGGCAGGGGTCCGCAGTGATTTTATTAGTTTTTTATGACTTGTATGTATTGGCCCTATGGGCAAATTGTTTATTCATACAACTGTTGTTTATACACTTGGTGGGAGACTTTCTATCATCTACCATTTTTATTTGACTCTATTGGATGTATGTGAGGATTTGAGTCTGTCATATTTACTTTGCACTGCCTCATGTTTTTATTGTGATATTTACTTTGTGATATCTGCGACGGGGATGACAAATATACCTACGCTGGGTTATAAGCGATGATCTGATATACAAAGGAGGTGCTGCCAAAATTTTAAAAAAATATATTGTGTATTTTTGTTATGATGTGTGTCTGTGTTTATAGTGAATGTGAAATGCAGTGTTCGGAACCATCGACAGTTTCGATTACTGTTGTATGTGTTATCTTGGATAGAAATTGCAACAGTTCAGGGTTCACTTCTGAGAGCTTCATTTTCACGTCCTTCACTTTCTCGGGACGTCGTAAAGGTTCCCGAGAAGGTGAAGGACATGAAGCGGAAGCTCTGAGAAGTGCACCCTGAACTGTTGCTCTTTCTATCCAAGATAAAACATAGAACAGTAAGCGAAACTGTCGATGGTTCGAACACTGCACTTCACACACACTGTAAACACAGACACACAGCATAACAAAAATATCAATTATAGAAGTCGCTATACGTCGCTAAATAGTGACGTTCTGCGACGTTCTGCGACGTCCTGCGACGGAATGTAGAAGTCGCTATACGTCGCTAAATAGTGACGTCACGTCACTAGACGTCGCTACTGTCCGTCGCTAATATGTCGGGAGACGTCGCTAAGTTGCCCACGTGGCTGCCATGCCATGTCATCATATATAAATTATACAGCGTCGCTAGTGGTCGCTTTACGTCGCAACGTTGGCGACGTAGTGATACGTCGCTATATGTCGCTCCGTTTAGCGACGTCTAGCGACAATGAACGCCGCGTCGCCAATAACGACGTTCGGCGACTAAATTGCCATTTGCGACTTGCATATAAGCGACGTCTGTTTTTCGTCGCTAAATACGTCGCAAATAGGTTTTAGCGACGTATTTTCCATTTTTAGCGACGTCTCCTGACGTCGCTAAAATGGGTTATTTTAGTAGTGGTCATAATGTGCATTAATGTTATCATCATTGCTACTAGGTATATTAATTTGTTCGCCTAACATAATTTACAAAAAAGTAATCAGCAAGATCAATCATAGACTTATGCAAGTAAAGAAATCATGATGGGCCAAAGACACTGTCGTCCCAAAGATCTCTTTGAACCGTCCATGATATCTCCGGGTCTATGAAATTGGGGGTTCCGTTGTGGGGGTAGCGCCCCCTCTGGGGGTTCGGGGGGGGCAAAGTCTCTGAAAGTTAATCATATTTTTAAATCTAGTTTACTTTGGATAATTTCCATCAGAAGAAAATGTCACCAATCAACCAAGAAGGAAGAAGCCAAGTGCAAACCCCCTAAAATTTTACTACAGATTTTTTATTTTTATTTCTAGTATTCGTATCTTGAGTACGAATTTGTATATACAAAATATTTGTTTATTTGTATACAAAAGTTTTAATATATATTTTTAATAAATATATAATAAATATTATGTCTCAAAATAATATAAGGTAAATATTTTTATTTTCTTTGAATATATAAAATGGGTCATACCAGATTTTAGTCGAACCTTATTATATATATATATATATATATATATATATATATATATATAAATATATATATATATAATATTTGTTATACATACGAATGTACTATATTAGAAAATAATGTTTTCTTTTGTAAATAATATGTACTATTTTGCATGCGATGTACAAATTCATGTGTATTTATAAAATTTGATTTTAGAAAATTATTTAAAATTATTTTTAATTTACAAAAAGGTATTTTAAATTTTTTGTTATTAATGTTCAAATATGTGTGGTGATTTAAATTGGAGTTTAGATTTTATGAAATTAGATTTTAAATGGATTTAAATTAAATGTGAAATTTATCTATTGGGAGTTTAAAGGATAATCCTTACCCAACTATGATTCTCCACGTCCTATTTAAGGAGAAGCTTCCTTTCCTCTTTTTTCTAGATCTATAGCCAATTCCTACCGATCCAAAAGTGTACGTGCACCTTGTCTGTGTCCACCTTTACCGTGTCAGCCGTAAAGGCCTCGGGTCCGACTCCGGGTATCTTTCTACTATATTGTATCAATTACATTTACAAAATTTTCCACATCTCGGCATCCGAAACACCCGGATACGGTTCAACCCACGAACTTTCATGTAACGCGGGACACATTCGACACATCGATACAAACCCCAAACCCTAAACTATAACCCTAACCCTAGCCTACTGCCGTGGTCGCGTCCCTGACCGAGCCAACTCTGACCATCCTCGTCGAAAACAACAGTTGCAATCACCGCCACCATAACTCCTCTGCGACCAATGCCTAGCACCACCACTAACATCACCATCTCCTCCGACATCCTCCCCCACCAGCCGCCGTAGCTGTCGATCTCTACCTGTTGTGCGCATGGTCAGCCACCATCATCTTCATCCCCTGAGTGCCAGCCATCCTCGTGCCCGGTGAATGCTAGCGCCGCGCCAAGTCCACTGACTGGATCCTATCCTTCTCCGAAGATGACAGCCGCTCGACCTAAACTTCCCGCTCCTCATCAGTGGCCGAGTAGTGCTCCTCCCTCGAGCAGCCGACGCTCCACCAACCGTCGGGATCCATCACAATCCGCTGAACCGACCGGACGGAGAGCTTTTTCTTCGCACGAGATGTGTGTGTGGGTTATGAGTAGCATATAGAGGTAACTTGCGTGTTGGCTGACCACCGTTGCGTATGCGTTAGATATAAATGATAAATAGATGAATGCTGGAAGACTTGGGTTATTAGAGGTACCACTACTACAGAAATGATTAACAATGACGACCAAAAAAGCTAATTGATGACATTTGTATGGCCGTCATCTACGTTACTGTCATCTTTATCATGAAAAAACAAAGACAGCTCGACACACGTCATCGTTGTCTACGAAAGATGACTTGTATGCTTCATCTTTATTTATAAAAGATGACTTCTATCGTGAGACAACAATGACAGATCAACACATGTCATCTTTGTTTATAAACAATGACTTTTATGCATCATCTTCATTTACTAACGATGACTTACATGCGTCATTGTTATTTATAAATGATGACATTTTTTATGGAAGAACATTGACAGCTCAACATACGTCATTATTAGTTACAAATGATGACTTTTATAAATCAATATTATTTACAAAGGATGACTTATATGCCTCATTTATATTTACAAAAGATAACTTTTATCGATGTTACAACAATGACAACTCAAAACACGTTATTTTTTATATAAAATATGCCTTGTGTGTGTCAACATTATTCACAAACGATGACTTACATTTGTCATCGTTATTTATAAAAGATGACTTTTAACATTATAAAATAATGACAACTAAACACAAACAATGACAACTCAACACACATCATTATTATAAAGATGACTTTTATCGAGGCTACAACAATGACGGCTCAAAACAATGAAATGAATATACAATATCCCATTAAATAAACAAAGAAGAAGAAAACTAATATGTAAAACCAACAAAAATTATTTCATTTCATAAATATTCAAAGTCATTACATTAAACTAAACAATATTTCTTCATTCTCACATACTTCAAAATAATAATACTTCCAAAATTTCTTAATGCATATCGTCTTCATTAACAATATCTATGATAAATTTGGCCAGCTCTCCTCTCATTTCATCAATTTCTTTGATGGTCTCCCAGCAAACTACAAAAATAATAACAAAATAAACTTTTACGTTAATGACGTAAATGTTATACCAATACAACCAATATTACATTAATAGAAAGGAAACATATATATCACAAACTGACCAAAACCCTAGTACTCCTGGAAAGGAAACATATATATCACAAAATCAACAAACCATTGATAAAGATGGATTTTCTTTAGAAAGAAACAAACTGAAACAGTAAAAAAATGGTCGTGTCAAGATGATAAAACACTGCACGTACTCCAGTTTTATAGAAGCAAACCAAGAATGATGAATACACCGAATACACTTAATTTGTATACAACTTTTAGAATGAAACAAGAATTCTGCTTCCATAGACATGGTTCAAGGGTCATATGATCCTGTAAAAAGGTCAGATGTCATTTTCCTGCACCTACAAGAGTACCAAATTGAAACCAGTTATGTTCAAGCGACGAGGGTCATTTTCAAAGATTTGATCCTTCTTAGAAGACCTAACGAAGCTCATATGTTAAGGACTAATTTATCTACTACATGCTTCAACTAATACATCTTTTTCCACGAAACTACATGCTTCGACTAACACATCTTTTTTCCACGAAGCTAGTCCTTGTACTTGGTCGTCAGTTTCGTTAATCTTTCGGGAAACCTCTCCGAGTGTTTTGTCACACAATAAAATTATCAAAATTATGTATTTTTTTATTTCACATAAAATATTAATATCATACATAGTTGTAGACCTCTAGAACCCGCACAAAGGAAACTTGCTATTTTTTTGTAGAAAATTATCCACTTGTATACATAAAACACACTTGATTACCGTCCTTTTGTTAGGTCAGAATAGCAATCAGTTAAACATTGCCTGAACCCTTGGTTATCATAAATAACCAAGGGTTGTAGCATAAGTATCGAAAGTTCTTGCAAGGATACAATTAGATTAAGAACATAATGACCAATAAGCCTACTACTACCATATACATATGACAATCATTCCCACAAACTAATTGCTATTTATAGACAAAACTATAAAAAGTATTAGTTAGAAGGAAACAGAAGCTACTAATGAAGGAATTACCATGCCCATGTTCGTCATGATCGTTCTTTGCACTTGTAGAAGCATGAAAAATCTCAGCTGAAGACATCCCTTTGCCAAAGCGCAGAAGATGCAAAAGACTGAGGCTCAGTATTAAAAAGACAAAGCCTTTATTGTCATGTCTACCAAAGTCTAGTACAGACACATCACGATTATAAATAAGGGACTAATTTTGTTCTTCTATAAACAATCTAGTATAGATTCGACAGAAGCCTAGAGGGATCTACAAGCGATGCAGTCTTCATCGAAGCGTAGCCCTTCTTCTTCTCGATACACACGCTGGAAGATTGATCTCTACTAAAACATGTTATGATTTTCTTGTGGGCGCAGCCTCTCAGAAGCATATTCTTAACTCTGCACTTTGAAGAAGCCAGAGCCTTCAAGCCAGAGGCGTAGTCACCTGCTTGCACCAACCTCAGAAACAAGATGGTGGTAGGCCCTCCTCCCCATCTTTTACTTCAGAAGCCAGTGTCTTCACTCCAGAGGCGCAGCTACTACCTGCGCCAATCTCAGATGCGTAAGGATGTCATACCCTTAATTTGTCTAGAATGTGTTGGCCACTGGGTTTATATTTTTATGAGTGCTCTTGAGAGCTTTTGGTTTTGGCCAATTTGTCCTGTAGCAGAGCAGTAGCCAATTGGCCGCTGTTCATATCATGGTGTGTGTGTGTGTGTTTGCCTAGAATGTGTTGGCCACTGGGTTTATATTTGTATGAGTGCTCTTGAGAGCTTTTGGTTTTGGCCAATTTGGCCTGTAGCAGAGCAGTAGCCAATTGGCCGATGTTCATATCATGGTGTGTGTGTGTGTGAGGATGGGAGCTAATGTAGGTAATGAGACATACCTATAGTTAGAGAGGGCTATATATATATATATATATATATATATATATATATATATATATATATATATTTTAGCAAAAGAAATTTTATTGAAATGAAGGATAGCTCTAAAAGAGCATTACAAGCGGGTGCAGGACCGAAAAGCCCTGAAAGACTAGGTAGAAAATGTGAAAGGGTCAGAATCGACATTCCGAAATTTCCAAACCGAAAATTAGAAATTTCGGAACGTCAAAACTGAAATTTCGAAATAGAAAATTTCAAAATTACCATATAGGAGGGTGGGGGTACTCAGCCCAGAATTTTTTTTGGAAGAAAGAAAAAATGCATTTTGAAACTAAATTCAAAATTCAAACGGGCTGGGCCCAAGCGCGCGAAGCAAACCTGCATGCGCTGCACACTGCACGAGGGGGGACGTGCTGTTCGAGGGGCCTCGGGCCCCCCGTCGGCACGGCTAACGGAGCTGCACACAGCACGAGGGGGGCGTGCATCGCGAGGAGCGTGCTCCGCAGCGGGAGGGGGGAGCGGCGTCGGGCTGCTCCGCGACGGGGAGAGGGACGCCGGGGGCTGCGCGACGGCTCAGCGAGAAGGAGGAGACGCTGGCGTCGGGCTGCTCCGAGGCGGGGGGAGGCTACGCCGGGGATGCCACGGCAGGAGGGGGGTGTACCACGGCGTCTGGGGGGAACCACGCATGAAGGTGGCGACCAGCTCCAGGGGATAACACCGGAGGGGCGACGCGCCCAGACGGGGGAGGCGAGGGGAAACGAGGGCGACGGTGCAGGGGGAAACGACGGAGGGAACGCGCCGTGGGTGGCACGCCGAGGGGGGGCCCTAAGCCGGCCGGAAGGAGGGAAGGAGGGAGCTGGGGGGCCGCACTCCACCGAAGGAGCAGGGGGGCTCCCGGAGGGCTCGACCTCGACGGAGGGAGCCGGCGGAGGGGGCTGAACCTCGGCCGAGGGAGCGGAGGGCGGCTCGACTCCGGTGTAGGGGGCTGTGCTCCACCGGAGGAGCAATGGGAGGGGGGCTCGACTCCGGTGGAGGGGGCTCGACCTCGAGGGAGGGAGCCGGATGGAACCGGAGGAGGGTGCTCGACCTCGGCGGAGGGAGCGAAAGGAGGGGGGCCGCGCTCCACCGGGGGAGCAAGGGGAGGGGGACTCAACCCCGGTGGAGGCTCAGCCGGAGGAGGAAGTAGGGGCTCGAGCTCGTCGAGGGGGGGAGGGAGCCGGCTCCAGGGGCTCGACCTCGGAGGAGGGAGCTGGGGGGGCCGCGCTCCGCCGAAGGAGCAGGAGGAGGGGGCTCGACCCCGGAGGGCTCGACCTCGATGGAGGGAGCCGGCGGAGGGGGCTGGACCTCGGCTGAGGGAGCGGAGGGGGGCTCGACTCCGGTGTAGGGGGCTGCGCTCCACCGGAGGAGCAACGGGAGAGGGGCTAGACTCCGGTGGAGGGGGCTCGACCTCGAGGGAGGGAGCCGGAGGGAACCGGAGGAGGGTGCTCGACCTCGGCGGAGGGAGCAAAAGGAGGGGGGTCGCGCTCCACCGGGGGAGCAAGGGAAGGGGGACTCAACCCCGGTGGAGGCTCAGCCGGAGGAGGAAGAGGGGGCTCGACCTCGTCGAGGGGGGAGGGAGCCGGCGCCCTATATATATATATATATATATATATATATATATATATACTCCCCCCATCACCGTCGACCCCCGCGACAGCCGTCCCCCCTCCCCCCCCCCCCACACACACACCCGAAACCCTACCCCTTCCCCGAAACCCTAAACCCTACCCCTGCCCCGAAACCCTAAACCCTACCCTGTCCCCCACCCTCAATAACGTCCCCCCCCGGCCCCCACTCCCTCCCCCCCACCCCGCCAGCCCGAGCGACAGCCGACCCCCTCCAGCAACCCGAAACCCTAAACAGAGAGAGAGAGAGAGAGGGAGGGAGAGAGAGAGCATACCTGAGAGAGCGATATCCCGTCGGAGAGAGCTTTGTCAGAAAATGGGGTACCTGCTAGCTCACCGAAGAGAGAGAGTTTTTTGGAGGGAATAAAAAATCCCCTCCCCCCCCCCCCGTCGGTTCAATTTAAGTTAGGTTATAGTATTTAGCGACGAATTACCGACGGATATATCCGTCGGTAGGTAGCCGCTAAATACCCACTAGATTACCGACGGAACGTCCGTCGCCACATAGACGCTAATTTAGCACGCCAATTATTTCAGATTTTGCCGCCACAATGTGCGACATATTAGCGATGGACACGAATCCGTCGCTAAAGCTTCGTCAAATTAGCGACGGATGTGCGACTGATTTTGACGCAAAAAAACTAAAAAAAATTACATTGCTTTCTGATGGTAGCAGGTCACAAGGTAGTCGCGAGGCCATCGCTATGGCCGACGGATACGATCCGTCACTAATCTTCCATCGCCAATTTGCTGTATTTTAGTAGTGTTTTCCTTCACAGCCAACGCCTTTACTGTTCAGAGGCGCAGCTACTTACCTACGCCCGCATGAGGCACATGATGGTGATATGCTCACACCATCTCCATTCCCACGACGTAGTTGTCTGCTCCGGATCAGAAGTGGATCAGAAGCTTAAGTTACTTCTATACAAGAGCCTTGGGAACTCCTATCACAACCAATACAAGTCAACCTGTCGCTCCAAAAGCACAGTAACCTCGCCAACCTGAAGCACAAGCCTACTTGTCACCTACAACACAGTAACTCTGGTAGCCCGAAATACAGTTTCATAAGTTGCTCTATATGTACAGAAGTCTCGTCGTCATTCGAAGCCAAGTCTATTCTTCGCCTGAAAGCACAGAGGTTCCGTCGTCTCCAGAAGCACGGTCTACTCGTCGCCCCAGAAGCACAGCAATACTAAGTCCTTACCAGAGGCGCAGGAAGCATGGGTCCACCCCAATTGGTTTATTTAAACTGCCTCTCGCAGAGAAAATTGGGATGAAATCATGATTGATATCATATCAGATTGATCTAAATCTTAGACGAGGATTAGTTAGACTCTAAATCTAGGATGAAATCCCAAGATTTACTAGGCTATATCTGAGCAAACAAATCGGCATGCGCACGTGTCACCTCCTTCGGTTGTGTTCATAACCACCAGAGATCTCGTTTGAGGGGAATCTCGATGTCTTCCTCATGTCAGCACCGTAGAAGCCCACACCGTACAATGATGGCAGATTTTTTCATATCTCAGGAACCCTAATGCATATCGCATATATGCTCAGTTCTCTATAAATAGAAGGAGTTCTTCTTCCACCAGCAAAAAATGAAAAGAAAGAGGGAACATTGACAATCGCAATCTTCAAAGAATCAGCAATCTCTATCCACGAAGAGTCGACCACCTTCATCCACCTATCAACTAAAGAACCAACCAACCATCTTCAACGTATCTTCTCATCCAGATAGTCTTTTGATCGGTGACCCTAGAGTCCCATCAAAGGCGCCAGTGAGCCATAGCAAGGTTGATTCGTCGTCAGATCATCAACGAAGTAAAGGAGCCACTGTAGCGCTCGATCTCCACCGTCACACTTTTCCGCAAACCTCTTCTTCCTGTACTTAGAATATCCTGTTTAGGACTTTCTTCTTTGTACACAGATACCTTATACGTTCAATAAAGCAAAAAGTTCGTTCAATCTTTTGTTACGTCGAACAAAATGGTGACTCTACTGGGGACTACGTTCTCCTCCAATGAGAAGGAGGTAACGCAATCTAATGATAATTTGTTGGAAACTTTTCAAAACATGCTGGTCGTATGGTTTGACCAGCAGGATTTTGAAGATCTCCTCTCTGATGAAAATTCGAAGACTTCGAATCGTTTTGTATAACCGAAGAAGACTCGACGTGTCTTGAGGCCTAAGGTGGCTGCAGCCAGAAGCACGGTGGCGAAAACTCCGTCTCAGGAACCCCTCAACGTCAAGGCCACAGAGAAGATCCCGGCTGCTACAGGCTTATCCCTTCGCCCGATTTCCGTCCCGGGAAAGCATGGCGAGGAAGATGGTAGTTCCATGGTTGATCTGACGAAGGAACATTACCAAAGGTAGCACACACCGGTTCAACCCCTCACGACGGGAGTATTGCCGGTAAGGAGATCTATCTTCGACAAAATTGCTTTTCCTTCAGAAAAACCTTCGGCAGACTCTAAATACTACTCGCCCGCTGGGGGTAGTAAGAAGAGATCCCAGGTGGCTCGTGCTTCACACAATAAGCGGACGACACCTGCGACAGACAAGAGGCCCATATTGACAGTTACACGCGCAGCCGACGGAAAGCTACACAAGACTGGCTCTCGCACTACGATGCCTCAACCAGTCGAATCGCCCTTCCACTGGGGTACTCCTGTGCGTAAGCCAAGCCACGGGATATGTCCCACGAAGAGGGAGCCATGCGAGCAGCGCTCCCGCAGGAGCAACAGTAAGCTTCCTCGCAAGACCCGCTCTGACCGCGCTTACATGCGGCTTCCCTACATGTACAATGGGAGTGCTACGACGGAAGATCCAACCCTCTCCCAAGTGGAAGAAGAATCTGTGATGCAAGACGTGCATAAATCAAGGCACTCTTGTACCCAAATTATCATCAACTGCCGTTGTCAGCAGACGGCTGCGCCATCGCCGAACAGGCATTCTGTCTTTCAGAGACTCTATTCCACGTTGACCACATACCAGAGGCTTAAAAGGGGATCGGTGAGCCATAGAGAAGATGAGCCCCGTATCACCAGATACTACGCGGTATTGGGTTCCAGAGCTTTCAAGAAGCCCTCCCAGAATCCTTCTATATCGGTTCCTAAATTGAAAAGGAGGTCAGAGAACAGTAAAGCTAAGGTACCCAATGCAGGTGTCTTCCAAGGCACTCGTTCTAGATCTGTATTAGGTGCCTTGTTAATAACTTGGGGTAGCTAGCCTACTACCATGCACGACAACCCTGTGTTCCAATCTGACGAGGCGTAATACGACACGGATGTCTCTATTGGAGCAGCTAGTCACCAGACTAGGGGTAGCAACCATACTGAGTCCGAAGAAGATCACAATCTTACGATATATCTGCAGGACAACGTAACTCAGGCATCTGAGCCAGAAAGTGAAGGATCTATGGCTCCCTCGAGTCACCCTTACACTCAGTCTGTGTTCATGGCCGATGGCAATAAGGAAGACAACAACAAAGCTCTCAGACGTATCAAAGTCCTCGAGACAAAGTTAGATATGCTGACGGACACCATGGAGACCCTGTCCTCGATCATAATCGACCTCAAGAGTAGCATGGCCCCCGCCGCCTCTACACCTGCATGTGATCCCCAACCAATGACGAATCTAGCAGGTTGCCTACTGGCAATCAGACAGGACCATCCTCGTCTACTCCATCGGCTACAGGCTCTGTAATGTCGGCCGAGATACAGCAGGCCATCAAGGAGCTGTATGCTCGTCATGATGCCAAGAAGAAGCAAGCAACGCTCCAAAAAATAGAGATCCGATAGCCATACCCTGCTGAGTGGGACAACGTCGTCTATCCTCCCAAATATAATCCACAGATGCTTACACCTTTGTTTGCTATTAAATATCAAGAACAAAAAATTACAGATGAATTAAACTTGATTGCAAACTCGCTTGTACAAGAGAAAGCCTAGAAAGAAACCCTAGAAAATAATCTAAGTACAATTGTTTAGTTTTTTATTCTGGGAGGTGATGATGGAGGCTCGAGAAAGTGTAGCAACTCTGCCTTACTCCTTGGACTATCGGACACAGTCTTTGCTCTCGAAAAAATTGCCCTTTGTAGGTTGCCAGCCTTTTACATGGGTATGGTACCCAGCTATTTATAGTAGTAGATATTTTGAGCCACATAGATGGCTACGTGACCACGTGGCTACAACAGCACACAAAGACCCGTTCTTTGGCCGCCAGCTGGTGACTTATTGAGATTTTGTTATATCAAATCTAGGTGGTTGATACTTGGTCAGCCTGCCATGTGTCCTATCGCAGGATTGGATCAATCTGCTTGAGTCATTTTGAACTGCATAGGTCTTTTAGTGTTCTACCATGCTGGGCTGCATAAGACTCATGCGGCTTAAGTCACAGTCTCCCTTAGTCGTATGTAGCTTGGGGACTTTTGAGCTGCATAGATTCTATATTCTGGGCCGCATAAAGCTCATGCGGCTTAGGTTGCAGCCACCCTTGGCTGCATGAAGCATATAGATTGAGCCGCATAAGGTTCATGCGGCTCGGGTCGTAGTCCTTCTGGTCGCATGACCATGTCCAGGCACGTGGACCCTGTGTCACGTTTTATCTTCTTTTGTCAGAGTGTCAGAGCTGTCAGTTTTGTCAGTTTTGACAGAGTTTGTCAGCTTTATCAGGAGGGATGACCAGCTTGGCCGTATAAGTAACTCTTTCTTTCGCGGCTCAAATCAATCTGGTTGCTTTTGATATATAATCCGAGATAGTGAAGATGGGCCGCAGGGGGCATGTTGAGTCTGTCGTGCGACTCTTCTTTATGCGAACCAATTTGGCCCAAAGTATTCATGCGGTCAGTTGTGATCCGCATGAACCCCATATTTTCTATGCTTCTATAAGACCCCCTTCAAAGTTTTCAAATTATAAATTTGGAATACTTTAAATAAGCAGCATGGAGATATGTCAAGCCGCATGGAGTCTTCGAGTCAGAAGAGACCATGAACCGCAGGGAAATTTTAAGCTGCAAGAAAAACTTGAGCTGCAGGGAGATCCCATCCAGACTGCCAGCTATCACTGCTGCACTTAATATCTTGACTTGGTTTTGGATTTGGGTTCTCTTTTCGAGATAAAGCTGACGGTTACTAAGGATAAAATCCCCAAACGTCATCATTATCTTTAATGGACTCTAGAATCAAAATGACGCTCTTTCGAAAACCTTATAAACATAGGTCATTCAGAGAGAGAAGTTTCTCTTTCACCTTCTTCTTCTTCGTCTTCATCGTCTTTCTCATCCTTTCTATCCCAGTTTAGCCATGGCTCCAATAGCTTCCAAGTCGACTCGTGCTATGGCCAAAGGGAAGGGACCCGCTTCTCCGTCAAGAGCTGCGGACTCTCCTTCCATTCATCCCGACGTGTAACCCTCCATCAAGGGTAAGGACGGTGGGAAAACGATGACTTAATTTTGAATAGCCATATCACATATTTTATGCGTAGGCCTATCATGTATCATTTTTGTGCTTTAGGCGTAATCGACGCATGCTATATCTCGTTGGACCGCATGTGTTCTGTATGATGGGGCCGCATGGGTTGAGCCGTATAAGCGTTACATAATTGGCCCTGGCCAAGCCGTATAAGTAATCATTACTGAACCGCATAAGTGATTTCTTGATCGAGCCGCATGAGTACTGCATAACTCAACCACATAAGTGCCTAAAGACTGACCCGCATAAGTGCCTCATGACTGAGCCGTATGAGCACTGCATAACAGAACTATGTAAGTGCCTCGTGATTGAGCCGCATGAGCACTGCATAACATAACTGTATGACTGAGCCGCACGCGTCTTTAAGCCACATGCGCATCCCTCATAACTAGGCCGCATATGTTCTGTTGGTTAGGCCGCATTGTCACGACCCGTACCAAATTTTCGGATACGAGACGTGTCCAAGCCAGCCTACGCCGCAGAGTCGACGGTAGAACGCAGTCACGGCCATGATGCTCAAAATCACATAAATAACTTTACTGCTCATTCAGATTTCTAAAACTTTATTACAACAGTTACAAGATTTATATTTGAAAGAAAATACAAAATTATTAAACTTATTCGAAATGGCTACGACATCCATCTAAAGTCTAAGTTTTGGCCTGCAAGTACACCCATATCTCCCAATGCTAAGTGAAGCCACAGCTAACCTGAAAAATGTTGGTTTCCAGTCAGGAATGGAACAAGCACACAAACCAACGGCAATACAAAAATACAATAGAATTTACAAGACATGAAAATAACATATGTGAGATGAAGACTAGAAAGTAACTGATATCATGGCAAACGGTGAAGAAAACCAGGAAACAAATAAAAAACAATTATCTATGTGTTTTGAAATATCTTGTTCGACATGTGAACGGCTAAGGGGTGAATACGGCACCCTGCACGTGTCATGTGCAGGTACTATCAGTCAAGATCAGATATTTTGGGATGGGTAAGCGGTAGTTCACACGTCTACTAAGATATTTCCCCTCCCGACTAGTACTCATGGACTCGAACAAGTCACGAAACACGAAAACATGATAATCACGAAATATAGTAAGTAGAGTCCCATGATATTAATTTTCGTATGACGAGCGTGTCAACAAGCAGCAAGACATATATATAAAAATGAAACGTAAAAACTACTATGAATCAAAAATTAATCAGAAAGTGCACTTGCCTGAGGTCCATTGCTGGTGAAACCGATAATACTATACTACTCAGTGAGCCACAACAGTCAAACTCGTACCACAGTCTCCCGATGCTGAAACAGATATTACCACCATTTTCAGAATAGTCAAATGAGCTAGAATTGCCTGTCCTTAAGTCCAATTCTTGACACAGGGGCAAAACGGTAATTTCGGGCCAAAATAATGTCCGCCGTTGGATCCGCTTTGCACCGAAAAGCGTGCCAGAGTCAATGGTCTCTAAAGTCGTCAAACTACATGTCTACAAATTTGTTTTGGTGATACAAACCCAATCGTATGTCCAAAGTTGGATTCCGGCAGGTTGTGCACAAAATCGCCCGTTAAATCGGATCGTGGGTCCCGCAAAACGGTGATCCGAACAACTGTCTCCGAATCGGACCAAAATTGGCACACAAGACTAGAAAAATGATACGGTCCTATTGGCACAAGTTTCGTCTCGATCTGACGAACGTGCACAAAGTAATTAGAAATTTGCAAAGAGGTCGATACGGTGAATTTCGACGGATACACATCAAATTTGTCGCGCACACGCGACCAATTTGAATTCCGTTAAAGCCCACACATCCGTGAAGTTGATACGCACCTTTTGATGCTTTCGATTCACGACCACGTCAACCAGTTTGGCGGGACACACGTCGTATCGGAGGGATTTTCTAGATTTTTAATATTTTACAGACAGTTTTTCCTCCAACTTTAACATTGAATAACTTCATGCATATTAACTGAAAATAAGAACTACCGGTTGCGTTTTAATCTCATTTAGGTTGTCTACAAATGTATTGAATTAGATTCTCGAAAACCCTAATATATAGTTTGAAAACTGGCTTCCAAATTAGGGTTCGAGAGGGGGTTTCTGTTTTGTCATCAAGCAAGTTTTTGCTCGACTTCGTGCCGATTTATCGGATTGGTTGCTCGTCTATTTCCAAATCCACTTGCTAGGATTTAGAGACGGTTATATAGGGTTCCCAAAATAAGTTACCAAATTGCAAACGATCTACTATGTGAAGTGAACGGATGTCGATAACAGGGTACCTTGCGTTCGTTGCTACTGCTGCTGTGACTTGTGGCTTCTGCTGGTTTCGCACGCCTGGCAGGCGGCTCTGGCCGCACGCGGTGACGCTGCGGGCGCGGGGCTGAGGCATGTTCTGGGGTTAGGTGTCGAAGGACAGGGTTAGGGTTTTGATTCACTTTTCTCTTCCCTCTCTCTCGATCTCGTTCTGCTATATACGTAAATCGAGCGGTAAAAAAATTGGGATAGGCTCGGGTTCGGGCTGGGAGTTGCTAGGCTCGGGTCTGGGGGTGTGGGCCTTGGGCTGGGCTGGGATACTTATTTTTTTTGTTGTTGTTTCTTTTTATTTCATTTGGTTTTCTTTTCTCTATAGTTGTGTGTGTGTGTGTGTGTATATATATATATATATATATATATAAGGGATGGCTCGAAGGAAACAGGCGACCGCTCTGCTCCTCGCCTCTCTGCCCTCCTTCCCGCTTGGGGTCTGGTGGCTGGGCTGGCCGTTCGGGCTGCTCGGCCCGGCGGCGTCCATCGGAGTTTTTGTCCCATTCGGAGGCCCCCCCTCCACCCAGGGATGGCCGACCTCGGCCTGGTCGTCCCCTCCGTGGATGGCTGGTTTTCGCCCGAATCATCCTCCTCGACCACGTCGCCAACGTCGTCATCCTCGGCCACGTCGGCCCCGGCACAGGCGGGCCAGTCCTTCCCCTCCAGCCATCCTACCGGGTCCCCCCAGGCCATCCATCCGCCGGGGTTGGGCCTAGCGCCAGGCTTTTCTCCGCCCTCTCCGGTGTGCCTCGCTGCACCCTTCTCGGCGTCACCCCCTCCCCCCCCCGGCCGAGGCCACGCGCTCCCTTCGGTGGCCCAACTCGGCTACGTCCTTCCTCAGCCTCCTGGCTGAGCCATCCGACGGCCCAGGGCTGGCCCCCCTTTCGACTTCCCCCGGTGGTGGTCGGCCGTCCGGCCACATCAGCTCCCTGTGGCCAGGGAGAGGCCCTCCACCTCGCCCTCTCCCCCGCCTTCGCCACAAAAACATGTAACACCCCAGTCCCAAAATAGAAGGACTAGAACGTAATCATGCCAGCTGTATACATATGAAGTATATGGACCATCGTATATACATAAGCTGTAAAATGCAGTAACCAAGGTACTAAATCTCATCCACAAAGATAAATAATGATATAAACGCAACTTTGAATTTGATCATGACAATCTTGGGTTAGTAGAGGTTAGATTGAAGAACCCCACAACGTGGATAAATAATGTAGTAGTTAAGATAATTACAAGATTACGAGGTGTAGATGGGACATAAATAAATGTGCGATAAATCCAAATAGATGAAGTGGGAAATGTTATATTGTGTTGATAAAACAATCAAAGGTAAATAGACTTCTCAAATTACAAAATTTGTTTCGAGGTAATAAAATATTGAGCAAAGAAATCTTTAAAGTGTTGGTGGTTTAAGAACCAAATTTAGATTAATTTGATGAATGCAAATTCTTGACTTGCCTCCGATAAAATACAATGTTATGAAGATAATAGGTTTCAAGGATAACCAATTGTTGAAGAATGAAACCTTTATATTTTTATTAAGTTCTAAGATGATTATGAATATGATGTTAAGATGAGTTTCGTTTCTACCATCAAAAGATGAGATTGTTGAATTCAAATTTTTGAGAGAGAGACTAATAAATATTTTAGGAAATTTTCAATTGTGATTGAGTTATGAAAGTATATTGTTAGTTTTCGAAATTTATCAAACATTGAAGACGGACTTTATCTTGGTACCTAAGGATGCATTATATATTGACCAACAAATACAAATCATAGTAAGGAGATTTTAACTTTTACTTGGGCCAAATTGGTTGAAGGTTTGAAAATTGTAATTTTACAGGAAATTATAACTTGGGAAGATATATAAAAATGAGCTATGAAGATTATGGAAGTCACAATTTGAGGCTATTTGAAATTTTATGACGATATAGAGGAAGTTAGAATACAATTATAATCACATTGGTTTTTGGTAACGGGACGTGGTACGAAGGAAATTAATGGAAAGAACGATTCATCATAACAGAGATTACACGAATATTGATGATATTAAAGGATTAAGGAGTTTATCACCTGCTTGTGAGGTTGCCCATTTTTAAGGTTAATGTTAGGGATGATCGAGCTTAGTCATTGATTGGTTGTCATATTCTTGATCATAATCTAAACAACCATCGAATTTTTTGATCAAATGACATATTGCCATCAAAATGTCGCTCGCCTCCTCGGGCGCCTTCCTCCGCAGCCGTCTTCTTTCCAGATGAGCGTGCCTCTTCGCCGAGCACCGCCTCCGCGCCTCCTTGCCGCATTCTCTGTCACCGACCTCCTCCCGAGACTCCGCCCTCCGTACGCCGCCGCCACCTCGCGGACTCACGGCCGTCGAGCCCCAGGTCGCTCTCTCTCTCTCCCCTCCCTTTCCCACTGAATAAAATTGGGAAGGGATTTGATTTTTTTTAGGAATTTGTATATTAATATTATTATTATTATTTAAAAAGGGGTAAGTTATTATTATTTACTGCTATTATTCATTATTAAGTCTATTATGATCATTATATTACTGTTATTTATTATTATTACAGTATTTAGTTTTATTATTATTATTATTATTATTATTATTATTATTACTATTATTATTAGTATTATTATTTTCAGTTTTATTATTATTAGAAATAATATATTGTTTTATATGGTATAGGTATTATTAGAATATTATTTAAAATACTAGTAGTATTATTGCAAGTATTAATAATTGTATTATTTTAGGAATTCTAGAAAAATATTTTTGTCAATATTATTATTAATAATTGCATTAATTGATAAACGAGAAATTTTAGTCTAAAACTATTTTTTTTCTTCAAACATTTTTTCAAAAATTATTTTAACCAGAAAAAGGGTTTTTTTTGAAAATATAAATGATTTCAAGTATTTTCAATAATTGTCTAAATTATGTTACTAATAAGATACATGTTATCTTCCTAGAAATCATATTTTGGTAACTTATAGTTTTAGCCTAAATCGAGTTTCCCACATTTTCAAAATATTGGTCAAAAATCCTATTTTACTATTAAACATGGTTTTCAAGTATTATACGTATTTTCTAAGAAATGGTATATGTATTCTTCACACAAATTCCCCGATTATCGTCATTGATCATGACTAATCCCATGTTTCTATTTTCTCGCGGTTTGGACCATTACTTCAACCATGGCTATTGAACAGAACACGACTTGCTTGATCATCGCACCACTCCAGGAGACACACTAGGCAAGATACTTTGCCATTATACTGTTTATTTTTAGTTTGTATTTTATTACATATCACTGTTCATTTATTTCTAGTTCTTGATTTACTGCCTGCTCAGTGATATTAGATGTACTTTGTTATTTATCTTTTGATTGTATATGGACCTAGAGTTAAGGGACTACCGTTGTAGTGTATTGTATATACCTTGACACAGTTGTACCACGAGGATGTGTGAGATGAGTAGCATGTAGAGGTTCTCGCGTGTGGGCTGATCCCCCATGTGCATGCGTTAGGGCTAACTGCTAATAGAGACGTATTAGGAGACTTAGCAGTTAGTAGAGGTACATGGTCGTGGATGCGACTTGACAGGGACATTGGATGGGGAGAACATTTTCTTGTCGTATGGGCTTTGATTGCACTTCCCTTTTAACCCAGAAGCTCCGCTGTAGATACGGGTATGAGCCTCTCAGGTTGGCCACTGTCGTTTTTGAATGTCATG
Organism: Iris pallida; assembly: GCA_029216955.1. Lineage (NCBI taxonomy): Eukaryota > Viridiplantae > Streptophyta > Magnoliopsida > Asparagales > Iridaceae > Iris > Iris pallida. The sequence goes on from JANAVB010027995.1 coordinate 2,214,400, forward strand.
CTCTTAGGTCATAGGTGCCCATGTGGGGACTATACCAGATCCCATTTACAGCCAGGGCTCATGCGACGAAAGGTTTGTTCTTAATTGCATGTTCACTTTAGTTTGGTTAGATTACCTTATTATGTCTTGTCACTTTCTTTGATTGTGGCATATTTTATATTCAGTATTTATATGGCATGTTTATTTTATCTTGTTACATCCCTCTGAGGACCTGGTTATCTCGCCAGGTGTGTGTTCTTGTCTTTCGCAAGTGTTCTAGCCGTGGCCATGATTGTCAATATTTCTTCGAGGATGATTGCGCTTTGATCGTCTTCGCTTCGCCCGCCAAACACATTGTATTTTTCCATGCATTTTTCCTTTCTTGTCGGTAGTGGATTTGTCTCCGCCCAACGATTGTTTATATGACAAATTCAAAGTTGCTTTTATATCGTAATTATCTTTGTGGATGAGATTTAGTACCTTGGTTACTGTATTTTACAGCTTATGTATACATACGAGTTCCATATATTGGAGTATACTTCGTATGTATACAGCTGGCATGATTACGTTCTAGTCCTACGTATTTCGGGACAGGGGGTTACACCCTCCACCTCGCCCTCTCCCCCGCCTCCGCCCCTCCAGACGTTCCCGCACTCTTCCTGGCGTCGGAACCCCCTCCCTCGTGGGCTCTGGTAGCCGCGTGGCGGCCCTCGTGCCCGGCTTCGTCATCGGGCGGGCGTCAGGCGGAGACGTCGCCCCCGTCTCCCTCCCATCCGAGTCGCTCTCTCCCTCAGTTCCGGCCTCCGGTGCTCTCGCCGCCTCTTGCCGGAGGGCCTCCCTAGCCGCTGACCGGCTCTCCTCGGAGGTCGAGCCCCTGCTCCCTCCACCTGGCCCCTGGCGTGCGCCCTGTCCCCTCTCCTGGCCGTTCGAGCGCAGCCCCTTCTCTCTGTCTCCTCCCTTTCCTCCCCGTACGGCGTCGGTCTCCGGCCTTCCCTCTCCCGCTTCGGCCGGCCAGCACCTCTCCTGGCCGTTCGAGCTCCGCCCCGTTCCTGGCCTTTCGTGCGCAGCCACCTCCCCGCTGGATGTCGCCGGCATCCGCCCCCTGGATGGATTCTTCGCCGGAATACCCTCCAACCGGCGGCTGCAGGCGTACCGCTCCCCGTCCCCCGTTCCCCACTCCCCTTACTCCTCGCGGGGCCGGCCCCCGTCGGCGGCCTACGCCCCTCTTTCGGCATACGCGCTGGGGGGCCCGAGGCTCCTCGAGCCGCGCCCCCCCACCCCTCGTGTAGTGCGCCTATCGTGAAGCGTGCCAGCTTGGTGCAGTGCACCCACCTCGGGTCGCGTATCCGTCCTAACCCCCCCTCCCCCCTCGGTTTTCATGTTTTGAATTTTCAAAATCTCATTTTGAATTTTCGAAATTCGAAAATCTAATGTACCCCCCTTTTTTGGGCTGAGAACCCGCTCACCCATGGGTTTCCGTCCCAGCGGGTTGTTCTGGTATGTCGTATTCTCATAATTTTAGTTTAGCAATTTCGACATTTTCATTTTCTACTGTTCTTATTTACCACCTTGCACAACAGAGTCCGTTTTGTGTTTTTCGGCTCTGTCCCGTTGTAATGCTCCTTTAGAGCTCCCCTTATTTCAATAAAATACCTTTTTGTTAAATATATATATACACACACACACACACGTATACCTTTATATACTCCCTTATATTTACACGTATATATATATATATATATATATATATATATATATATATATATATATATATATATATATATATATATATATATCTCACAAATTCAATATAGAGAATAAAATATTTTAAATATAAACAATATTTATAATGTAGAATTATTAATTTATATATTAATCTATATATAAATAATTACAATTAGATGGCTATACATATATATATATATATATATATATATATATATATATATATATATATATATATATATATATATATATATATATATATATTTATATAAAGCCAAATTTTGTATCAGGAATATAGTCATATCTATGCACATGTATATACCTATATAGCCTACATAAATCCCAAAATCCCAAAATACATGTATAAGAAAATATTCACTATAATTATCAAATAAAGATATTGGTATTTTTATATGGCAATTATTATTATTATTATTATTATTATTATTATTACTATATATATATATATATATATATATATATATATATATATATATATATATATATATATATATATATATATATATATATATATATATATATATATATATTCTAACCTTTCTAGCTAAAATATATAGACATTTGCTAAATAGGCATACATATGATGGTTTATACAATCTAAAACCCCAACTCTACAGATATATGTTAAGAAAATCATTTACCACATTATCAACTAAAATATTATATATTTATATACATTATAACAAGAACTTCGAATATAACCATAATTTGTAATATGGCCTACTTGGCCACAAAATAAAATAAACTATATACCAACTAGACATCTACATAGATGTCCTTAGACACACTACCCGAGTACATGGGCTTGGGCTTGGTTCGGGTCAAGTCCGGACCAGTTTGGTACAATCGGGTCACTTAAACGTCACATAATATTAATAATGAATAATTAAACTATTTATAATGGTCGTGTCACAACTTGGCATGGTTTTCCTAATTACAACACACTTATGGACATGTCTCCCTTACCATGGCTAAAGCACTAGTCAAAGCACGCCACTGCACTAACCGTGCCCTGATTTCAAGCCATCTTGCAGTTCAAAACTCCACCATGGCTAAAGTCATCTACCGTAATAATTAACTAATTAATTATTTATAAAATTCTAAAAATTACCATTTAAATCAAATAAATAAATAAAATATTTCAAAAATTTCCAGGAAGGGGAGCTACAAATCTACCCACCTTAAAAATAATTTCGTCCTCGAAATTCTAATTCATAACTATTCCTGAAAATTCCAAAAAGAAAGTCTACCTTAGCCTTAATCTCCTTAAATTATAATTCCTCAAATAGTTTATATCCTCCTCCTAGCCATATTGTAACTACATACCCTCTAGGACTTCTACCCACCTTTGGTTACCCTACTCCTCAAAACTAAAATCTTATAATCTTCTAACTAGTTGCTAACAATCCTACCAACAGATATCTACTTAATATGGCGTCTATAATCCTCTCTTATCTATCAAGCAACCCAAAATTTAACAAGCAACAAATTTTTATTAGCTAAGAAATATTGATAAATTCTAATAAGCGTGACCATTCGTCGCTCTGAAATAGGAAGGACAAGAAGATAAGGAAGAATGATCAAGAGCAAATATGACATTTTCAAGAGCGATAGAGGGTATCCAATGATACAGATAGAAATAAAGTTTATGAACCATTACCTTATTTGCTAGATTGGGCTACTCTAGTCCAGTCACTTGCTAAATCGAAGAACCCTTCGTTTATTAGAGGGGCTTGCAAACCATGCAATACAGAAGTTCCGTTCTCGAAATTTATCTAAACAAGGTTCCAAAATAGAACGAAATTTGAGAAATCAAGATTGTGATCTATTTCGTGGTTATTTTAACACACGAGAAAGGGATATAAATACAATACAAGATCGTATTACGACTTCCAGGTAGATGGAATAAGGGTTACAAATGACTTCACATTCTAAGAGGTGGAGACTACATAATAGGTATAGGGACCTATTTCAAATAGTTCGATTTTATAGTCCAAATATGGTGGTATGTATGGATGGGTTTTACTGGGTCTTAATGGATTCCCTGATTGGACATCACTCGTTGGTTGGATGAACCTTAGATTTCAATCTATATTGACTGGACAAGATCCCAAGATAAAACTATTTCTACTAGGTTAGGGTAACCTAGAATAGGTTTCAACCCAAGTGGTTGAGCTAGTTGCCAGTCAGGTTGGTTAGCTAGGTTCCTAAGGCCCAAAATGTGCCTTCAGTGACTTTTGTGTTTAAGTAGCACATGAGGCCTCAATTGGATGGCATACTAGTGGCATGTGCGTAGTGGGCTTCGAGTAGATCACAATCCTATATTGGGTCGAATGAATTGAGCCAAGGTTGAGGCTCTAATGGAAGTCGGAAAGTATACCAGTATTATGGTAAGGGTTATAGCTAGTCCTTTTGACCTGACAGTCGTTCCACAAAATAGAGTATAAGGGGACGGGTTTGAGTGAGACATGATATACCTAGATGAAGGTGGACTCGTCTAGATCTTGCGTATGAAATTTGTTGGAAGGTAACAGCTGGTCTCGTGCTCCGAATATTAATGACACGACCGGGGACACAAAATGATCTAAATGAAAAGTGGGAGTCCATGGGGCATTAATTATCATCCTAATGAAAATTATTCTAATCAATCGGTAATCCTCGTATATCCCAAAATTTTAGAAGGCTTATAGTCTACTCACCTTAGAAGCTAGGACATGGTTTTAGGAATAATGAGGTTAGAAGAATTTCAAAGTCCGAATATTGTACCTCGACTTTTGTTAATAAAGAATAAGGTACGGCATAACGGAATACGGTAGATATAAGTCAAGTAAAGGATCGTTCCTCAATAAATGGAAAACGAGGGTATACAATACACATGGTCGATAAATAGAAGTATCTACATGTCCAGAGTATACAAGAGTTATCGACGGGGTAACCAACTTAAGGCACATCATATGAAAAAATTTTACAACTGAGTCGTAAATTTCTATTTATGTAAGCCAGCCAGACTATTGTCACAAGGGCTCTAGTGGTATGGGCTGTAGTGATCATGTATTGTGTTGATATGGTAGATCATAATATGACAGGGTATTTAAGCTATGGTATTGGCTAATAGTGACTGTGGTATTCCAATACTAGTTAGGTCTTAATAATAAAATTTAAATAACTAGGATAACATTTGTTGGAAACCAATCTCAGGATGGGTGTCTACCCTAGTCATGGTAAATGATTGTCCTTACCTTTGTCTATTCATCTATGTCTAAACTGTGGGATTTCGTCGAGAAAAGGTTGGGGTTAAGGCTTAAGGGTTGCTAGTTAAAGCAAGCTTC